>CAMZMU010000066.1:14221194-14701961 GCA_947311845.1 Poa pratensis
GGTGACTTTCACGTCGTCTCATGTGGGCGTGGCCTCGGGGCCGACGTGAATATCAGAAAGGTGGCTCCGGTTGTTCGCCTCCGCCATGTTGCGTTGAGGTGTTGGGGTCAGCTTTAATTGTCAGGCAATTTAGTCGTCGACTTGTGGGGGGCGCGGTCTCGAGACCGGCGCAGTGTGATTTGTGTTGTATTGGTTTTTGACCAGTTCCCTTATAAATTGGCCATTCTCTTCTTCTATATCAATGAAAAGGCAAATCTTTTGCCATTATCAAATGATGCTCGGCCGTTATTTGGATGCCAACACGTCGTGAGTCGTGACGAATATTGACCGAAGATGACCGAATGATTTGTGCAGATGCCGGGCGTGGGCTCTCCAACTATATCATCTCGATGTAAACTGGTTTCGAGTCTAATAAAAATTGCCCTTTATCCAAAAAAAAATGCATGCACCGTATGATTTTTTTTTTTGCGGTATGCATGCACCGTATGATGATGTATCACACGTACAGTAGGAGACGAAAGAACGTCAACACATAAGTCCACCAGCTAGCGTTGTTAGAAAGCAGCACCCGACTAGCTACATTTCTACCGGCAAAGATAATTCTGGAAGCGCACCGATGTACAGTCGATCCGGTGGTGGCGCTTGTGTGGTACCAAATGATAAAAGGGAGGAGATGGATTGGATTTGGTGTCACCGCGCGACTGCCACCCAACCAAGTTAAACCGGCATGTTTCTCGTTTTCGTTCTTTCTTCGGCATCATGATCCACAAGTTTCAATTTGTCCACGACGAGACTGCCCGCGGTCTCTGCCCGATCGAGACGAGCAGTCCTTGATGAATCGTTTATTTGCTGACTGAAAATGATTTGGGGTTATTGGGATACACGTGCGGTAAAGGTGGCAAAGGAACCACTCGCTGCAATACGTGAACAAGCATTTCTTAAAATATTTTATACTTTGTTTTCATTAAAAAAATAGCACATCATAATCCATACTTTTCTCTGTGCATGACGTTTCTTCTCCCTTCAAAGTCGAGAAATATAAATCTCCTAAAAATATTTCTAGGCCAAATGTTAGAACAATTAGCGTTTTACATGAGTTTGTCTTATGTTTTTACCTTTCACCCCCCTTCACGTACACGGAGATTGCAACTTTTCACATATACCATAAGTTGTTAAAAAGATACTCGCATCTATTCTTCTACGTCACCTACCAGCTGCAGTGACTCGTGCCACATCTCGCCTTTGGTGGAAGTTAACAAACATAAGCCGAAAGGGAACAAAACGTTCCGACATTAGAGATAGAAGAATACATAAAGTGGAACATAATAAAATGAGAAATTAAAAGATTTCGTTGAAATTGTTCGTTTGGAAATTTCCCGAAAAGCTAATTATAGCTTCTTCCCTCCATTGGAACAATATGGCCGTTATGCGGACAGAAAACCCAGAAAAAAGAGTGGCCTTGATCTTCTCGGTCATGAGCGTGTTCCTCGGTTCATAGGATATTTGGAGGAGCTGGGCAGTCAAGTGTATTTCACTCTACTACAGTACATGTTTTCATTGTAGATCGGTATACTGCATGTTAACAGCACAGAGCGAGCATCTTCGTGGAAGTTCATGTCGTGGGTTTGTCACGTCAGGTGTCATAGATGACTTCGTAGGTGTGGGATTATGCGAGTCAAGCATCTCCGAGCTTGGGATCGCAGGAACAAAGATCAACACAGATTTACCCAGGTTCGGCCCCCTCAATGTGAGGTAAAAGACCTACTTCCTGCCTACCCTAGATTGGTATTGATATGATAATCGAGGTGTTACAATGGAGGCGATCCGATCTGGTACTCGCCGTATGAGCTAGGGTTTGGGGCTTGATAGCTTGACCCGCTCTAAGTCCTGCGAGTCCTCTTTATATACACAGAGGCTCGCTAGGTTACAAAAGGAAACTTCCCCATAAGGAATACATCCACAGAGGCCTACTCGGAGACTACTTGGTCTTCACGTCCTCCGGGATTTCTTCTAGATCTTTCCCTTATGGCGGTTCAATATTGGGCTTGTTCCCAAGTGGGCTTTCATGCGAGTAAGTTAAGTCGCACTGGGCCGCGGGTTAATCCAGAAAGTATTCCCCCGACATTAGCCCCCAAGCATGGCCTGAACTTCATAGTACTTCTTGATCTTGAATGCTTAGGCCGTGCTTTTCCTTGTTTCCAATCTGCGGCTTATAACTCTTCTTGGCGGCTCAAGAACGCGACTTATCCTCTTGACGGTTGATTTCAGATCTAAACGTCTTCGCGTCTGGGTTATTTATCTTGACTCATCGTTTTCCCCAGCGTTCTGCATCAAGTCCTGTATTACGCATCCGCTACTCCTTTCCGCCGCCTCCAATCTCGCTTCTCGTACTCACAATCCTTCGGTGGATATCTCCATCGATCTGAGAAAAATGTCTCGCCGCAAGTGCAACTGGGAAGGCTCGTGGGTCGACGAAGATTTCCTGGAATCCCTATCTGCACGGGGCCTTCTTCCGCCAAAAGATCAATGCGAATGGCGGGCGGCTGTGAGGAGGTAATCCCCAATCCTCAACCAGGAGAAATAGTGATTTTTGCGGAGCATGTTGAGCGCGGGTTCAAGCCCCCGGCTCTCTCTTCTTCCGCTCCTTGATGCAGCGGTTAGGTCTCCGCTTCCATGATATTGGCCCTAATTCGATGTTGCAAGTGAGCAACTTCCACGTCCTCTGCGAAGATTATCTGGGTATCCCGCCTTCAATAGATTTCTGGCTTGCTCTTTTCAATTGCAATAGTCAAAGGGAAACCACAGATGGTCCTTTTCTCCAATGCGGCGCCATTTCCTTCCAACGCCGTAGGGGTAGTATCTTCCCAAAACTAACTCTTGCCAAGAAAATCAAGGAGTGGCAAAGGACATTCTTCTATTGTAAAAACACTTCTCCTGAGGGTGAAATTCCTCTCCCTCTTTGGTCTCCTCTTCCCTTCGAGGCTACCGATGCTTTGTCTTCCAAACCTGATCCTTCTTCGTTACCCTTTGTCGAATCCCTTCTAGACAAGGTGAGAGCGCTGACACTCCATGGTCTCACTGGATTAGATCTCATATCTTGCTGGACTAAATGGCGAGTTCAGCCTGTGAGTCGCCGCTCGCGGCTTATGATGGATTTCACTTGTCATGCAAATGACGTCGATCGCACTTGCCCTGAAGATTGGGACAAAGGGGAGTGGATAAATTTCATTCGCCGAGTGACGGACGAGGATATTGACTCGTATGACAACGTCGGACTTGCTCCCTTCTGGGCTGAGCACAAGCCTTTTGTGGTAATGTTTACTTGTCACTTGTTTCCTCGAAAATTCCTTTCCCAAAATTGATTATTTCTGACCTGAGCTCCTTTTCAGATCGATCCCTATTTCTGGGTTCTTCCTTCAGAGGACGTCGACTTGAACCAAGGAACCGTGGCTGAGTCGTCAAGGCAAGCCGCAGCCTTTGACGAAGATACAGTTATGCACGAGGGTAGTGCTTCTGAAGAGGAACAACAAATGGCCGACGCTCTTTTGTCTTCGACTCCAAATACACCTTTCCTGGAACTTCCTGAGGTGCCTCGCAGGTCCTCGAAACGTATTTTATGCCAGAGCTCAGAAGACCCCACGCAGCCTGAGAAACGTCGCAAAGCCTTGGCATTACTGGCAGAAACAAGAGCTGCCAAATCTTTAAAACTCGCTGATCCCAACAAGGCTACTTTTTCTTCCGAGCTGTGCAGAGGATTGCTTCTCAATAAGCTCGGGTAATTGTTTGCGACTCTTCTCCTTTCTTTTTGTTTTTACGTATTTCTGGCAAGGAATTGCTGATCACTACTTCTTTTCATACTCTGTAGGTTCAGATTTGCAAGGTTTATCTTCTCCTTCTTCTGGTTGCCTGATGAAGAGTATCCGTGTCGCCTCTGGGTATGGTTCGCCTTCCTTTTAATGTTGCGGCTCTGCTAGGTCAGCTTATTAACCCATCAATGTTTTGCAGGGCTATGTCTGAAGAGGCTCCCAAGTCTAATTCCCATCCCACTTCTTCTCAGCAAGCTATGAGCGAGGATGATGCTGCTGATGAAAACGTGGGAAACAGTAATGGTGCGACTCAACCAAGGCCCTCCCTGGAGGAAGGTATTGCAGACGCGGCTCCTGCCGCGACTCCAGCCGCAGCTCCATCCACAACTCCTGCTGCTGGTAGGATATCTACTGAAAATAGAATTCCAGCTCCAGGAAATAGTTCTAAGTCAATCGCAGATGCCATAATTTCTGCTGGAGACAAGCATGCTGCTCTGCTGCGCGGCTTAGTTGAGCAATTTTCTTCAAGTCGCCAGGTACATATACCGTAGCCCCCAAGGATCAAAACCTTGTGTCATCGCACGGGGTGTTGATTCTTTTCCTGCTTCAAATCTCGAGCCCCCAAATTCCTGGATAATTTACCTATGCGTTTTGCTCTGTTTGTTTTCAGCGTGAACTGTCCTTGCTTGATGCTTCTGGCTCAATAAAGGGTAAAGGCATTTCCATAGACCATCCTGAAATGATGCAGTCTCGCCTGGAGCAGCATAATGAGGTCATTAGGGACCAAGATCAGGAAATAAAATCTCTCAAAGGTCAACTCGACTCCTGCGAAGAGCAATTTAAAGAACTTGAAGCTGATATGCAGCAGCGACTCATGGAGAAAGACGAGGTCATTAGATCTTTGCGAGAAGGACTGGCTCTTAAAACTGAATTGATTGATCGCCTGAAGGGGACCACGCAAAGGAACTCGCCGCGCGAGATGAAAAATATAACTCGCTGCTCAAAGCCTTTGAGGGTTTTGGCTCCATGGTCAAATCAGCCGTCCTGCAGCTTGCTGGTTGGTCTTGTATTCCTTTAATCATACATATTTTGGGTAACCAATCGTTAGTCTCTGACTTGTTTCTTGCCTTTTCTTTCTTTGACATAGGACCTGAGGCCCCAGTGTCCCGCTCCAATTTGAAGGATCAACTGGTATATCTGTCTGACCTCAGCCAGCGCTTCTTAAAGGTTACCAAGGAAGTTATGACGGTAATCACTCCTGCGACTGATGGCCCAACATCTTGCGAGTATTGGATAAATAAACTGCTCAAGGCTCCACATTATGTCTCTGATTGGAAACGATCCTCTGCTCGCGCCGGAGCCGCGCATGTCTTGACATTGCTTCGAGCATATTATCCAGAGATAGATGTTGGCAAGGTTGCTCGCCACGGCCTGGCGATGAGCGCAGATGATACTGAACTGCCAATAAGCGAGTACTTCGATATCTGGAAAGGGATGCGCGGGTATGCCACAAAATTTGTTGATAACTTAGACTTGGGCACTTATCTTGATAAATTCAATCTTGATGGGAGCAAGGTGTCAAGGAAAAGTCCTCAGGAGCTGAGTCATCTCGGGCTGCCACTCCAGCAACAGTATCTGGTGGCCCTTCTGCTTCGTCTGGCGGCGCCCTGATTATTAGGACACCTGCGACTGCAACTGCGAGACAAGCCGCGCCAATTCCCACTCCTGTTGCTCGGAAGAGGAAAAATAAATAATGTGGGACATGCCCGTTAGTCTGTAAGATATTCATGTATTATAAACAGTATTTTTGTGACCTATAAGCAGGTTCTTTTCTTGATAATTCCATTAAGTAGACGCTCGCGCGGCTCAGTATTTCCTAGGAACATGTGTGTTCAGGGTCGAGAGCGGCCATGATAGGCAATCAAGCTCGATTGACGCCACACCCCAGTACTTTGGTCGCATAATGCAAGACGCTTCTAGCTTAAGGATTGCCACTAGTTTGGCAAAATTTGAGGTGCGATTGGTACTCGCGATGCTCGTAAGGAGCCCTCAAGGGTCAGTGATATATGAAATTCAAAAGACTCAGCGACTCAATGATAGTTGAGGCGAAACGACAAACCCTTGAATGTCAAGGGTGCCGGCTTTATTTCATAATCACTCGATGTTTTACAGGGTGTTACATGATGATGCAGGCCCTTTAATGCGGGTTTTCTATTCCCCGCAGGCCATGCATACTTGATACTCATCGCACTTAGTTGCGAATTAATACTCCTAACGGAGTGGGTTGAACACCTGATTGGTTCAATTTTGAGTCGCTAAAAGCGACTCGGGTCGAGCATGATAGCTCCGATGTATATCTCATGTTGAAGCAGAGAGCAACTTTGTTAAGCGATTAGCCGCACTGAGCTGCGACTTATGTTGAGTTGAGTTTGCTTTGTAAGGTCTCACGATAACTGAGCCCCTTTGGCTGGGGTTGTTGATCGAGGCTGGGTCTATGCACATGCGCCATTTCTTGTCTTCTTTTTGTATCAAGGCGACCTCTGGGGCATTATCTTGCTGATGCGCGACTTCTCGGTGGGTATTTACCATCCGGTGGCTGCATCCTGTTGGCCGCTTCCGCGGTACCTCCAACGCGACTCGTTTTGAGCTGCGATCACCGATCTGCGACTGATACCATGTGAAGAGTTGGCGATACAAGCTTCTTCTGCGAGTACTGAGCCTGCGTTCTCGCATTCTAACGCTCTCTGTCTGTCTCCATATATTGTAATAACACCGTTTGGTCCTGGTATCTTTAACTGTAGGTAGACGTAGCAGGGGCGAGCGGTAAATTTGACATAGGCTTCTCTTCCAAAGATTGCATGATATGAGCTTTTGACTGCTACAACCTCAAAGTCTAGGAGCTCTGTGCGGAAGTTCCGCTCTGTTCCAAAGCTAACTTCAAGTGTTATCTTTCCGATTGGTCGCGTAACAGCTCCTGGGATTATTCCTTGAATTTCTTTCCTGGATGGTCGCAGCCTTGTCTCGGGTATATTCATTCTTCGGAGCGTGTCTTGATATAGGATGTTTACTCTTCCTCCTCCGTCCATTAGGACCTTACTTAACTTGTATCCCGCGACTTCAGGCGTGACCACAGAGCTGGCTGTCCTGGATCTCTTACTTCTGGGGGGTGATCGCCGCGACTCCAAATAACCGATTGCTCTGTCCAGCGACGATACCTTTCGGCGTTGAAATCTGACCGCTCTTCCGGCTTCCGTCCGTTGTTTGTACTTCCACTGTATGAAACTGTCCTATGTTTCTTCTAGGTAAAACGTCAGGCCTTGACGAGAGCTAGATTTTCTTGTGCTGCATCGATCTGCGAGCTGTCTGGCGTGTCGCCTTCTTTCCACCTCCGGTAATAATGACATTGCGCCTTTGTGTGACCCGCTGGCCTGCCATCTCTCCTGCGATGTAAGTCGCAAGGCACGTCGAAGATCCCCTTGCAGTTATTAGGGGTAAGGCCTTATCACTCCCTTGCTCCTGCATCTGGTGTGCGCGACGTTCTGTCTTCGCGACTGGCAGTTTCCCTGTTGGGTTCTGTGATAAGCCGCCTGTCCCTCTATCTGTCTTTGCGTACTTGTCAGCCGTTGCCAAAAGCTGGTCGAAACTATCAATCTTGTGCTCAGCGCGACTTAATTTGTGCACCAGCGGCTCAAATCTACAGTTCTTTCTCATAGCTTGTATTGCAGCTTGTACTGTTAAGTTTTTGGCGGAGCCAAGGATCTCCGCGATTCTCTTGATCCAGTCGCCGCTTGATTCGTCCTCTTTTTGAATGCATTGTCTAAGGTTTTTCATATCTTCTGTTTGGAATCTGCGATGAACTTGTCCTTCAAGTCTTCCCATGTGCTTATTGATTTTGATGGCAGCCTTAACAGCCAATCCCTAGCTTCTCCCTGTATTGCCAAGTGGAAGTATTTCGCACGTATTTCTTGAGTCACATCAGCCCCTGTCATGCTTGCCTCGTAATCTTCTATCCATAAGGCAGGGTCTTGGTCACTGCGATAGGTGGTGACTCGCTGCGACTCGTCGAAGTTCGGGGGGAAACGAGTGAGCCGTATTTCCTCTCCAAAACATGCTGGTCCTTTCAATAATGAATAGGAGTTTACTGGCGCTGAATCTTCATCTGAATCAGTTTCAATCTGGGATGGCTGAGTCGCTCCGGACGTCCGCGACTCGCCTTCTATCTTCTTTTCTTTTTCCAATGATACCTGCAAACCTGCTAACTGGTTGACCACTTCTTCGACGCTGTACTTTCTCCTCCCCATGATACCTCGTTTTGCGGCTCATTGGGCGTGACTCCATACATATTTGCTTGTTGTAAAGCAGCAGTTTGCAGTAGGTCGATCGCATAGCGAGCTTCCTTATCAGCTCGCGTGTCTCCAACCGGTGCTATCTTTGACAATATCCCTATCGCGGCGTGCACGTTGCTCTCTGGGTCGCCGTGGAACTGTGATTTCATCTCTCCTCTGTCCATCTTGATCTGATGTTTTTGCTGCCAACGACGGAGTCGCCACTCTTCTTCTTGGAGTTTCTTGCGCTCAGATGTCGCTTGGTTCGCACCGCCTGGTGCTTCGGCTGGCAGCGGCGGAGTCGTCGCCTTCTTCTTGGAGTTTTTCGCGCTCAGCCGCGAGTCTTTGTGCCTCTTCACAGAGCTCCGTCCTGATAGCTTCAATCTCTTCAATCTTGAGGTCTCCTTCCTGATTTGGTAGAGATCCCCAAACAGGTCTTGATGGGACGGGGATGGGCAATCTTGCCGTAGCTTGTTGTAGCTCCTCCAACACGCGGACCCTGACCGGCCGCAGCTCCTTCACCGATTCGCTTCCTTGAGTCGCGTCCATAGATCTGCGACTGACGGATCCGACGAAAACTTTTACTGATCCGATGGGAACGATGTATCCGAACTCGATGCGATCTGCCTCGGGTCCCCACTCTGAGTCGTCGATGAAGGGGACCCCATTGATGTCTTCAACTTGGCCGATGGCGATGTCCTTGAAGCCTGATTTCGATCCTGCGCGGAACGTGACGCTTTTGACCGCAGGCCCCACGGTGGGCGCCAACTGTCGTGGGTTTGTCACGTCAGGTGTCATAGATGACTTCGTAGGTGTGGGATTATGCGAGTCAAGCATCTCCGAGCTTGGGATCGCAGGAACAAAGATCAACACAGATTTACCCAGGTTCGGCCCCCTCAATGTGAGGTAAAAGACCTACTTCCTGCCTACCCTAGATTGGTATTGATATGATAATCGAGGTGTTACAATGGAGGCGATCCGATCTGGTACTCGCCGTATGAGCTAGGGTTTGGGGCTTGATAGCTTGACCCGCTCTAAGTCCTGCGAGTCCTCTTTATATACACAGAGGCTCGCTAGGTTACAAAAGGAAACTTCCCCATAAGGAATACATCCACAGAGGCCTACTCGGAGACTACTTGGTCTTCACGTCCTCCGGGATATGTCTTCTAGATCTTTCCCCTTATGGCGGTTCAATATTGGGCTTGCTCCCAAGTGGGCCTTCGTCCGTGCGAGTAAGTTAAGTCGCACTGGGCCGCGGGTTAATCCAGAAAGTATTCCCCCGACAATTCATATCTTCTTCGCTCCGGCTATGGAAATGCCTGTCATCGGGGAGTCTATCTTCGCACGTGCGAGCGCTCGCACGGATATTCTCAGGAATATTCCGTCGCCGGAGAGGAAGAGGACGACCACTGCAGCCACCGTCGGCCGAACCGCCGTCGACCCCGCCCGTGGCCGACGTGCTACCGCGACGCCTCGCCGTCCCGCCCTGCCCCTATCTCCGCCTCCACCGGTCCGCCGCCGCCCCGGGCATCCCTCTAACCCCATCCTCTTCTCCGCCGCCATCCCGGGCACCCCCAAGTTAAGTCTCTCCTCACCGCGCCGCCTCTGTCGCGGCTCCGGCTCGGCTGGCCACCGCCGCCATTGCCCGTTGGGGAGGAAGGAGGAGGAGAAGGAAGAAGTCAACGCGCGCGTATGATCCGTGCTTCGCCCGCGCGTTAATAAGCAACTAGTGGAATTTCGTGCGGTGTCACGCCGCACTTTTTTTTTATGGCGTAAAATTGTTTTAGGATTTATTTTGCTTAAATACATGTGTATAAAATATGATCGTGAGGAAGAAGTCTCAAAATACAATAATTATGAAGCATCGTACTTTAGAAATAAGAATTCATAAGAGGTAGTTGTTTGCTTCCATTATGGTAAAAACACTTGCGGGCCAAACTATCCATGCACAGGAAGAAACTAATGCCAATAAAACAATTAGCAATAAAAAAATATATAGAGAAAATCCAGAAATTAAGTGAGAGACTTAACTTTCCTAAAAAGGCACAGTATATATTCTTTAGGAGCAAAGAAATTATGCCAGCAAGAGATCTGATCCCTGGAGAGAACTAAAGTAAATTTAAACATATTATATAAGATGGATGGTTGCAGATAAACCTCAATTAGGTAAATGAAAAGGACATTATTTAACTTGAACTGCATACTCCATTTAGTACACACATACGTGGATAGTAGACAAACATATTGTTTACATCCTTCTTCTCAAACGCCTGTAATCGTAAATGTGTCATCAAAATTACATCTAGAGCTACATCTTCAATGATCTGTAAATAAGATGACATGTTTTTTTTCAATACACATTGTTTAGGACTACATCATATAGAAAAGCACATATGTACTTTACACTTGTAAGTATAGATTGTTAGAGTAATTTTCACACATATAAGGAGTATGATTATTGTAATATTTGAGTCACGTGTCAATCATTTCAATGCTAGGCTAGCTATTTCTGCAGTTGTAAGCACAGTTTTTTCATTGCTCTTGTCTTGAAGAAGAGATGATGCTATTCAGATTCAGAGAAATGTGGTAATAGTATCATAATTCTGCAGATCTAGCTACAATACTTTGCACACTATTTCCACATCTCTATGCATATACGTCCATGCAGAATATCATAGTAAGCAAGGAACTATAAAAGTCGTATATAGAAAATTAGTTGTAGCAGATAACCTGCTTCTAAGCAGCCCTATATTTTGCAACCATATAGTGGAGCAAGTCATCTTATGGATAGCCAAGAGATCAGTTTTCTCTCCAAGTTCCTGCTAACTCATGAACATTGTAGCTGGACTGTCATACGAAGATGGGATATTTTCCAGTAATCAAAATTTTTAACCTGAAAACAAATAGCATCAGTGAGAAACCATCAGCTCATGCCACATGGCATTCCTCTTATACCAAATGTCGACAACTGAACACAAAGAAAGTCTTTTTGAAAAAATCTAGATAGAATGTGCATCACTGTGAATAATTTTCATAAGCAGCGTACCAAATATGGTTTCAACGATTAGCATGCCATACAACAAAGATAAAGATAGCAACAAAGTGAAAATATTAATTCCATCTCCAGAATGGCTGTAAGTGGTGCTCAAATAGTAAACCGAGACGCAAGAGTAAGATAACTTTTGGATTTTGTTTTCATGATCAACACAACAAATTTAGAAGTAATATCCTTCTGTGCGGCTTGGAATTCCAACTATTACTGTAAGGGAACACATCTTACTATTTGTTTTAAATTTTTGTTGCATGATGGAGATGAAAATAGACCCTGTTCCCACAAGGTAGTCAAATATTGTTGTAGGTACTGTTTAAACGTTATATGTTTCATAAACATGGTCAAGTGCACAAATAATAAGCTTTTGGATTTATAATAAATGTTCATTTGTTCAATTATAAACCAGATGTTCATTTGTATGGTAACTTATAGAACCAGACTTTGCAAGCATGTATGTCTATTTTTATGTTTGTGCAGATTAAAGTGATAGTCGATATATTATGGCAAACAGATATTAGAAATGCAGCATAGCAAGAAAACATTAAAGGGAAGTAATGCCAAAAATTTCAATGCTTTTAAGATCTGAGATTGAAGACTATGTGAGGAAAGGCGAAGCACATACATAAACACAGAAGAAGGCATAAGTCGTTTCACATTTCAATACATGGCTGGTTGGCATAAGTTAATAAGATATAAATGGTCAGTACATTAAGCACAATAATAAAACCAATATATTTCATATGTATGAGTGTTCTGGTTATAGGCTTCTGCAAATTGGAACTTAAAGTAATAAAGTAGACCGAGTATCTAATGTACTGGCTATGAGCTCCAGATGAATAGTACGGTGGACAGAGTCGTTGGCACAAATTTCTTTGCACAAGTTGTTGAGCTTCATGTCTAGCTAAATCTTGTGACAACATGGTCAATGATAGTGAAGGAGGATATGAGTAATGAAAACATGAGCATATACAAAATCCTTCCCCTTAGTATGCTAGTCTCCTTAAATACATGAATTAAAATCCCAAACAACTACAGCGAGCATAATTATCACTACATCTATTAATTCTACATAGGATTTTCATCAAATACCTTGTACGCAGGTGTTAGATCAGCATAGAGCAATGTAGAGGAAGGGGAGGAAGAAAATAAAGAGAAAGAGAGGAGCTGGGTACCTGCAAGGGAGCTAGCTGCAGCGAGGTACATGAGAAGTTGAGGCAGCGACTGTGGCATCTGCTTCTCCCTAGATATTTGTGAAGGGACCAGGGTAAGTTCACTGCAGCGGCCGCGACTGAGAGAGGACTGAAAGAAGCAGCTAGGATTGTTTCCTCTCCAGCATCCTTCCTCTCTAGCATCCAGATCGGAGAAGGAAACTGCGAGGAGGAAGCTGGCAGGCACGGAGGAGTTCGCCCAAGGCACCATCGACGCGGCCTGCTTCGCGGGGAGGACGTGGTGGCTCGGCGATACGGCGGGCGGCGGCGTAGAGGAGGAGGCGGCGGCCGGCGGTCTCCGTCTTCGACGCGGTTAGCTGCACGGGGGAGGACGCGGAGGTGGAGGAGGCCGACGGCGCCCGCGCCCGCTCCCGGTTCCTGCTGTTGGAGGGGGCATGGAGGGTGCCGGCGACGACGCCCGTGCCCGTGGCCGCCTCCTTCTTCCGGAGGAGAGATGGAGGCGCCGACAACTCCGGCGGCACAGCGGCAGAGGAGAGGGATTGTGGTGGCGGCGGCGTTGTGCACGGACGCATCAGGCGACGAAGAATGAATCGCCGGGGTAGGAATGGAGAGGACTGCGAGGGGCGTCGTTCGCGCCACAGCACGGCGGCGGAGGTGGCCGGACCTCGCCGGATTGAAGGGGCGACGGCGACCAGAGGCGCGGGAGCGAGAGCGAGAGGAGAGAGGAGAGTGCGAGTGGCATTTTTGCAAAAAAGTACTGTTCAACACTGTGTAGCTACTGTTCCTTAGAACAGTAGCAGGCGCGTGGAGAGGCCGCGATTTGGCTTGTCTTTAAATATAGTAGTAATTCTGCCTGTCATCACTCATCAGCGCAAAGGCAAGGATTCAGACATTCGGAGCCCAAAAAAATAGTGCCCTTCTCGTGGTCGTCTCTCGTCCGGTCAAAAACAAACATGCAACTTGGTTGGTTCACGCTTGACTGCAAATATAAAACTCGCTCGAGACAGCACGACTCTTCTCTCCCTGTGACCCGACTCGATCCTACTGCTCCAACCACTTCGCCGTGTCACCTTCTCGCTAGTCCTCTCGCCGGAAGAAAGCCAGCGAGGAACATCAAAGATCCGAACCGCCGGAGCCGAAGCCAAGAACGCGGCATGGCCGCCTCGTGCAGGGAGTTCACTGGCGTCCCGCGGCCGGCGACCACTAGGCCGCAGCCCCGCCGGAGCCGGAACGAGCTCTGCTTCGCGCCGCTGCAGAGGAGGAGGAGGGGCGGCGTGAAGGTGGTGGCCTCCGTGAGCGAGGAGCTACTGAGGCTGGCGTCGGCCTCAGGGAAGGGCGCGGCGGTGGGCGGGAGGCCGCCGCCGCCGGGGAAGGTGGCGGTGCGGGCGGCGCTGACGGTGCGGCGGAAGCACAAGGAGGACCTCAAGGAGGCGGTGGCCGGCCACCTCGACGCGCTCTGGGACATGGTCGGCCGCGGAGTCGTGCTCGAGCTCATCAGCACCAAGATCCACCCAAGTAATCACATCTTCATTCCCTCCCTTCCTATCTCGCTCCTCCTCCCATTCATTCCTGGTCCAGTGCTAGCTTGACTTCCTCAGTAGAACTGTTGAATCGTAGCACCTTTGTTTTGATCCGTGATCGAGTATTTGGAGCTCGTAGATGTGCAAAGTTGTTGGGTTGGGAACTTGGGATGCTGCTTCGTCCGCTCTCGATGGTCCTAATTGGGAGTAGGTCTGTAGGTGGCAACCAGGACCAGGAGATGCTAATATAACTAGATACACACGATCATCGATTCTCCAATAATGGTGTCTGTGACATGGGCATGTGGGTGTTTGCTCTAGGATATTCCCACCGCATTTTCCAAGAACCTTTTTTCTCGGAACCCCATCTTCAAATACGGTGTGAACCTATTTGGATCTACTGCCCACGTTTTTGCTCTGCGGCCGACATCTTGCACAAAACTGCAAATGCAAAAGATCTGAAGGATGGAGAACGAAGAAATAATGCAAAGCTTGGATCAGAATCTCTTTTTGTTGTTTTACAGAAAGCTTGGATCAGAATCACTTTTCATTACTGCAATCGGCATGCTTGTCTATTATTCCAGCGAACGCTTATGCAGGAGTACCAGATTTTGACTTTTCTTCGCCTCCCAACTTCCCCAACTCGTGCTCGGTGCCACTGCCACGTGATGACAGACGATGATGATCCATCATTCTACTGTAATTGGCAGGGACGAAGAAGCCGGTGCAGAGCGGCCGGGCGTCGATCAAGGACTGGTGCCAGAAGCGGGGCGCCAAGGGGGAGCACGTCGTGTACACCGCGGAGTTCACGGTGGACGCCGACTTCGGCGAGCCGGGCGCCGTCCTCGTGGCCAACCAGCACCACCGTGAGTTCTTCCTCGAGAGCATCGTCGTCGAGAGCGGGCTGCCGTGCGGCACCGTCTACTTCGCATGCAACTCCTGGGTCCAGACCACCGGGGAGCTGCCCGCCCAGAGGGTCTTCTTCAGCAACAAGGTAGGTAGCAGCAGCGGCATCCTTATTCTTCATCGTCTCACTTCAGGTTCAGGAAGACATGGACTTCTTGTTAGACATTGGTACCAACCATTCGGTTATCGTCTTGACTGGTGAACTAATAGCTAGCAATCATGTGTTGATCAATTGAGATTTTGGCTGCTACAGCTGTTAGCGCATCCTTGTCTGCGATGTTGATAGAGGGACAAAGGAGGCCGTTAGATATGGTCTGGGAAAAAAGGAGGTCATTAACTGCAAAACGAGGAGGCCAGTCTGAATGCATGGTACTGATGGAGACATGTCATTGTCTAGGACCTGTTTACATGGCTGACTTTTGGTTAGGCCGAAGTAGAGCATATCTTTGGCTTGTACGAGAACAATCTGTTAGCACTAACCCACTATTTCAATGCACCAAGTGGGCATCAATGTCATACTATATAGCGTTCACCCTAAAGAAGTCTATATACACTCGTATACATTACTTCAGAAAATTAATGTCTATTTTTTTCTCATCACTATTAAGTGCTAACACCGACACCGACGGTGTTGTTGATTTTCATAATTTATCAATGAATTAGTCAATAACCATTCAAAAGGCAATATGTAAACTTAAGTTGTGGTCTCCCTATGCTGCCTGTTATTTAGTGCAAATATTCTGCTGCCTTTAAGCCTAAAATGGCTTATTGTTTATTTTTTATGAGTACAGTGGCTTCCTAATGTTGGACTCAATCACCAGGAATTTATAATACCGAATTTGTATAATATATGGATGATCTCATGCAGCCCTACTTACCATCTGAAACACCCCCCGGCTTAGAGAAATAAGGGAGAAGGAGCTGAGAGATCTAAGAGGAGATGGCACAGGGGTTCGTAAGATATCTGACCGGATATATGATTATGCAATGTACAATGATTTGGGAAATCCAGACCGGGGAAAGAGTTCATCAGACCGATCCTTGGAGGGCATAAAATGCCTTACCCACGTCGATGTCGTACTGGACGCCCACCAACTGATACTAGTAAGTTCTGTGTCTTTTAAAACTCCTTTGCAGGTAATAGAAAATAGAATTTAGCCAAAGTCAGAGAAGTGCATGTTATTGTCCAACCATATCTACTCTTGCTTGTCCAATTCTATTTAAATAAAGGCGATGTCGTTTTCATACTTTAATAGCTTGAAGCATCAGGAAATAGTCCTTCACCACATGGTTTGATGCAATGATTGTGTCCGAATTTGACAAAAAAAAAGGAATATCTGTGCACAAGACCCAAAAGTTAGATCTTGCCATATGCCTATAAAATATATTCCATGCACTACATGGATAAAAACCAAGATTTTCAAAATTGGAACAGAAAAGGATAGTTCAACAGGTTCATATGAGGATCTGGACAATTTCTTTCGAGTCATGATGCTTGACAACTACTGAACATTGCCATTAGTTAGGTTGGAAGTACATGACCATATGTCCAGTAGCACATTTTGTTACATCGTTTAGCTACTACACGTTCCTTGAAACTCTACAAGAAAGCATGGAGAAATATGTTTATCTCTGAAGTGCATGACCACCATCGTGACAATTAATATGGATCGGAGGGAGTACTTTTCTTTGCACGAAATTGACTTTTCAATTTGCAATTGTGTACAGTCAAGTCTTAGTTACTTCCATGAAATGTCCATGCACATGCTACATAAAATTGAAACTAATTAGTAGTATTATATTTGATATCGTCCCTAGCAATTAATATTAGTTTTTTCTGTAGTGTTGCTACATTACATTTCTTAATTCTTTCGGATTGTACAGCATTGTGAATTGTGATTTCAGAGAGGAACAGTCAAACCGTTTACTACAGAGTGGTCGTGATGAATTGTTTTCAGATAGAACAATTTGGCATTCACCTCATACAGAAATATTAGAAATTAACCATTGTTCCTACCTATGGTGCAGGCATGTTATCAGAGAGCAGAGTGGAGAAACCACATCGAATATACGTACCCCGTGATGAGACATTTGAGGAGCTGAAACAGGGCGCCTTCATATCAGGGAGGCTCCGAGCAGTACTTCACACCCTAATCCCGTCGCTGATTGCATCAGTCTCAGCTGAGACCCACAACTTCCAAGGCTTCCACCACGTTGACAACCTTTACAAGGAGGGTCTCAGGCTAAAGCTGGGCCTCCAGGAGCATCTGTTCCAGAAGATACCACTTGTTCAAAAGATTCAGGAGTCGAGTGAAGGAATGCTTCGCTATGACACGCCTAGCATCCTTTCCAGTAAGTGAAGTTCATGAAATTTCCCTTATGGTGCTGTGCCATCAGAAAATGTTTTTAGTCAGCCTCAAGATCCCTAAGAGTATTCGCTTTAATCCTGTGAATCCCGTTCTACAGAGGACAAGTTTGCATGGCTCCGTGATGATGAGTTTGGGCGGCAAGCTATTGCAGGAATAAACCCAGTTAGTATCGAGAGGCTCACGGTAAGAAAAAAAATCATTATCCTTAGTGAAATCAGCAATAGTAATGTACTTCTAGGTTGATCAATAGAAGTAATTGTATATCTGTGTTTATTTCGTAAATACTTAACTGGGGCACTTACATGGAAATAGGTTTTCCCACCAGTGAGCAAGCTGGATCCTGCTATCTATGGCCCACCACAATCATCAATCACCGACCGGCACATTGCTGGTCATCTGAATGGACTGACAGTACAAGAGGTAGCTTCATACAACCCAGTCTTAATGTATGCTCAGTTATATATCAATGGTCATTCTTCTGCTGATTCTGATCACGCCTCATGAACAAAGGCAATGGACAAGGAGAAGCTTTCATTGTGGACCACCATGATGTGTACATGCCATTCTTGGACCGAATCAACGCAATTCAGGGGCGGAAAGCATATGCAACCCGGACAATCTTCTTCCTGACTCAAGCTGGCACGTTGAAACCAATAGCTATTGAGCTTTGTCTCCCTCCAACCCAGTCAGGGGAGCCTCAGCCAAGCAAGGTTCTTACTCCTCCCAGTGATGCTACAGCCAACTGGATCTGGATGCTTGGCAAGGCTCATGTCAGCTCCAATGACGCCGGTGTTCATCAGCTCGTCAATCACTGGTATGGTATTGCAGAATCAACTGTCTAGGCTGAACATGCATGCATTTGATTTGAGTGATGCGACTGCATTGTTGCCTGTCTCCAAGTGGAGTAACTCCTTAACAGCATGATTCAGGAAGTACTCACCATATAGTCTCTGACAAACTCTTTCAGGTTGAGGACGCATGCTATAATGGAACCATTCATCCTGGCGGCGCACCGGCGTATGAGTGCAATGCACCCGATTTTCAAGCTCCTACACCCTCACATGAGGTACACCCTGGAGATCAACGCGCTTGCAAGGCAGAGCCTGATCAACGCCGAAGGGGTGATCGAGTCCTGCTTCACCCCCGGCCCTGTCTCGGGCGAGATCAGCTCCGCCTACTACCGCAAGCACTGGCGCTTCGACCTCGAGGGCCTCCCCGCCGATCTCCTCCGCAGGCACGCAATCACTGTCAGACATTGTTAGTTGATGAGAAAGAACGATGCTGTCAGTCTATCATGGTCACTGACATCCTCTTGTTCTGGCACTCTTCTCAGGGGAGTGGCTGTGGAGGACGCCACACAGCCTCACGGCATCAGGCTTCTCATCGAGGATTACCCTTATGCAAACGACGGCCTCCTGCTGTGGTCTGCCATCGGCAGCTGGGTGGAGTCCTACGTCCAGCTCTACTACCCGGACGCCGGTACGGTCCAGTCCGACGACGAGCTCCAAGGGTGGTACCACGAGTCGATCCACGTCGGCCACGCCGACCTCTGGGACGCGCCATGGTGGCCGCCGCTGTCCACGCCGCGTGACCTCGCCGACATCCTGACCACGCTCGTCTGGCTCGCGTCAGCGCAGCACGCGGCGCTCAACTTCGGGCAGTACCCGCTGGGCGGCTACGTCCCGAACCGCCCGCCGCTGATGCGGCGGCTGCTGCCGGACCCGTACCGCGACGCGGCGGAGTACGCCATGTTCCTGGCGGACCCGCACCGGTTCTTCCTCAACGCGATGCCGGGGGTGCTGGAGGCGACCAAGTTCATGGCGGTGGTGGACACGCTGTCGACGCACTCGCCCGACGAGGAGTACCTCGGCGAGGGGCGCGACGAGGGCGCCGCGCCGTGGACGGGGGACGAGGAGGCCGTGGCGGCGCACCTCGCGTTCGTGGCCGACGTGCGCCAGGCAGAGGAGACCATCGACGGGCGCAACGCCGACCACGGCAGGAAGAACCGGTGCGGGGCCGGCGTGCTGTCGTACGAGCTGCTGGCCCCAAGCTCGCCGCCGGGGGTCACCTGCCGCGGCGTGCCCAACAGCATCTCCATCTGAAAGAGAGACGCCATTGTTAATTTCCGCCATTTTTTTCCTCCCCATTTTTGTCGGGGTTTCATTTACGGGACCCCCTCATTACGGACATATAGTTTTGATCTGGAGCTAACGCTCGGTTTGTAAATCTAGCGCCGCCTTCGCCATGAAATCGCCAGAGTGCTTCGACGAGATCTCCCCGACGTCGCCGCCGCCTGCGTCCGAGCTCCGCGACTGGAGTCACCTCGCAGACTTGGGCGTTCTACTTCCTCAAGTCTTGCGGATATGATCAGACGGCCTGGAAGGCGTTCCAGCCAGGGTCCGACTGTACGGAGGAGTGGTGGAATTCGCCGTGGCCGTCGCTGATCTCCATCCAGCGCCGGTGGCCGCCGTCGCAGACATGGGTTTATCCCAGGCTCTTCTATTAATTCTGAACCGAAACCAGGTGCATGACTTTTGGTTCAAACTGTCGTCGATGCCATGGTTAAAGTGTGTGTCGTTCCTGAAACTCGTTTTGCAATCCGCTTGTTCCATTTTGGGTTTTGGCCACGTTGGGAACGTAAAGCAACCAGGTTACCAAGAAACAAAACACTCGCACGAATACGTAGCAGAAGCACGGATAGGTTGATAAATTGACTCAGCGCGACAATGGGTGCTAGGCCAGGTTGATAAATTCTGCCTGTTTGTGAGACCAGCCATTGGATATCTTATTACTCGTGTCAGCCTCACGGTGAATATCTTGTGGAGGCATTTCTATGCCACAAGCTAACATGAAAATACTGGAGTAGATAACAAGCTAACATCACTACAAGCGTAAACTGTCTTTGCCTCCCAAGCTCCTCCCTTCATTTTAAAGGGAAAATTGGTTTTTTACCCAGAAGTTGAGCGGAATTGGATCATCTACCCAAAGTTGATTGTTAATTGGTAAAATACCTAATACACATTTGAAAGCAAAATACAGATCTAATAGGGACCTGAAAGCAAATATATGCCTGCCCATTGATCGATGGGAATCCCTTGATCGATTGGATCTAGTACGTGACTCTAGCCTGCGATCGTGGATCTCAATTCTGGCCGTGTACACGCACGCCGCCGCCAGGCAATTCACGCCACGCCGAAGCCGCCGGTCGAACAACACCGTCGAAGCTGTCTTCGGAGCCGTCCGCTCGTGACCGGCGTCGCTGCCGGCCGGAGCAGTCGGCCTGTACGTATTCAGTCTGCTCTTTCAACGCTGCTGTGCTCTTTCAACGCTGCTGTACGGCGAGGGTATTCAAAAATGCATGCATGTCCGTCCTTGATCAGTTATTGTTCTTTCGCCTGATATAGGCCCCTTTCTTTTCAGCTTATTTTCCAGATTCTCCCAAAAGCTATCCTCCATCAGCTTCTCCCATAATCTCATTTTTTAAATTTGTTTGGGAGAAGCTGATGGAGGATAGCTTTTGGGAGAATCTGGAAAATAAGCTGAAAAGAAGGGGGCCATAGTTGCGCCATGTTTCATGCTTGTTTAGTCTGGCTCCAATTATTATTGAAGTACTAATCGTGTTATGTCAGAGTGACTATAATTGCTCACCAAAACCTGCATGCATAAATGCATATAAATTCCAGCCCACGTTCGTTCTTTTGTAGTACTCTGACATAACACGCCTGCATGCATATTCGCACGTACAAAAAAATTAATTTGTACGAATGCGTTTTTCATTCATATATAAAACGATCATATCACTTCTTACTCCCTCCGTTTCAAAATATAAGGCGCGCTATTTTTGTGCTGGTCTTCGGTGCTCAACTTTGACCGTTAATATATAATAAATTATGTAGATCTAGAATGTATAAATGGTATCGCTGGATTTGTCTTGCAAATTTTTTTCATTTCATATATTTTTATAATAATTTTGTGGTAATATTATAAGTACAAATCATGGTCAAAGTTGAACGTCGTTGACCAGCGAAATTATAGGGTGCCTTGTATTTTGGGATGGAGGGAGTAACACATAATTCACACATTTTCTTTGGAAATCTTTTGTGTTTCAGGTCATGTCTGACGATAACGCCAATGTTGGAAACAATGGTGCTAATGAATCGACAACGGGCTTTGGGGGCGTGGACTGGTCTAGTCTTGTCATTGAGGAACAAAATGATGATGGATTTAATGTTCCTGTGGCCGAGGATCATATGTTCACTTCATCCAACACTACTTTTATTTGCCGCAAACTTGTTACCGCAGATTTTGCCGCACATATATACATGTACATATGAATGCAACGTTCTATGCTGGTACACAGCTACTCCAACGTACTACATCACCAACGTATCAGATGATACGCTTGTTACCATGCAAAAAAAAAAAAGATGATACGCTTGTTACGCACCACCGATCATTTTACCTAGCTAGTACATAGCGGGCAATATACATGTACTTACGTACTAACATACGCACCCTTGCTGATCGCTGCAGCTTGCTTGAGGTGTGCGACGCACGTACGGACTGACTTTTTTTTTTGACCTGGAACCACCGATTCCACATATCGGACTAAAGTTTCTGTTTCGTTGATTGACAGGTGAAAGCTTGTTTTACATTTAGGGCTAAGTGTTGATTTTATTTATATCAGAATCCCTGAAAGATGTTTTACCAATTAACAATCAACTTTGGGTAGATGATCCAAGGCCGCTCAACTTATGGTAAAAAACCAATTTTCCCCATTTTAAAATATTCAAGAAACTCGCAATCCAAAATTATTAGTATTCTGGGATACACAAAATCTGATAAAATTTACAGGTTTGAAAATATGCATACCCAGATCTACACTTTTGTCATTTTTGTGTAGCTTCAAACATAGAGTATTTGAAATTGATATTTTACATGTTTGCGGGATACACCACATCCGGATTTTTTTTCAATTTATTTTGAAACTCGTAAATATGATTTTTGATTTTTTTTAATAACAAGATCCAATCTACACTCGACTACAAAGCCTACGAAATAGATCATGTGTTCAGTCACAGAGAAGCACTAGTTCTGCAGCAACCAAAACAAAAGGTCAAACAACTGTGCAACAAAGTGTAAAAATTATTGATAGCAATGATATCATGAATTCATGACGCAAGGTGATGAGTTTACAGAAAGTAGTACACCAGTTGCAGGCATGTTCTGTTTATTGTCTAAAACCCTGACAAACATACCATACGAATGGATTAAAACCAGAATAACAGAACAGAGGAACAATGTATAACTACATCTCATTTGTGTATATGACAGTCATGTACAATAGATACAAAACAACTAATTCAATCCAGGAAGTGGCAGTATCCCCATCGCATTGCTTACTCTAATGAAAAGGAAAACAGAGTAAAGAGCAATGAGACCAACTCCGAGCGGCTTGTTAGGCCGCATGCCGCCCCGTGGCAGAATAACAAGAGCCCAGATCAATCCAGCAACGAGGAAGCTCATCGTGTAAATAAGAAAGCTGTCTTGCGGAAGATCATAAGAGTTGGGTGCCGCTGACCAAGCTCCAAGCAGCATGGATATTCCTAAGCCAGCAAGTGTATTGAACATAGGTCCTGCATAACACCCAGACATAGCGATCTGCACACCATCTCCTCCATTCATTGCCAACGCTACATTTGACATTAGGTCACCCATCGAGTTGCCCCATGCTAACACCGTTAACCCAAGAATTGAAGGATTAATTCCAAGTATCACTCCAAATGCAACCAACAGTGCAACCAGCTCATTGGCAATGATGTAGAACCAAGTGATGCTCATCACAAACCCTCCAAAAACCCATGGGAATAAATATCTCCTCGGAGGGCGCTCGGAACTAGTGGATGTGAAAGCGAGAGCAGCAAGTCCTATCCCGAAGATAGCAGCTACCGCATATGATGTGACGCTAGCACCCATGGATACTCCATCCTGACTGTTCCACAAAAATGCCAAGAGAACAGGCGCCAAGCCAGCACTGGCGACAGCATATTCTTTTGACCAGCGGTCATCCTCAACTATTGGAATCGTCAACTTTCTTGGTATTGTCAAGGGCAGCTCCAAAAACAAGAAGAGCTTGGAGAAGTTAAGCGTGGAGGTATCCACTCTGCCTTCCTCATTCCAACCCCACAATGGCCTGTCAGGGGAACCATCTCTCCCTTGATTTGAGTAGATAGCCACATGGGATGCCCACATCCACTGAGGCAACAATGTGTTTATCTGGGCCGCCTCATCAGTTGTATCCTCTTCAAGAAGTGAACTGTACACAGAGTCATCCTCCTCTATTCCTTGCGAGAAAATACTTCCCCTCACAGGAAGCAATGGTGTGACTACATCAAACTTCAGCATCCGTGCATGCTTCCTTAATAACTCATTTGCAGCCACCACGAATGCATAAACCACATAAATCGACACAAACACCATCGCTCCCCAAAAGGTCACCTTCCCGACGATCAATATAACAGACAGTGCAACCAAAGTGATCAGGAAGAATCCGACATCCCTTACAAAGCACTTCCAATCAATCTGTACATTCTTATCCGCGACGGACAATGACACTGCTCCAACAACGACACAAGTAACAAACACCGCTCCGCCTAGAACACTGTTCAGTCCCACATCCCCGGCGCCAGACCCCATAAACGCTGCAATACTGGCGAACACATCAGGGGCACCATTACCAAACGGGAGCAGCGTGACACCGGCCACGGTGGGCGGGAGCCGCAGCAGCGCCGACATCTTCTCGAGGCTGCAGCAGAAGTAGTCCGCGGCCGTGTTGCCGAGCATGTAGAACAGCGCTGCCAGACACACCCCAAGCACAGCATAGCCAAGCAGCCTGAATCTCTGGCACCGGCAGTAGAAGAAGTCTAGGTAGTCCACGAACCCGCCGGAGCTACACTGCGGATGGGCCCGGATGAACTCGCACTGCGACCCGAAACCCTCGTGGCGCGCGATGCCGGCGCACGAGGTGGAGGGGTTCTCCAGCTGCTCGGTGACGTCCGAACCTTTGGACGCGGCGGGGCTGGCAGGATCGGCATCGGAGAGGAATCTACCGCGAAGCGGGCGCGAACTGGAGCTCCAGGGCCCTGGAGATCGCGGGAAGTCCCCATCCGAGCGGCTGTAGAGGAAGAGGAGGAAGAGTACCAGGGAGGCGGCGGCGAGGGGCCGAATCCGCCGGGGATGCAGCGGCCGCGAGGCGATCATCTCCGGCGAGGTGACGGATTGGAGCTTCGCGGGACTGGCATGCCGAATCTGAGGTGGGTCGGGGTCGGGGTTAGGGTTTGCGTGGAGGAGGGCGTGGTTTGGGAATTGGGGATCGACGACGAGGGGAAGAAGACGTGTTAGCCCTGGTCGGATGCCGCGTGAAGAAGGAACATGGTAACGGAACGGTGGTTGTTGACTGGGCCGGAATAGGCTTCGATCGGATTGGGCTATAAGGGCCTCTTGGTTTGGGCTTATTTTGTTTTTTTACTTTGTCGTATAAGCCGAAAGAAAACACTTACATAGTACATAATAAATGTCGCAATTTTAAACTAACCCCTGTTCAAAACTGTGACACTTATTTTGAATTGGAGGGAGTGAGTAGGTGTTTTTGGATTTTGGAAGACAAAAAAGTTTAAATCAAAGGTTTTTGTCTTCCAAAAGCACTTATTTAGGATATTTTTTGGCTTATAAGTTAGAGCCCAAAAAACAAAACAAGCCCAAACAAGGGGCCCTGAACGTTTTTTAGTAGAGTCTTGGGTTGTCGTGCTTGCTGTCTATAACTTGCAATTATATGGAAAATGCTCGTTATCACCCGAGCGATTCTTAACGAGGAGTCGCTCGGCTGATATAAGGCAATGCCGACCCAAGCCCAGCTACACTTTTCGAGCTAAATCTAAACGCAGATATAGACATTGTTGATTATAATAAAAAAGGTAGACACATACACAGGAACACTATGTTTGTCTGTTTTTCTTAATGCGGGAAATTATATTCATTCAAGTACATTTTACTGAGATGAGAGTGAAACGAGTCACGCTAGTTCTTACAAGGGTATATAATATCAAGACATTGTGATCCTTGATGCGCCCGCAAAGAAATACATCTAAAAAGCAAGGAATAGTTATGCATCCTCGGAGCAGGTTTGGCTTGGTGATATGCTGTTGTGTTGGCAGCCATGCTGATTTAGTGAATCCTGCTGCAATTGACAGAGAACATGGCTTGAATGTGAGCAAGGAGCGGTATGTTATCTAATTCTAGTGCACCATGTAGATGATGGGAATCTTCACCGCACTCACAAGCACCGAATAAGCTATGTAGAAGTAGGGTTTTGTATTCCGATGACATTCCCAGCTTCACCGCTAAAAGAAGAGTGTATCTTTTAGTTTGAAGAGGAGAGAAAGCCACGGGGAAGTCGCTGCCAAATGAATCTCCCAACCACGGGGATTTTCGTGTAGACAAATGATCACTCCAGGCCAGCAGGGTGGGAATCTCCTCCCATGTTTTTCATTCCTGGCTGCATCGCAAAGTAAGAAGTTTCAAGCATTGGGCATTAAGTTTGAAGGGTTATTGTTGTAGCCATGTAGCGGGAATCATGGTCACTATGATGCCCCTGTTCGGTGACAAACTCTGAAGGTTCTAGTTTTGAACCCTGCAAAATAGCATTAGCCATAGCGACGACCTATGTCGAATTACCTTTCTTTGCTGCAAATCGATTTTCAGTTCTAGCTTTCGAGAGACACCGTAAGAAAGTATACAATTTAGAGAGACTAATATAAGGGTGTCCAGAATTATGGAATTAGGCAATCTTGGAGGAGATAGGATTATAGTTATATGTCAGGCTTTCAGATTTTAAATGCCAAGGGGGATCAAACCTTGCCGCCTTAGAGATGGACAAAGAAAAAATATGTGCATGTCATCCTATGCCCTTCCACATCTCGAGCAGGACCTAATATATGATTGAAGAATCCACCTACTAGATTCATAATTGAGAGGCATGCTTGATAAAATAGTTGGGAGAGCTCTCCTAAGAAGCCGCCATGCAGAAGTTTGAACCCTTGCGACATTTGCATTTCTTGCCAAACCTGGGTTAGCAAGGCGACAATTTAGGATGGCACTATTTTTGGATGTTGTCTTGGTGGCAGGTTCAGGTTGTTGAAGGCATTCTTGTTAGTCCTCTTTAGGAAGAAACAATCGTCCTGAGGCTAGTTTCCAAAAAAGACTATCTCCCTCGTTTATATTTAGAAGAAGTATTTGCATTATCACGTTAGTAGTTTTATATTCGAAGTGGACGTGAAAAAGTTGGGTGTTCTAGGAATAGTAGTTTGGCAGCCAAAGGTCACGGACCACAACCTGCTAATTGTGGGGATGTTGAATGATGAGGTGGTTATAAATGATTTCCTAACCATCAAACCGAGGAGAATTCCAGACGAACTAGAACCATCTTCTAATTGCACTTGGGTTGTAGATCCGAGGAGACCCCTGGCCTTTAGAATAGCAACCCAGATGGCTGATTTTGGCATCATTGTGGGAAAACTGTGTGTGATGGACTACTTCATCACACACGGCTTTCATATCCATCACACATGGTATTCATGGGAAAACCGTGTGCGATTGACCACACAATCGTCCACCCCTGGTTGTGACGGTTATTTAGTAAATGATGTGCGATAGGCAATTTTAAACGCGCGAGATTGTCCAATGGTTTAAAATTAGCGTGAATTCCACCTTTCACACCCTAGTACTCCATCCGTTCCAAATTAATTGACTTCCATTTGTCCACACATAGATGTATCTAGACATGTTACACGTATAGATACATCCACATGTGGACAAATGAAAATCAATTAATTTGGAACGGAGGGAGTACATGTGTGACAGTAATTACCCCATCTAGTCAAAATTCATATAGATTACCTAATTTGCAAACTTTGGACCCTCCTTTTGTGATGCTTACAATTGCACGGGAAACGGGAAAGGGAAAGGGGTGGAAGGGACGTGATTAATTAGGCAGCGAAGGGATGATTATCGCGCCGGATGGACGCCGATGCCTCGTCAGCTCTCTGCTACTAGCTAATATCTCGCCGGTGCCCTGAATTAAGAACACTCGATTAGCACCCCACTACTGTTGACTGAAAGTGAAACTTTGTGCATGTCTTTCTTATTGTCTATAGATTATGCTTGGGTGCTTAAGTCTTGGTGACAATTTTTCAACATTCGCTCAAGTGCATGTGTGCAGTGACAGTGACAACTTCAAATTACACAAACAAGCTTCGATTGGTGATGATTTTCAGGTCGCCAAAGTTGATACTCACGCCAGCAACGGATCGATCTCAACCAATTGTCAACCAAGGCTCAACATCAGACGTACACTCCTTATTATTGTAGTTGCAATTATGGCTTGCAGCTGGCTTCGAATCCATTGCAGACGGGCTTTTTATACAGAAATTCATTTTCTTTTCCCAGCAGAAGTTGACTTGGGCAATATTTACCTCTTCCGTTTCTGATCAAAAGCATATGATGAGGGACATAAGAACATGCATTGTTTTCGTTGGCAAGCCAGAAGATAAGAAGAAAACCACACCTTACTTGCATATATTGCAATTGGCAATTTGCATATCAATTCTTGGTTTATACTTCTTATCTACTTTTTCTGTGGGAAGTTCTTGCTTTGTACTTCAAGTTAATTTACATTGGATATATGTTTGCACTCCACTGGACAGCTTGCCTTAATTTCAGGCTGGTTTTGGATGCATTTTCTACTTAAAGTAACTTTGCTGCACTGCAGTACAAATTATATATATCAGTCTTGATTTCTACCTGAAGCGGCTCGTACAACTGCAAGTTGCACTATGATGGTATCGTATAAGGAAACCCAACTGTCATATACTCATATGCATCTGGCAAAAGGGGGTCTACCCGTGCGTTTCGTGAGCAATACTCTTCTGACTCAATGGACATACATTAATTTATAAATATTTAATCCTGCATTATTGGTACTACAACTAAAATCAGAACAGGCGAGAAAAGGATGGCTAGTATTAAAATGATGCACCATGCTTGTCTGAACTCTGAATGTCTCTGGCATATGCTAAATTTGACAAAGTCTCAAGTCCCAAAGTGCTAGTTCGAAAGTAAAACCAGGAACACAACACTTGCCAATATTGAATTATGAGATGAACACTTGACAAAACTTAAAATGGAATTCTTCCATCTATATTATTTTCCTTGCTTCCTCTACAATGCTGTTTTCAGTATCACGCCAGATTAAAGATTTACAGGAAGGTGAAGAAATTGCAGGGTCGGCGTCCAGATCAAGCATGTCAATATTCAGAAACTAACTGTAAATTACGGAAGCATATTGAATTGTAGATGCTGAAGAGAAAGACCCTAGCTAAGTAAGTAGCTCCTGCTTCATGAACAGATCTTCGATCTGCTTCAGGCCTCCTGCAACTCCAGCACCACCTGCACGGCCTTCTCCTTCCTCCCAGTATCGCTGCGGAGCAGCCGCCTCACCGCGGCGATGAGCCGCTCGGCCGCCTCGGGAGACCTGCAGAAGAGAGCCCGGCAGAAGGCGGCGTGCCTGGCGATCGCCGCCTCAACCTCCGCCGAGGCTGCCGCTGATGCTGATCCACCACCGGCGGCGAGGTCCTCGCCCACGGCGTCGCCGCAGAGGCCGCACAGCCACCGCCCGGCGTACCGCGCGCGCACGCCGTCCGCGTACGCGGCCGTGCACTCCTCCCTCAGCCCGCAGCACGCGCACGCTGCCCACTCCACCTCCGCGGCCGCCGCTGCCTCGATGGCCGGCGCCAAGTCTTGCACAACCGCCGCCGACATACTGCTGCAGTGGCTATGGAGACTGGAAGCCTCGCTCTTCTCTGGGTCTTGAGGACTCTAATTAAAGGCCCGCCTGGTCGATCGATTCTTGTGGCTTTTCGTGTTTGGATGCGGCCGTGTCAGAGGAAGACGAAGAGGCGGTATTCGCCGCGGGCGAGGGGGAGGAGGAGGGGCGGTTGGTCGTCCATGGAGGAGGTGGAGATGGAGGACATTGGAGGAGCTCGGCTTTTGGATTGGTGGAGCAGCTTGCTCCGCGACGCGTCTTTTGTATGCGACGATGGAGCTGGATGGGGAGTGAGACGTGTAGTGCTGGCTGAAATGGCGGGAGGAGCGGACGGGGTCGGGGCGGGTGGGCCCCGCTGGCAAGCAAATCATTGAGGTCCGATTCGCTTCGGGTGTTCGTTGATGCGGTAAGCTGGAAATGTGCCGAATAGTCGAGCTGTCAGTGATATCGATGTGGTCAGTACTCTACTCCCAGTTGTATGCCACGAGGAGATATGCATATCTTCCTAGCTAGTAGTACCTGATGATTTTTATTCGAAAGTGTGATGAATTTGTTAAAAATTATAGGGATAAAACAACTGAAACTTCAAGTAAACTGAGAAGTTGAGTAGTTCTTCCACAACCAACGAAGCTACTAGCAAAGCCTTGGAAAGATCACCTAATCTTGGGCAATGATGTAGTTTCTGGCAGTATCTATACACTGATCATAGTATGGCAGCATATGTACGTGCTCACATCTTTGCGAGTTGTAGTCTGTGTTTTTTTTATGAAGATAATAATGCTATGTGCAATGTATTGCCCATAGAACAGAAGGCTCGTAGTGTAGCAGTTGTTGCATCTTGTGATCCTTGTAATTGATCTTTTTAAACAACATTTTACAATTTTTAAGAAATTGAAAAATCACAGTGTGTTGAAATACATAGTGTATCTATAATTTTTTGAAGAGATATAGTTTCATTATCGGCTGTAACAAAAAGGGAAATTTATCTTATGGCATAAGTTGGTACTACTTACTCATCGATATTGTAGCACATCACATTTTATTGTTTATACATTGTAAACGAAATCATTTTTTCGTAAAATATTGCAAGCTTATGTTTTCCGCATAAATATACATGTGATCTTTTCGATTTATCATAAACTTGCAAAATTTCCAAAATATAAAAAAGGTTGGAACACACACAAGCCAAATGTGTTTACTAGCCTATATACCACATAAAAAGAGTAAACAACCTCTGTCAATAAACTGTTACCTTATTCGTACTCCACAATCCGCACTGATCATATTATTGTCAGTGGATCATAGATGATAGAAAGAAAATCATAAAGCCTCCCCAGCCACCTCTAGTGACTCAGGAGGCCACTGCCCCTGCCACCTACCCCTGCCACCCACTGAAGCTCGCATGCAACCTCCCAACCTTCTCGACGCCGTTGGAGGAGGCCATTCGAGAGAGGTTGAACGTCTCCGCTAGTAATTTTCTGAACCCCCTCCCCCCGAATCAACCCTCTCAGCCTTTCGACCGTGGATGGGATTTTTAAAAAGCTCATGGTATAAACATGTGAGGTTCCATGTGAAAATTTTAGACAACGAACGTTGTTTTCCTTCTAGAAGGTGTTGCGAGGGAACCATTGTCTTCACCAACTCACGTGGGGAGGACCACGCTGTGGCGTGGTGGTTGTGAGAGCGGTGGCTCTCCAGCCCGTCCAGGGTTCGACTCCTGTGGGAGCGAATTCCTGGATGTCTCACCTGCGCGGCACTGTTCACGTGAACAGCGTCCAGCGCGGCACTGTTCACGTGAACAGTGTTCGCGTTGTAGTAAATTTGTGGAGGGCCTTCGGGGACTGAGCCCTTAATCAGTCTGCCCAGTTTCCAGCTTCTGAGCCAATTTCGCCGTGGTTCAGTCAGAGGTATTGTGGTGTGCCCACCACCGCAGGGGTTTCCCCAGTAGGTCTAGGCTCACGGAGGCTCAGAAGCTTAGTATAGTCTGGTTAGGTCTAGCTTGCACACAGGTGGCGTGCGTGTGGTGTTGTGTGTGTGTGTGGAGTGAGTTGTGCGTGAGTTCAGATACTACAGCTGTACTGTAAAAGACCAGGAATTCTCAAAAAAAAAAAAAAAAAAACTCACGTGGGTGTTCGTGCTTCGCTAGGGCCGGCACATGGGAGCTTGCACGCCTAGGCTTTGCAGTGTGTTGCTGCATCGTGGTGCTCCACGACTTCATTTTTATGAACCGGGACCAATACTTTCGTCTCCCAATTGTCTTTGTTTGGCTTATGGTTGTCAAATGTTGGTGTATCTGGCTGCGACATCATATGAATTTCGCGGGTGATGATGTGTGATGTCTTCGACATTTGTTGTCTATTTGTTATGCAAGCTCGAGTTTGTACCGTATTGTTGGCCAGTTGTATTGTTCTGAGTTACGCGTTCCTTCGACGGTGCCGGTGGCCCTCATCACTTCGGAAAGAGCTCGAGGTTGTCCGTGTGGCGGAGTTTGTAGTCAAGGCTCGTGTTCTTTGGCATAGTCTTTGGTTTTGCAATGCCCTTCGATGGCACGGGTGGAACACCTTGTAGTGAATAAAATCTAGTTATGTGGGCTGTGGGCAGGGACGTGCCAGCAACATTAACTCGTGGCGTGAATCCCTTCACAATGCCGACAACACTCGTTGACTTGTGCGTGCTCTAGTATTGTGCCCTTGGTGGCAGTAGAATAGGGAGTGATAGGGTGGCAATGGTCGTCATGTGCGCATGCTCACTTGTGAATCCTTTCTTTGCGTTGAGACTCCCATGTTTTGTTCTAAGTTCTTTGTAAGGTCACAATCCATGTATTCAGACTTCTAGACTGATATCGTCTCGAATGGGATGTCAAGATTCTGATCTTGTAACATTCTTTTGAAGTAGTATTCAGGCGTGAAAACTCTCCCCATCGACGGTTTTTTTTTAATGTTGTTTCTTACCAAACTTCTTGTGCTTGGAACTCATATTCCTATGATGCTAATAACACATGACTTAAGTGTAATGCCACTTGAATCATATACGATCAAATTTATCTTAAAGTTTGTCTGACTGCACTACATAAGAGAGGTATGATTTTTTTCTAATGCATGGAAAACTTACTTTCAGATGCAGGGCGCATAAATTCTTAGAAAAAACTATCGCTCAATTAAATATTTAGCAAGGCAAGTTTTTCTACAAATTTCAATTTTCTGATATTTGTTTTTAGAAATATCCTGTAGTTCAACGAGATCCTGGTTTTGGACTTCTGACTAGGGAGAGAGAACTAGCTGGTATTTGTTGTCTTATTGTAGTCCTTGTATTTGAGTTTTCTTAAACATATAATAGAAAGTTTGTATAACACCACATTAATGATATAATAGAAAGCTTGTGTGGGTAGCCGCTTTTTTTTGGCATATTGTGGTCTTGTATTTTAACCTTATAAACACCATTATAATATTTAAAATTTCCAAGAAATCCAGGAAGTTGCCATCGGTACACATATCAAAATACGTTATGTATCCGCAAATTTTTAGGAGAAATAGTTTCAGTATTGGTTGTACAAAAAATTCAAATCAATAATAACAAATCGGTCGTACTACCACTCCTACTACTATTACAGCTCTATTTGTTCACTAAAACTCGACAACCTATATTTTTTTCACATATATACATGTGACGCTTTTAGGGTTCTCATGAACTTGTAACACATGTATTTATTGAACTTTCAAAGGACAACAAATAATGGAGCTCAATAGCCAAATAGGTTTACTATGACTATGTTTTTTCCGCAAAAAAAAAGAGTAAAGAACATATATCAAAAAAAATTGTCAGTTATTCGTGCTCCACAGTTCAAAAGGACCATACAAGTACAATGGATGTTTTTTTTTGTTATCGAACTTCTTGTGAATGCTTAGCACACACATGGAGCTCTTTATGATGCGTACGGTGCTAAAAGCATATGCTTGAAGTGACATTTCACTTGAATCACACATGTTCGAATTTGTGTTAATATTTGTTTGATTGCACTATAGGAGAAAGGAAGGATTTTTTCAATGTATGCAAAACTTATTGCAACATATATAAATTATTACTCCCTCCGTTTGGAAAATAATATCTTACATATATCCAAATTCGGATGTATGTGTACACTAAAACATATCTACATACATCCGAATCTAGACAAATCCAAGACATCCTTTTTCGGACGGAGGGAGTAGATTTTTTATGAGACTCTATAAATTAAATATTTCACGCCGGAATAGTGTTACAAATTTTAATCCTCCAAAGTTCTTGATAAAATCTTTTAATTGAAAGTTATACTGATTTTGGACATGTGCCAAGGGTGGGAACACCGGCTGGTGGTGCAATCAGAGGATAAGCTAGAATTAGATGCCCAGCTACGCACCCCGTACTTACACACGCTTGTGCTACTCTGGGCAGCTCAGGCCCACATGTCCATGACACACCTCCGCTTGCCCTCACGTCAGGGGTTGTAGCCCACTTCTATCTTTTTTTAAGTTGCATGTGTGAAGCGTGCAACACGCACGTGCTGTGTCGTGAGTTCAGCAACAGCTGCTGAGATTACTACCGATTCAGGTTCTCACGTACACGTCGACGCATTCCCGAATAATTAATTAGCGGTGCCTAATACACCATTCGTGTGAAAGGTTAATCACTACTCTCTTCGTATTTTAATATAAAATGTTTTAGTTTTTGTCTACGTTTATATGCATACAAATGTATGTAGACACATTTTAGTCTATGTGTTCGCTCATTTTAGTGTACATATAGATAACATGTGTATCACCTAAAACATCTTATATTAAAAAATAGAGGGAGTACATAGTTGTCAACTGGTATATCGACATCCATGTTGATAGGAAAATGCGCAAAATTCTTCAACCATCTGTGTCCCGTGATGTAGAAATCATCTCCAATATCTCTCTGATGTAGAAACCAGCATAGTTTTTTCATCATCGTTTTACTTGCTGGGATGTACGATACCACATCAAACGCTAAGGACTCCTTTCATTCTTAGGATAGAAAAAGTGTGGTAATATTAGGCATGCAGGCGGACGGGCTGACGGTCCGCAAGGCACTTTTGGTAGTTGATAATCAGCGGGTTGTTAAGCAAATCGGTGACATACTGAATGTGGTGGACGTATACTCTACTTCGGGCGGACGAGTCCGCCTGCATGCCTTTTTTTAAATAAAAAAATGAGACCCAAGGGCACTCATGCCTTTTTTTTGTAACCTATAGATTAGAATGACATTCTAAATGAATCATATGGAAAGAGTAAGTTTTCTAGACCTCATGTTATTTTTCTATAGAATTTGCACTACAGATTCTACACTATTTTTTCCTACGAGATATTATCCTATGAATCAAACGATGTCCCAAGAAAAATTTCCCATAAAATTTAATCCTATACAAATTCTTTTGTAAATCCTACTATGAATCAAAGGAGCACTAAGCTTGTTAGGTGATACAGTATACTGCAGCTCTGAATGCAAAAATCACATCGCAATAGTTTTTGTGTGTCCGTCTCCGTCCTCGCCTCACCATGGACCACACGACCCCGTGCAACCAAGAATCATTATTTCATCCGGATAGTACAAAGTATGCGTAAACTATTCGCCCCCTCGCGCCTCCAAAGGGACCATGGCGTTACTCCAAACAGAAAAAGGCCCACCAGACTGCACCAACTCAACACCACTGACACACGGGTCCCATTTACCCTCGGTCCCACCGCCAGTGAAGAACTGCTACCAACCCCGGAGGTGGTCCCGGAACAGGATCAAATCGATAGCCGGGCCCACAGCTGGCCTCACGAGACAAACAAACACGCCACCATTCCTCGACCGGGCCCACCTGTCATCCAGACGCATCCCGTGGTTCCAGAGCGATGCCCATCCTGTACCCTACGGCGCACGGACGGCCGGATGCGCTTCCCCCCGCCGATCGGAGGGCCGGGAGCAGCCCGTGGATATTATCGCGTCCACGAATAATATAAGGCTACGAGTCAACACAGCCAACAAGAGTGATAGGGAGGGCGGGCCAAAAAAATCACGGAGAAAAAAAAACTGTGGAGAAGAGAGGACGAGCAGCGGGAGCAGGAGGACGGCGAAGGTGAGATCTCCAATCCTTCTGGAAGTTTCTAGATTCATCACCCCCCCTTCAGCAATTACGGTCACCGCAATGCGCGCTGCGTCGGCGGGGTGGCTCTAGGTGTTTGTTTATCGCGCGGGGTGTGTGTGGTGGTGGTAGAGAGCTCCGACAGGTTAGGGGCCGTCGTACGCACGTACGGGCCGGACCGGGCCTTTCTCCGTCCGTGCGCCGCCGGTATCGTCGATCTAGTGCGAGGTGAGGTGCCCCCGAGGCCTCTAGATCCTCATCGGTTTGCATTGACTGGCGTGGGGTTTTGGTGGATGGATTGGTCGATGGAGCTGCTGAAATTCAGCTAGTCCGGCGCTCGATTTCGTCAGTCTTCGAGCTGCTGGAGTGTCTGCTGATGCGGTTCCTTTTTAAGTTTCATCTCACTGAGTATTATAATGATTGGACTGGATTCGGTAGTGCGCGTACGTGCGTGCGTGCGTGGTCTCCACTTGTGGTGGATTGAGCCTCCAGGATTTCAGTCACTCCGATGCTTGCTGTTAGGCTTCTGAATTCTGATGCTCCTCGCTTACTTCGATTTCGTATGGGCTCATGGCATCAGTTGGAACTGAATCAACTGCCTTTTCTAGCTTAGTTCTAGATGCTTCTGGATTCGATGGTGGAGGAGAATTCCCACCGTTTCGGATTTCCGTTGTCTGTTCTGGTTCTGCAGCTGACTAGCACTTTCTGGTTTTGGGTGCGTCGTTGGTTTTGTATTGCCATTTGTCATGTAATCCTGCTTCTGAGGTCGGTTTTAATTTCAAATTATTTTACTTCTGTTATCATTTGCTTCGTTGTGGTAATGGTAGCATGATCCTACTGTGCTTTGGGGTAGATAGAACGAAGATGATTGTTTTTTTTGGTAGGAAGATTGTATGAAATTTAATGGGGACACATTTTCGTAGTGTTATTTATTTATTTTTAGTGATTAAACATTGCACTTGCGGCTAGAAAATGATCAAGTTAGCCTTTTTTTTTCATCTACTGGATCTTTCACTAATTTAGGCCCCCAATGAGACAATGCTTCTTGCTCGGTACTTCTGTATCGAAAAGTATGAAATGTGGGTGCTTAGTTCTTTGTCCATGTTTTATGTAAAATCCATAACAGAGTTACTAGGAATGGTTTGCGATGCTTAGCTCACCGCAGTTTCTGTCGTTCGGCAACAAGTCCTGTTATTTTGGCTGCTTTTTCTTGTTCTCAAGTGGAACCTTGTTATGTCTACTACCTTATGCACTGGTGTGGACTTCTAAGATTTGTTTGCAGGCTAGATTTTACATTTCTTGCTCACAGTAAAATGGTAGAGGCCAATTTCTATGTAGAATAGAGCTTTGTCTGACACGTCATAATCTTAGTCCATACATTTTGCAATTTGATTTGATAAATGTTCCATAACCTCTTATCCTCAGTCATTACTAGAAAACCAGTCCATCTTCAACATCTATCCACTTGAATTCAGATATCTAATTCGAGAAACCAGAAATATTGGGTTGTGCAAATATGTATTTTTTTGTGTGCGAACCACACACGCATGTTGCCCTGCAATTTCTTAATCGCCAATGTGGTACTTAAGGCCATCCCGTTCTTTCTCGGAAAACAGTTTTGACTATGTTAATTTTGCATGGTCTGATATCTAATTCTACCTTGCACAATTCTGTCTTGTAGGTCCAGAAGAATCTCTCCAGAGAAAGTTCTGCCCCTTGTTGTTCAGTGTCTAAGTGTCATTTTTTGTATTCTGGAGAAGAGCTGCATCTGTTCACCAGCAAGATGTCTATTGAAGAAAGGAAATTAAGCGTGATAAACAAGACCACTGCATTAAATCCTAATGCGATAGAATTTGTTCCTTCATGCTTTAGATCTGTGAGTGATGCTTCAAACAGATCGGACACAGCAAAGATTCCTGTCTCAGGGTCCTCCAAGGACACCAGTGCAGATAAACCAGAGTCCACTGTACCAAGTAACCCTGATGAAGAAGCACATCGGTTTGGCAAGAACAGCTTCCAGATGACATTACCCCTGATTTCAACGTTCTCGGGCAAGATGAGACTCCTGGACATGACAGTCTTTCACTTACGGGCTTGTCAATGAATGATGGCTTTGCTTCTTCGATATTCTCTCCAAACCAGACATCAAGAATGCAGCACCATGCTTCTCCTTTTGTCAGGGACACACTAAGTGCACGGTCAAAGATTGAATTTCCTGGCCCAGAACAGCCACAAGCTACTATTATGAGTCCAACTGCAAGTACTATGAGCCCAACTGCTGCTCCATGGGTAAAGACAGTAAGAAATGGTGGACAATACGTTACAAATAGAAGGGATCCTAGTCACTACAATGGAGATTCTAGCATTGGTACATTGATTTTACGAGTGCAATTCTCTTTAATGAAGGTGGTTCTATAAACCCTAACCTTTTCCCTTGTAATTTCAGGATCCCCACTGCAGTCTGATGCTTACTACAGAAACCGGCGTAGCTTTAGGTCAACTATGGACATCATGACTCAGCTGGAGGTGTGTCTTCATTAATCCTTCATCCAATTCATCTCAGACTGTTCTTTCTAAAATTGTATTCATCCAAAGCTCCAACTGTCCCTGAGCTTGGGTACACAAGAAGCATTAAAAAAAAAGTTGGCGTGGCTCTAATCAGGTGCCTATTTCACATTTGTAGGGCTAACTATTGTGTTTCTCATATGGCAGCAAAGTGCTTGCTATGTTTTTAAAATGTTAATGAACTACACAGTGTATGGTTTTACAACTTACGTCTACTATGCAGAAGTTTAATGTCACCTAAGCTGTCTATTGATAATAGCACCTGTTGTTTGAGACTTTGAGTGAATGCCAGCATAGTGGATGGACCTTGCTTGCTGTGTCATCCAATTCATGCAAGTGTACACCATCTTCTCCGGAAAGTCATTTTGGCTCCCGAGCTCCAGTGATCCCACGATTTTATAAAATTCAAAAATATATTTAAAAGTTTCAAAAAATCTGAAAAAAATCCGTATGTTTCAAAATATTTATAAGCCTGCAAAATTACAATGCGATTTTTTTTGTATTATGAGCTACACAAAAATGACAAAAGTTGGAGATTTGAAACTATACATTGTTCACTATACTCATATCTGTACATTTGTCATTTTTGTGTAGCTTAAAACGTTAAGTATTTTCATTGAGATTTTGCATGATTGTAGGATATATCATTTAGAACATGCATGATATTTTTCAGATTTTTTGAAACTTTTAAATATAATTTTTGATTTTTTGAAAGTAGTGAGATCACTGGAGCCCGGGAGCACGAAATCTCCACTCCATCTCACACTATAATTGTCAGGTGTTGTAAAAAATGTCAGTGTTCTACTAATTCTAAATAATAAGCCCTTCTTGATGACCTGCGGTTATGCTATCACTCAGTTCATACGTCAAGTTCTGCATGTATTAGCATTCCTAGTTCTGTATTCAGTATTTGGTTTCTGCAGTTATTAGGAGTTCCACTCCCTAATCAGGAATGCATATTCAATTAGTTTTTTGTAATCAATGACAAGCAGTGGGAATCTCATGTTTTCTTGACCTTTTTGGTTACTTGCTATCCTTTGCGATTTTTTTTGGCCAAATGTATGGCAAGCAACAATTTGCGTCCTAGCAATCTGTTAGCAAGACCTACCACGCCCGCAAGTGTGGCCAGGTTTGGCAACAAATTACATTTATGACATGTGAGGTGCGGTCAGTGCTATGATGATGTTGGGCACAAGCTTGGCAAAGAACCAAACACTGGTCTAAGAAAATCAAACATGCCGAACTCATGTGTGTCGAGTTGTGGCAAACACTAAGCATCATCTTACTACACGATGTACTTAAACGGGTATATAATACTATGATATAGACTCTACCTACTGTATAGTTATTTGAGTAAGTAATGTGGAAGTTATGTAAAACTTGGTAATTCCTCATGCTGCCTAATCTGGAACCACTAATAGGCACTTTCTATTAATGTACAAGAGTATAAGACTACAAACCACTGATAGGAAAATTCATGTTACTTAGATGGCTAATTATCTGTGCTAAATGCACTTTACTGTGCAACTGATGTATCGGTCTCTAAATGGCGCTCTTGTCGATTTTGTAATATCACTTGCTTGGATTTTCGTTGGACTTTCTATGAAACGCAGAAAACTGGAAATGCTTCTATCCATAGTGACTATGAAAATCACTCAAATTATCTGTGGAGCCGGTATATTAAGAAACTAGCCTGTAAATCATATTTATATTTTATATTCATTATGCCACAGTTTTAATTCTCTGTTTTAGGCATCATGCTCTATTAGTTCAGATCAAGCAATAGTGTATACCCTAGAATGTACTGAACATATTTTCATTGACTATTAGGAGGTTAATCTCCCAAAAACCTTCTACACTATAACTATAATGAAACCTTGGCTTTGTGACCTAACAGCCATGTTTATAGTCAAATTTCTGTAATCTACTACTCCCTCCGTCCAAAAATAAGTGTCTCAAGTTTTCTCAAAAGTGGATGTATCCATACATGAAACATGTCTAGATACATTTACTTTTGTGCAAACTTGAGACACTTATTTTGGGACGGAGGGAGTAGTAGTTATCTGATCTGTCAGTGGGTCAACAAAATTGCATATGTTTTTATTTAATTTGGAATGTTTACCTTTATAGAATATGATTTACACACTTGTTTAATACTATCATATGTTCAATAGCAGAATAAAGTTGATGGGCGACTCAATCAGAATCTCAGGTCACTGTCATTTGGACATTCAAGTCCTCCATCACCAGTATCATATGCTCAAAATGGTCTTGCAAACTATAACAAAGAGGCCTTTGGTCTGCTAAACAGTCCATATAGATCTCATTCAGCTATGTTCACAGATGATATAATTTCACCTCCAGCTGGCCGGGAACGTTTATCCTTAGATTCTCCAAGAGGGAGGTACAAGACGACTAATTTGCCTGTTCCTGGTCTTGGTTCAAGCAGAGGTTCTCAGCTGTTGGGTGGCTCATACAATGGTAATCATGACATGGTCTCAAACAATACACTGCAAAACGCTCCTGGAGTTCAAACGGGACCAAATTGGCTTGAAACAGATTCTACGGGTAGTGTTGTTGAATTACGATACATGTTTTTTCATGAACCTGTGGCTGCATGCATGCCTTGTTGCCTTATTGTTTGAATTTTCTTTTGACAGCGAACATGTTTTTGGAAAAGGATGAAGTTCATGACTTTGCGAGCCTAAGACATGCACTTCTTGAACAGGTAGATATACTATATTTTTGGTAGAAGACATACTACTCATCACAAAAAAGATATACTACTCTGAGATACTAGATTATTGGAATGGAGCCAACAGTGTTATTCATGCTATTTTCAACCGCATAGCATTTTATCTAAGAAAACATATATGGTAATTTTGTGTTACTGAAAGTAGTCATTGTGAAGTACTGAAAATAATAGTAATGCAAATAATTCAGTTATAATCGCAAATTTTCAATAGCATCTTCTATTCTACTGCAGTATAAGATGATGGTCGTCACTTCACCATTTAGTATCAACCCAGACCTGGAAATTGTAGTTGTTCATGGTTGTTAAAATGAAATCACACTCAGTAATACATTGTCATTTGATATTTGACAATACGAGAATTTTTTGTAATGTGGTCTGGAGCTACGCTACATGGAGTCATAGACTAATTGTATCTTATGTGGACCGATTTGCGATAAATATATTATTTTTATGTTTCCTGTTGGTCATACAAGAACTGCACATGAATCTTAAGTACTCTGATTTTGGCGTTGATTTTTTGCACCACCTCAGTAGTAGCCTCTGAAAATATCTCTTGAATTGCGAGTACTTTTTATCGACTTCTGGTTATGTTTGCTCACAGTGCTCCCATCAACTGAAATTTGTAGCAGGATAGGCAAGCTTTTCTAACTGGTGGCAATCCTTTAGCAAAGGAACTAAATATTAAAGAGCTATACTCTATCCAAAGCAGATTAGCTCAGGAGAAGGCCAGAGAAACTTTATATCAGCAGAGGTCAGCACTAATTTCTCCTCGATGTCATCATTTATTAATAGATCGTCACGTTTATATGTATTCTCATGATGGTATCATTTTTATAATGAACACATTTACACATGAAAACTGTTCTGTTTGTAAATTTGCATAATTCAAATTACAAAATTCTACACCAGGCTTGCTTGGTGAGCATGCGGTGGATGGGCTTTTTATCTTAGTGGACAATAGAAGATTTCTTAAAACATAATTTGTTTGCATGTATTTTTTGTTGTAAACTATGTCCTTATTTGAATGACATTGGGATAAAAACTGTGCTCAGATACTGTCAGCAGAGTATGTTTGGTTTTTTTTGCGAGGAGTATTATTATAATTCGACTTGTATTGAAGTTTAAGATCTTGAAATTCAGCCAGACCTTTACTCCATTAGGGAGTACTACTGTTTACATCCTTTTGAGTCATTGCTGTAACTTAATACTATTATTACTCAATAAATCAGGACCAATCACTGCCCATCTATATGGTAAAAACTTCAATACCCCACAAATGGATCTACCAAGATGCTCTCTTGTGCTATAATTCTCACAGCATGATTTATCTGTTGGAGAATGCTGTTCACTATTACACATAAGCTAATGCATTTGCTTGGTTTCACCAGATTCCAAATGCCAGAGTTGCAAGGCCTCATCCAGGAGCAGAATCCCCCGATCGACCTTTGTGGTCTCCATGCAACCGAGGCGATGCACGTCCTGAACTACGAACTCAACAACCGCAGGAAGATTGTGCGTTCCACCGGCCGCCGTCTCCAGGCAATCATAATATCAACCGCCCGTCCCCCCACGAGGCTGAGCGCTGCCGTCGAGCAGTATCTCCTGGAGCACGGCCTTCAGTATACACAGGCACAGCCGGGCCTATTCCGCGTCCTGCTGCAGTGAACTAGCAGCAGGTTGTCTCCAGGCTGCTCTAGATGTTTGTGGACACGATCAGATGAGGAAAAAAGACAGAAAAAAAAAGAATGACCTGTACTTCTGTATATGGCTGAGATGAGTAGCAGAATAGAAAATGATACAGTAACAAATAGTTGGTTGTAATGTTGGTATATCAAGTTTTTTGTCAGCAATTACGTTGTAAAATTTGCGAAATTAGGCGATAATGTTCTTTCACAGTGGTTGGGAAGTGTTGCATCTCTTGTTCTCTTTCTTGTATGGCTGAACTGAAGTATGAGCCCGCGTGACAAACTATTGGAACTCTCGTCAGGGAATGATGCAACGCTGCTGAAGAGTCATACCACGAGCACAACCCTTAGCCCAAAGAAAGTAGCAGGACGTGTGCCATTGCTGCTCCTTAAAACCAACGATCTCGCAGAGATCTTGAATTTTTGGGGATGTTTGTTCCTAGCCACACTTTGCCAAGACTAAATTTGACAATTTGGTATGTGTTTAATTCTTACCATACTTTAGAATTGCCAAACTTCGTCGCAGGGTTAACATTTCGTAAGTTTTACACACTCTGCATCTAATTTTTTACCCACACTTTCCTTCCTGCCACACTTGCCAAACTTAGGCTTGGCGAAGTGTGGCCAGAACTAAACAGCCCCTTAATCTCATGCCACACCACAACATGCAATTGCCAGCACCATCAACTTAAATCGTACAAATTAAACCACACATGGAGATTGATCCAGCTATTACACGGCAAGTGGATGCCCGTTCTTGTTGCTACACATGAAATAATTCACTGAATGTTCCTTGGCTGGCCTATGAAACAAAATAACAGTCGGTGCCAAAGCACTACAGCGCAGTGAATTTCATGGCCGCTCAGTCGCGCTCGCTTATGGCCGTTAGGTGCTGATCAATCTCCTCCGTTTTCAGTGTTCGAAAACACGATCTTCTTTCCTCACAACACCAACCTGCCAATCGCAAGTTATTCACGTAAGCACGCAATCACAGAGAAACGCTGATAAAAACTGAGTTGTGTATTTATCTAGGAACAGCAGTAATACCTCAATCTCGGTAGCCTTGAAATCTTCCTGCAGAACTGATTGCAAAGCAGAAATCGCAATCTGGGAGTGTGGGATAAAGAGTTAGTGGAGAGTTAACTCAGCTTATACACGGACTATGAACACAAAAAAACATGAACATCTCTTTGAACTAAAAAAAGTATTACCAGCTTCAGTAAATAAACACACCCTAGACCATAGCCTCTTGTTGGCCTGAAGGAAAATTTACCTGAACAGTTTCATCATATGTGAACTCTGGGCTATCCTTCATTTTCTTCTCCAGAAAATTTATTGCTTCCTGCTCCTTAAGTCCGGCACTGGTTGCCTACAAACATGTCGGTAGTTTGTTAGAAGAAAAGAAGGCACACAATAAACTAAGCGTTCAGCTGATACAGAATTAAGGAGGGATAATATGATACGGTGCAGAAAATTACTGTATACCTTGTGTCCAAAGAAGTGACCTGCCGGGTCACACTTGAAAAGTTGGGCATTTTTCTCTTCGTCATAGCCCAGGACCATAACAACTGAAGAATACAGCCAAAGAAAATGAATACGGTGGGCGATAGGCCTTGTACAGATTTATTTAGCACCAGAACATCATAGAAGAGTAATAAAAACAAAACGTAATAGACGGTACTAACCTACACCAAGGGGTCTCATGTAGGCATGCTGCGTGTATATTTGTGCTTTGTCTGCTATCCTGAAACATTAATCAGATATGCAATGTTATTAAAGCTACCACTTTGTTATATGAACAAGCAGATTACACAAGGGACTTGGATGAGGATAAGGTACAATACCATTTTGCTAATACATCCACAGGCATCTCGTAACCCCATTTTTTACGAAATTCAGCTGCTTCGTTTCGTACTTGGGAGACCAAGGACCTTGCATCAGCTGGGAAACAAAACATGATATTCAACATCAATGTCAAGCAGCAGGCATGAGTAAGAGTAAATCCAGTAATCCAAATGTCATAAACTCAACTTCATCAGAAACATGAATAAAAGGGTAATGGATGATATCTGATGACTGGATGAGGATACAAGGGAAATGCACACGAAATTTGAAAAGACGGTGTAATTTCTTATGGTTCCCTTATTGCAGGGTTTTCCTGTTTTCCAAAAGAAAAGAAAAAAGAGAGTGATATCAATCATCATGTTTTTAAGTGTGGATAAAGAGTAGACCGATACTATCCAGCATCTAAAAAAATATAAATCTATGTTTTCCATTGTTTCACTGATAATTAGCTCTTCGGTAAGAGCCAGGAATTTCACAGTGAAGCCAAACCTAAATTGCCATTGTTCCACAATAGAAATCAAGAAGAGTTGGAAACCATTTCTCAGAGTATAACATGTCCAACTACTGCAACAAATAGAACTGTTCTAATCTATCATGACACATAAAACACATATTTACGGTCCGTTCCCCAAGCAGACATTGCTACAATCCAATACAGAATCATACATAAGCAGAGCTCAATTTACTAGACATGACATCATCATCTGCAATCATATCGCAGTTAGAGCGAGTATATTATGGACAGTAGGAATTGGGTGCTGGTCTATTTCCATTGTGGTTTTACTCAAAATGATATATGAGATCACCAAATCACAAAGCCTAACACACAAATTAATCCTCATCGACTCACATAGAAGGAAGTTTTCAACGTCTCCATCATCAATAAATGAATTCTTCACTGTACGACAATACTACATCAGTATCACTCGTAGCATAGCAACAGTAACCATACCTGTAAGGCCAGTGGCGAGCAACCCGGTGTACTTGGTGATCTCGAACAGGTGCGTGATGCTCGTGTCATCCAGCAATTTATCCTACAATAAAAAGCACATCACAGGGCACAAAATTTAGTCTTTCAGCATCTACGGCAACGAATTGGACCCCAAATTTGCGCCGCAGGAGATAGCGGCAGCTGGGATCGAGCGGGGCGGCGGATGACTGACTCACCGGTACTTTCTTCTGGGTGACGACGCAGACGGAGTCCTTGCCGCGCACGCCGATCGAGGTGACCCCCGACGACTTGACCGCCTTGAACGCGTACTCTGCGCACGCCACACGCACGGATCAGACGCGTTCGAATCGAGGGGAGGGAGGGGAAAAGAGCTAGGGTTTTGGGGGATGGAGAGATTGCACGCACCGACTTGGTAGAGGCGGCCCTCCGGGGAGAAGATGGTGATGTGGCGGTCGTAGCCCGCGCCCGATCCGCGGCTCATGTCGAGGTCGCCGGAGATCTCGCCGGAGCTGAACCTGGGGAGGGTGTGTGGCTTGCTGTCTCTTGTGGGCGAGTACAGGGGAGTTTGTGTGAACTTGGGCTGTAGGACTAGACGGCGCCTCTGCGTCTTATTGGCATTGGATTGTGCCGCAAGAAGAAGGAAAGGCCCGTGTTCGGGTTTGGCTTTTGGACTCGACGGGTTCCTCCTTCCTGGTCCAGTCGGACTCGAGACCAACTTGACGCGACGGTATTTTGCGGAAACCCTCCATCTATTTCCGACCGAACCCGCAGTCCTCGCCCTCTTGCTCATCATTGAGTTGTTCTCCATTGTTGATATGCAATGTACCTTCTGTTTCATCATTGACTTGTTCTCCATTGTTGCCTCGTTGATGATTGTTGCGTTATTCCTTATGAATTATGATCTTCAGGTTCCTAGGCATCATCTCGTCGAGGACTCGTGTTGAGATCAACCCCAAATATCATCGCGGCTGTGGCGATCACGTTACTTTATACAGGTTCAGACTTGCAAATGCAAGCAAAGCTAGATACAGGTTCAGACTTGCAAATGCAGCAAAACAACCTGTACCTTCTTCATAGAGCAAGTTGAAGGCAGGGGAGCACTTGTTCAGAAAGAACGTTCTGGTCAAGATATATGCCTTTGTTTTACAGAACAACTTGTACAAATACAACTGCTGAGTTGTTTGAATTATTTAAACACTGCTACTCAGTGGCGAATTTACCATCCCTCCGCCCTGGGCACGTGCCCGTGCTCGATGCCGCATCATCCCTGATCGCCGGAGAGCTCCTAGTCAGCCACACTCGTTGGAACTGCATGAAAATCGATACCAGAGCTGAAACAGACGTGTTTTTATTGTAGATGGGCCAGATAGGAACTTCCCTGAGCAACCTTTTTATTGGGCCTTAGTAGCAGACAACATGTCCATTACCTAGCGTATTTGCATCAGGTTAGCTCCTACAGCCAAACAAAAATTGCGGGGACCTACGGCCAATTTTTGTTGTCGTTTCTTCAAAATTTAAGGTTTGTAACTAGAACTAGTGACATCCAGTTTTTGTACTGCATCTATAATCTATGAAAGACTACGTTCTATGAAGCATTAGTTCAGTGGTGCTTGAACAATTGAAATTGAGGTTTGCCTCTTTGTAGACCAATTGAAATATTTTGCTTGTTTTGTGCCCAGGCTTCAACAAGTCGCTAACTCCGCCACTGCTGCTACTGATTGTAAACTTGGAAACAAAGTGTGCAAGTCTTTTAATATTCACATCATTCAGTTTCAGTAAATTTCACAAAACTGTAGGAATAAATAGCTCCAGGTTTTTCAGTTAGCATCACTGTCACAACTGTAGTGTTGAGATACTGGGATGATATGTAGGACGTTGTTCAGGGTACAATGTGATATTGTGTTGCTGTGGCAGTATACCGAAAATACTCTGCATAGCTTTTGCACTTAATCACATATAAAGTGTTTTTTATTAATTACTCTTTTAATATTCTGCTTGCTTACATCACCCCTGGCATATTTGCAAGATGGAATAGCTTTAGATTGATTCACTACTCCTGTAACATGGCCTATTTGCAAAATGAACTTGTACATACAGTACACTCTTTGTATTAGCGTAAGATTTTTTTAGCTACTCCAACCTGTAGGCACATGCACAATCAACCTGAAACAGAATTCTCAAAGTTTCCTATACAAACAGAATGGTCAACCTGTAGGCACATGCACAATCAACTACTACTTTCCTTTCCTATACAACTACCACTTTCGTGTCCTGCTGCTGTATACAGGTTCAGACTTGCAAATACTCCATACAGACCAGCAAGCTTGCAAATAAAATCATCAAGTTGCACAAGGAGCAATTACACACACAAGAGTCACAAGGAGTAATTAGTGTCACTGCCCACAAAATGCAAGAAATTAATCTAATCATGTGCAGAGATTCATATACATTTCCATATTCTCATGTGCAGCAATTCATATGATTTGAACTTGCATGGGTTTTGGACATATGATTTGAACTTGCAGGGGTTTTGCTTGGGCCAAACTCACCAGCGTGGGAGCAGAGGGGTAGAGGCCTCGAGCAGCGGGGCAGAGGCCGACGGCGGGAGCAGAGGAGCAGAGGCCTCGAGCAGACGAGCACAGCCGGCGGGATCAGAGGGGCAGAGGCCTCGAGCAGACGAGCACAACCGGCAGGAGCGGATAATATTCTTTACCACATTTTCCATCGGATTCGTAGGGAGCGGATAATTATCGGATGCAGATTCGAAAACGGATACATGTGGTCGCGGATTCGGGAACAGAACAGAGCGCATTTGGACTGGAAACAAAATTAATCGGATAGATATGCGCATAAATAAATTATCAAACTATACCAAATTGAAAACAATGCAAAATTTAAAGCAATGTGATAATTTCAAACGAACAAAACCGTTGAATCGCGACTGTCCCCAACCCTTCCCTGTCGCCGACTAGGGTAGTGACCCACTTTGCCCCCTACCTCCTCCGTCCACCGTTACGGTGATGGCAGGGGGTGGGGACCTCGGCGCTTCGACTTTGGTGAGTAGTTAGGGTTGGCCTAGGTTTTTTAGGTGATTGGTGACAGAGACGGCGCCACGTCAGAATAAGGTGCCCTTGTCAAACCTTATAGCACCGACGAGGAGTAACACTTGCTCAACATCTTCAGAAAGCTTCATACCGCTAAGCGCCAAGTCCTCCACGGCTTTATCGTTGACCGTGCATCCAACGGCTGCATCCCCTCCAACTGTCGTTGTTAAAATCCAGCAAGATTTACACCTGTCACTTTAGTTGCATGCTCTGTTGTTTGTCGTCTACCACTCCCTAGAGTATTTAGCCGCAATCCCATTAGGGATTTGGGCATCTATCTTGTATTTTGGGTAAAGTCTAGCCTCCTTTATTGAGGTCTGGCCCTGAGTTCATCTGTAATAGACAAATTCGCTGATAAATCAATCTTTGAACTTACGAAAAGTCACTACAACCGGAGCACAGTGAGCCCTTTATTATAAAAAATTATAAAAATATATTTTACAAGATTTAAAAATGCTGAAAAATTCCAGGTGTAGTCAATGTTTCACCCTACAAGTATGCAAAATCGCAATGTAAATTCTATATATTATGGGTTACACAAAAAATTATAAAATCTTGTATATTTTAGAGATATGAAAGTGTGTACACTGAGATCCGCACATTTGGTTATTTTTGTGTAGATCAAAATATAAAATCTTTCAAAAAAATTACATGTTTGTGCAATACATCATGGACAACATGGAGGATTTTATTCAGATTTGTAAAAACATGTAAATTTGAACTGGATGCATGCCAGGTTTCATGGACCGCACCGCAGCAAGGAGAAGAAATAAGAGTTCAGTGTAGGCTTCACCATTGAGTAACAGCGACAAACTGAAAAAACTGCACTTCAGAGTTTCAGAACCGACGACAAATCCTATAGCTCTAGTCAAAACGGTTACGTACCGCCAATCCAGCTTTCGTTCCAACTTGAATCCGAGTCAGCGACAAACTGAAAATTTGGCACTTCAGAGTTTCAGAACCGACGACGTTCCAATCATTCGCAAAAAAAAAAAGACGACGTTCCAATCGGATAGCTCTAGTCAAACGGTTACGTACCGCCAATCCGGCTTTCCTTCCAACTTGAATCCGAGTCGAGGTCGGGTCTGCACTTCTGTGCCGATCGCCATTGTGCGTTCGCTGCTGTGTATATATGCCACCGAACCACACCGAAGCTGCTCCATCTACATCATCGCCTGCTTTCCACGGCCGGCCATCTCCTCCTCTCCACCCCCATCACGCTTTCCCAGCAACCAAACTGTCGATCGAGCGCCATGGCCACCCGCAAGCGACCTGCCGTCGTCCTCGACGCCGCCCACGCGACGCCCACCCAAGGATCGGCGACCTGCAGCGCAAGAGGAGACGCATCAGCATTGGGAGCATCGAGGAGTACGAGGAGCGTACAAGCATCGGCGAGGGCAGCTTCGGGGTCGTCCTCAAGGCGCGCCACCGCATCACCGGCAAGACTGTCGCGATCAAGTGCCTCTCCTTGCCGGACGACACCGAGGAGCCCCCAGACGTCGCCCAGCTCGTGCGTGAAGCTCGATTCCTCGTGGCCTGCAGGGGGAACCCTTACGTGTCCGGCTTCGAGGGTCTGGTGCGCGACCCCACCACCGGCGCGCTCTGCCTCGTCATGGAGTACGTCGCCGCGCCGACCGCCGAGCCTCCACACCATCTTGTGGGACAGGCGCCACGGACCGCCGCTCTCGGAAAGGACGGTGCGCGCTTTCATGTGGAAGCTACTGACCGGGGCCAAGATGATGCACGACCGCGACGTCGTGCACCGTGACATCAAGCCGGCTAACATCCTCATCGGACGAGGGGAGGGGGGGGACTCGTCAAGCTCTGCGACTTCGGGCTGGCGATGTCCATGTCCGCGCTTCCGCCGTACAACCAGGCCGGCACCGCGGGCTACATGGCGCCCGAGATGCTCCTACAGAAGACGAACTACGACGCGCTACATTGCAACACAGATCACGGGCTTATTCAGGGCCAATCAGCCGACCAGAAGTAGTTTGGCTTCATCACCGGAATGATTTTCTTAGGGCTGAATGGCTGATGGTGGTTTGTGGTCTGCTTGCTACATTATATGCTACTTCCTCCGTTCTAAATTAATTGACTTCCATTTGTCCACGCATGGATATATCTAAACATGTTACGTGTATAGATACATCTACATGTGGACAAATGGAAGTCAATTAATTTGAAACGGAGGGAGTAGTATGGTACTCCTACTTTAGTATGACTTGTCTGTAACTTTGGCTGGATGCTCTGACCGAGCTTTTGGGCTCGGCCCGAGCTTTCTGGGCTCGCTCCGAGCAAGGCTCGGCCCGCAAGTAAATTTGACCGAGCCGAGCCCCTCTTCCTGGACCACGGCGAGCTCGGGCCGAGCCTGGCTCGGCTCGGTCCGGCTCGTTTGGCTCGCGTTTTTTTTCTTTTACGAATTTCGTTTGTGAGTTTGAGAGACATGGGCTAAATTTGCTGGCCCATTTGGCTGCAATCAGGTCACACGGAACGGGAATAGTCTGTTTCTTCCCCAAATCGCACGAACTGGACACGGCCGCCGCCATGCCAATCCCGCTCCACTCTCGCTCCCAATTTCGGCCGACGACATCCTCGCACACGCACTGACCCACGCCGTCGGCGCCGCACATGCCCGTCCTCACCATCCTCTCGAATTCATACTACAGCAAGCGCCCCTGCGCCGCCCTGCACCACCGATGTTGCCTCCGCCGCTCTCGGGGAAGACAGCCCCACCCGCCAGTGACACACCACCGCCAGGCTCGCGAGCTGCACCGAGCTTGGAGGAAGCTCGGGCCGAGCTCCGTTTGGGAGGCTCGCCGGCAATGTTGAGCCGGCTCGGGGCTCGGCAATTTGGACCGAGCTTTTTGCTGGCTCGCCCCGAGCTGGACCGAGCTGGCTCGCGTCCAGCCTGATCTGTAACCATTTGTGGGTTGTGGCATTCAGTTTAAATTGATGTGTGGAAGCGAAAAAATTATGAACCTCTTGGGGATTCAACTTGATATCTGTCGAATCAGGATATAGTTTTATTAACCTCTTTCTTTATAATTCGTGTGAAATTTGTTGATTATTTGATGACTAAATATTAGTGAAATAGACAATGATATGGATGAAAAAACATTGCATGGATAGCTTGCATGTAAACAATTATTAACTATTGTTAGTGGAGATGATATGGACAATTGATTGGCCAAAATAGTGGATGATGTAGATAGCTTACATATGGAGATAGAAAAATATTAATTACACTTATTGAGGTTTTGCTTCACGATTTAGTTGATCACAATAGTCGAGACACTAAATTTAATTTGTGTGAAATTTGTTAAATATTTGATAACTAAATATTAGTGAAAATGACAATGATATGGATGAAAAAAGCATTGCATGGATAACTTGCATGTAAACAATTATTAATTATTGTTAGTGGAGATGACATAGACAATTGATTGGCCAAAATAGTGGATGATGTGGATAGCTTGCATGTAGAGATAGAAAAATATTAATTACACTTAGTGGGGTTTTGCTTTATAAGAAGTATTTTTTTTTAGATAAAGGGCTTTTATTACTTAAAAGATTTAAGCATTACACCCGGCCTCTGCATAGCTAAGATGCACACAGCCACCAGTTCACCATCAGTCCATTCGGTAACCAAAAAGAAAAAAAAGGCGAATTACATATCAAAATGAGAAATTGTAGATCCACATAAGATGCTGGTAGGTCTATCCGGAGTCTATGTTGCCACCCATGCCGGGAGAGTAACTCCCTGGCCGCAGCCTCCAGTCTCGACGCCACCTCCATAAATAAGTCTCGGTGCTCCACACGCTGCAGGGGTGACCATGCACGTAGCGTCGCTGTGCACCGGTAAATAACCTGCATAAGAAAAGTATTTTTATCAGTAAAAACCTTGTCATTTCTACATAGCCATAGCGACCAAATAACAGCAATCGCGCCCACCCTACTGAATAGTTTGAACCTAGGATCCACTCCATTTAACCAGTTGCCAAAAATGTTAGCAACAGAACTAGGTGGATGTAAGGTAGAACCTATCTGGATGGCTGACCATATAGACCTAGCGAACTCGCACTGAAAGAATAAGTGTGTAATGGTCTCGTCGTGTTGACATAAAACACACTTTTTACTTCCGTGCCAATTGCGTTTGGCAAGGTTATCTTTGGTAAGAATTACTCCTCGACGTAAATACCACGCAAACACTTTAGTTTTTAGTGGTATCTTCATCTTCCAAAGTTTGTTGTTAGAACTATCGACTGTAATTTCGGGTAGAATTAGTACTCTATACATAGAATCAACCGAGAATTTAACATTCTTCGTAAGATTTCATTGAAATTTATCTGGACCTTCCGACAGTTGGATTGACTCCAATCGGATGAGCAGAGCATTCCAAGATGCTTGTCTTGTTCCAAGTAAACTTCTTCTGAACGAAACATTTGGTGGGAAAGTACCCAACACCTTCGCGATCGTGTCACTTTTGTTTCGAACAATAGAATATATAGCCGGATATTGTTCTTTGAGGGTAGCTTGGCCAAGCCAAATATCCTCCCAGAAGCGAATTTCTGATCCATCCCATATCGAGAAAGATCCATGTGGAAAAAAGAACTTCTTCGTAGCCATGAGGCCTGCCCAGAAGTGTGAATCACCAGGTTTCCAAAGAACCTGGGAAACAGCTTGATCTCCGACATATTTTCTCCTAAGGAGGGTTTGCCAAACTCCATCTTCAGAAAAAAGTTTAAATAGCCATTTACCTAGCAGCGCTCTATTCTTGACCTCAAGGTCATGAACTCCGAGCCCTCCTTGGTCTTTAGGGCAGCAAACCACACTCCATTTAGTCAGTCGATATTTTTTCTTCTCACAATCCCCTTGCCAAAAGAATCTAGATCGGAAATAATCCAATCGTTTTAAGACCCCTTTAGGCAATTGGAAGAATGAAATCATATACACTACCATGTTCGTTAGTACCGAGTTTATGAGAACCAATCTTCCACCCAGGGAAAGGAGTTTGCCTTTCCAGCTATTTAAATGTAATTGAAGCCTTTCCTCCACCCTTTTCCATTCAGCATTTGTAAGTCTCCGATAGTGAATCGGAATGCCCAAATAGTTGATTGGAAATTGTCCTTGCTCATAGCCAAAAAGCTCAGCATACAAGGCGGCGTTCTCTTGGGCCTCGCCAAAGCAAAACAATTCACTTTTATGGAAATTTATCTTAAGACCCGAGAGTTGCTCGAAAGCTGACCAAATCAACTTTAGGTTACGAGCTTTTTCGATATCATGCTCCATAAAAAGAATTGTATCGTCGACATATTGAAGAATCGATAATCCACCATCGACAAGGTGTGGAATCACTCCTTCAATTTGACCCTCAGTTTTAGCGCGTTCGATCAGGATAGCCAGCATATCCGCCACTATATTAAATAGTATTGACGATAATGGGTCACCTGTCGGAGGCCTTTTTCGTTTGGAAGTTGATACGTCCAAAACGTATCTATAATTTTTGATTGTTTCATGTTAATATTATGCCTTTGACACTTGTTTTTATATTAAGTTTATGATTTATTTGGACTAACCTATTAATAGTTGCAAAAGTGCACAATGTTCTTGTTTTACTCTTTGATGTGTAGGAATTATCAAAAATACAAGAGAAAACCTTGTTGGAGTCGAATTGGGACTTTCCTGAAATCTATCTGAAAACTCTTTTTGAAGATGGGCTTGTTTAGGCCCGAAGACGGCGTCCCACGGAAGTCTCGCCTAAGACAAAGTTGCAGGAAATTTTACGGCGAATGCTCTAGACATAAAATTCGCCTGATTCCGAGTCCGGACGGCCGAGATATGCCCGATTTACTGCAACCCTAGATGGGATGACGGAAATCCGAGAAGCTATATAAAGGGAGGAAACCTAACTCGTGGAGAACTCCTCCACCCACGAATTGCAGCCACCAAAAGCCAAGTTTTTGCCTCCTCCATGGATCTCATCTCCATGGGGGAGGGCTCCCAAGAAGCCATGAAGGAAGGGGGCTAAGGGGCGGTGCTTCCCCTTGATGCTGGCGGCGCGGGAGGAGTTCCCCGCGCCACCGCCGGCGCCGGCGCCGCCCTGCGCTCCTCGCTGTCCCCTTCGCCGTCTTCACCGCCATCTCCATCACCAACTTTTCCTTGTATTCAGTGGTTCATCCTCCCACAAACCTCTGTACCGTCCTATGTAAACATGTTGTTTGATGCTATAATATTTATCCTATGATCTATGACATGTTTGTGTAGTTTTTTTGTCTTTTGATTGCTTGGTTGAATTTCTTTGGTTCATTAGAGTTGTATGTTGATATGGTACTGTCCTTTGGTGTCCATTATACTTGTGCGCGCATGGATCAAACATCACGGGGTTGGTAGTATTTGTAAACGAAGGGGGAGTCCTGCCGGAGTGACAGAAACCTAAGGGCGCGAACCGGTTAGTTACACGTATGGGAGTAAGAGGAACTTAAACTTAAGGCTATGATTGGGGAAACCTTAATGCATTGTTAGTATTCGCGGATGCTTTCTAACAATCCAATCATATATTACTTGTAATCCCAATTAGTGGAGTGCATGTATATTTAGCCTCTCCCACATAGAAAACTGCATCGAAGACAATGAACCCGATATATTTGGTAATTAATCTTGGACAAAGCCATCACAATTACCACCACTTTTCCACACTCATGGTACTGTTAGTTTATGGTTACTTAGTGTATTTTATTGCTGCAGCTCTAACATTTACTTTCTTGTTATTTATTATCTCGCAAAAGCTATCTCTCATACCCGTATTGTAGTCTAGTTTTATTTCCTAGATAAAGTAAACGTTTAGTGTGCGTAGAGTTGTATCAGTGGTTGATATAACTTGAGAGAATACTTATCCTACCTTTAGCTCCTCGTTGGGTTCGACACTCTTACTTATCGAAAAGGCTACACGCGATCCCCTATACTTGTGGGTTATCAGAAGTATTTGCAAGTATCATCGTTGACCTTAATGGCTACACTTCCTCTGGAAACAAAGCTATTAATTAACGCGCGCCACTGAGAGGAAAAACCTTTCATCCTTAGAGTTTGCTGGATGAAAGACCACTTCACTTTATCATAAGCTTTCTCGAAATCAATTTTCAGAATTACCCCGTTCAACTTTTTCCTATGTAGTTCATGGACTCTTTCATGTAGGACCACGACTCCATCAAGGATGTTGCTACCTTGCATAAAAGCCGTCTGAGACGGTCGAACCACATGATCTGCCTCAGTGTTCAGTCGAATCGTAGCAGTTTTGGTGAATATTTTGAAACTAACGTTAAGGAGGCATATAGGTCTAAACTGTTGGAACCTTTATGCCTCGTTAACCTTAGATAACAAAATAACCTCACCAAAATTGAGACAAAACAACTCTAATTGTCCATTGTGAAGACAGGCGAACAACTGAAGCAAATCGGCCTTGATAACATCCCAGAAGTTCTGATAGAACTCTGCCGGGAAGCCATCAGGTCCAGGAGCTGAATTATGTTTCATTTGAAAAACCGCCTTTCTCACTTCCTCCTCTGAATAGGGTTTAGTAAGAAGGCTATTTTCCTCTTCTGAAACCTGGGGTATGTCCGCTGTTCGGGACTCATCCAAAGAGAAATTTCCATCTTCTGGAGCACCGAACAGGCCTTTATAGTAATTTGTAATATACGACTTTAGCTGTTCATGGCCCTCAATCGTTCCTTCATCCTGGACCAGAGAATGAATACGCTTTTTCCTGTGTCTGCCATTGGCAATACTATGGAAGTAGCGAGTATTCAAGTCTCCTTCTAGAATGAATTGGGCTTTGGAACGCTGGTACCATTTTAACTCCTCCTCGCGCAGAAGTTTTGCTATATGTGCATTGGATTGGCTTTTTAGCTCAATTTCTTGCACGGACAGTAACCGAACTTCTGCTAATGCTTCTAGAGCATCGATAATCGAGGAGAGTGATTGCGTGGATCACACGTTTGCTGGGAGACCCCAAGAGGAAGGTATGATGCAGTATAGAAGCAGTTTTCACTCAGTATGAAACCAAGATTTAATCGAACCAGTAGGAGCAAGAAATCGCTTCGGAAGGTTGTTGGTGGCGCAATATGGCACGGCGCAGCACCAGGGAATCCGGCGCCAACGTGGAATCCGCACACAACACAATCAAACTACTTTGCCCCAACGAAACAGTGAGGTTGTCAATCTCACTGGCTTGCTGAAAACAAAGGATTAAACGTATGGTGTGGAAAACAGTAGTAAATTGCAGAGAATGAAAAGGAACAGTGTTTGCAGTTGGTTGTATTATCAGTGTAAAAGAATGGACCGGGGTCCACAGTTCACCAGTGGTGTCTCTCCATAACAGATAACTAACATGCTGGGAGAACAAATTACAGCTGGGCAATTGACAAAATATTGAGCGCATAACAATGCATATATATGACATGATGATTACTATGATATTCATGTGGGCATTACGACAAAATACATAGACCGTTATCCAACAAAGTCTATGACTAATAATCCACCGCCAGGTTGTCATACCGAGTTCCCCGTTGGTATTAAGTTGCAAGCAACGGATAATTGCATTAAGTAATGTGTGTAAAGTAAACAAACGCATTAGACCTAAAGGCGTACCCTTAAGCTAAGCATCGGTTATTTTATCCCTAGTGGCAACAACACATCCACAATCTTAGAATTTATTGTCACTCTCCCAGATTACCGGAGGCATGAACCCATTATCTAGCATAAATACTCACTCTTGGAGTTATAAGCATCTACTTGGCCAAAGCATCTACTGGTAACGGAAAGCATGCAAGATCATAAATAACATATAAGATAGATTGATAATCAACTTGACATAGTATTCAATATTCATCGGATCCAAGCAAACACAACATGTAGCATTACAATAAGATGATCTTGATCATGATAGGCAGCTCACAAGATCTAAACATGATAGCATAAAGTGGAGAGACAACCATCTAGCTACTGCCATGGACCCGTAGTCCAAGGATGAACTACTCACGCATCACTCCGGAGGCAGGCATGGTGATGTAGAGCCCTCCGGTGATGATTCCCCTCTCCAGCAGGGTGCTGGGAAGAGCTTCTGAACCCTCCCGAGCTAGGGTTGACGGCGGCGGCGTCTCTGGAACTTTTCGTGGATAATGGCTCGGGTATCTAGGGTTTTCGCGTCGGGAGGAATAAATAGGCGAAAGGGCGGCGGCTGCGGAGCCACGAGGGCCCCACACCACCCCACGGCGCGGCAGGGGGGCCCGCGCGGCCCCATGGTGTGGGCGCCACGTGGCTCCCCTCCGTGTCTCCTCTGGACTCCGTCTTCGTGTTGGAAAAATAGGAGGTTCTGTCCAAGTTTCGTCCAATTCCGAAAATATTTCCAGACTAGTTTTTATGGACAAAAACAGCAGAAAACAGGAACTGGCACTGTGGCATCTTGTTAATAGGTTAGTCCCAGAAAATGCATAAAAATGCTATGAAGTGTATATAAAACATGTAACAATTGGTATAATATCAACATGGAACATCAGAAATTATAGATACGTTTGAGACGTATCAAGCATCCCCAAGCTTAGTTCTACTCGTCCTCGAGTAGGTAAAATGATAAAAACAAAATAATTTCTGAGGTGACATGCTACAATCATAATCTTGATCAAATAATACTGTAAAGCACATGTTATGAATGAAGTGATCCAGGTCAATGGTCTATAGTTTGCTAGCAAGTAGATAATGAGCAAACAACTGAATCATATAAGCAAAAACTTGAAAGTGCATGTGTTGCCCCATGCGTGGTTTTGGTAATTAATGACAATCCTTATGGACTAATGTTTGCATTGAGATACACTTGTAGATCTTGTCCATAGGAAGAGATTGGAGTTCATGTGTTGGACTCTAGAAGATTTCATGATGACCAAGGTTCCATCCAAGGGTTTATATGAAGAATGGTCATGTGTAGAGTGGAGCATATTGCAAGTATGTCTTGAAGGATTAAAGACATCATCTTTGTGAAACGGAGCTTAGCGAGGCTCTCCCATAATGGTTTATGGGGGAGTATTTGGGAAGTCTTCATCAAGCTTGTGCTAGCAAGCACAATCAAGAAAGATGTTCCATCTTGAGAGAGTCAAGATCGTCATCATCGAGCTCAAGTGGAATGCGCAAGGCAAAGGTATGATCTTGATAGGTTTTCTATTTTACCGGTCTCATGATGTTACTGGGAGACCGGGTTATAGGATAGACGGCGTACTATCAAGAGGGGCTCTCAAGTGAGTAACTTGATCGCATCTTTGTGGAGAGCTCAAACCTTTGCATATCTGGCATATCATCTTTCTTGGTTCTTATTTAGCTTTTATCCATGTGAGAATTTAGAGCTTGTGTTCATCTCCATACCAAGCTCTAGTTCACCGAAAACGGATTTCGTATTGACAACTTGTTGCGTTTTCGGTTTTGGAGGTTTTGCCGGTTCATCTTTTTATAGAGAGGTTTTACCTCTCTACATTTGATTTCCTCCTCACATGATGGACTATGATGTTTCTATGCATGATCTTGTATTGCTCCTCATTGCGATTCCATCAATCCCAAGATCATCGAAATCGGAGTCCGGATGGAAAACGTGTTGCGTTCTCGGTGTTGGAAATATTATCGGTCCTCCTCGAGATAAGATCCACACCTCCCATGTATGATATCTCCTCCATATTTGTGACCCTTAATATTTCTTGCATCAATCATGCCTTTTCGGAACGCTCATGAGCTATGGACCAAGCTTCAAGATAAATATGAAGTGTCCAATATTATTGAGGATGATTGTTCTCCCTCCACCTCCGGCCGTGATGAGTTCACATCTTCTTCCACTTCACCAACATGTGTTTTGACACAAGGTAATGATATGGTGAGTGGTGATAGAAATTGTTTTGTTGATGGTGAATATTCTATTGACTATACTTCATCTCTATCTCATTGCAATGTTCTATCTTTGGAGTTAAACACTTCTAGCACTCCAAATGTTTTACATGCTAGTGTTGCTAGTCCTTGCATATCATGTAATAGTTGTTTAACTAAATCTCATGATGATATGCTTCATTCGTCTTGTTACCATGAAAACAATACTTCCATATCCTCTATTTCTTGTGTGGCTAACAATGTAGAGGAATCCCAACATTTGTTGGAACAAGACGTGGATCTCAATGGAGCTTCAAGTATCTCTTCACCATCTTTGTCCATTACTCACTTTTGCCTTATGGCTAAGGATTCCGAGGTATCTCCTACCTCAAATCCAAATTGTGATGATGTGGATGAGGATTCTCATGGAGCGCTTATGGATGTTGAATCCATAACAAAGAAGGGTGAGATGGTATTTGGTGCTCTCCCAAAGGTAGCAAAGCTATCCCTCCTCTAAGTGAAATCATTGTTTATGCTATTAAGAGTAGGGAAATCATTGAGGACTTAGAAACTCAATTTCTCGAGAAATGTCAAATTGAGAGAGAGGATGCCGATGAAAAGGCATCCTTAATGAATGCCCTTGAGGAAGAGCAAGAGCTTCGAGTGTCTCTTGAAGAGAAACTTGAATCTCTTGATGAAACAAATGATCTTATTATTGCTAAAATCATTAAGGAAAGAGATCATGCTATTGCTAAATATAAAGTGCTTAAAAAGGAAAAAGGTGAATTTGGTGTTGGCAATGCTAGACTAAGTGAGGACATAGAGAGACTTAACAAAGCTCACAAGGCTTTAGAAAGTGAACACTCTCTCCTTATCAAGTCTCATGATCAACTCCAAACTCAACTATCTAAAAATGATGAGCTTGCCAAGTTGTCTTCTTCCATTTCTAATACTGATGATGCTTGTGCTACTAACTCCACTTCTTGTGAAGCATCTATTTTGAAGGAGAATGTTGAGCTAAGGGCTCAACATGAGTTGCTAACTAGCAAGTATAGAAAATTGGAAGAAAGTCATAAAAAGCTATCTAGCTCTAATGATGATCTTCTAGCATCCTATGCTAAGGTAAAGTTAGCTCATGAGGCTATCGCTACAAAGGTAACATCTTGTGAGCCTCATGTGGACAATGGCACAACTTCTACTAGAAATGCTATATTGCCATGTGCTAGTCCTACTAATTCATCCACTCACAATGTTACTACATCTTGTGATGAATTACTTTCCATGCCTTGTTGCTCTAACAATGAAGCTTCTACTTTCTCTAGTATTTGTGTTGATACTAACCATGTAGAAGAATTAAATGAGCTCAAGGCCCAAGTCACTTCTTTGAAGAAAGACTTGGAAAAGCGTCATGTTGGGGATTCTACACTTGACAATATGTTGAGTGTTCAAAGACGCCCCAATGACAAGAGTGGACTTGGATTCAACTCCAATATCAAGAACAAGTCCAAGTTCAACAAGAAGAAAAAGGGCCAAGAACAAGTTAAAGATTCGGCCAAGATTGTTTGCTTCATGTGCAAAGTTGAAGGGCACCATGTAAGATCTTGCCCTTTGAAGAAGAAGCCTCTTAGTGAGAAGCAACGAGGGAAGAAGCCTCATTTCAATCTCAAGTTCCTCAAGTTGAAGAACGGCCTCTTCCCAAGAAGAATCAAGCTACCCCTCCTCAAGTCAAGACTCCAACTAAGAAGAGAGGAGGAAGTAGATGTTGCTACCTATGCCGTGAGAAGGGTCACATTGCTTCTTCATGCACAAATGGTACCTTATCCAACCCCATTATTATTAATGATGATTATTCTCTTCGGAAGGATAAGGTTGGCAATGTGTTTGCCAAATATGTTGGTACTCAAAGTGGTGTCAAGAAAAGAACCATTTGGGTTGCCAAGCCTATTGTGACTAACCTCTTAGGACCCAACTTGGTTGGGGACCAACAAGCTAAAACTTGATCAATAGGTGTTGTTGGAGGGCATTGGAGATTTGGCTACCTCATGAAGAATTAAGGGATCTTCATCTATTATATTCTCTCAAGCCAAGTCATTTGGATTTTATTGTTCTATCTCATATCCAATGTTCCTCCTTGCGGTAACTTTTATTTAAATCATATACACATTGAAAGTTGCTTGCACCCTTGCATGTGTTAGGTTTTGTACCTTGCTAGTGTTTGTATGTGTTGTGCTCTCTACTTACTTATCTTGAGTAATCAAGAATGTGTATGTTGGTTTGCACACCATTTACTTGTGTTGAGCCTTATTGCTTTTATTTGATATCTTATCTTGTTGGCTCTCTTTTTGAGAGATTAATGGACTATCCTATTTTGGGGGAGTGATATGCTTCGTGCACTTCACGATCCTAAAATTGTGTATACATGAGGAATACCACTTAGTGTTGACATATTAATATTATCTATTCTCTATGTGGTATGTCATGCTCATGAGAAATTCAAATAAGATATGGTTTTGTACGTGGTATGCCCCTGGCCGGCTCCTCTGCCCGGGTCGCTGTGTTGTGCGTGAGGCCGGCCCCCAGGCCGGCTAGGCCGGCTCCCAGGCCGGCCTCCCTGCACAGCCCAACGGCCACTTTTTGGGGGACCTATTTAAAGGGGGTTTCTTCCCCAAAGGTCTTTACATCTCTTGAGCTCGTTTTTCCCCTCTCTCTCCTCCATTGTTGATCTTTGGAAAAGCTTGCCTTCCTCTCAATCCCTCCCATGATTCTTGCATATCTTTGAGGGAAATTGAGAGGAGATCTAGATCTACATTTTCATCCAATCCATTCCTCCTCTAAGTGAGGGGAACCTAGTAGATCTTGATCTTGGAGTTCTTGGTGCATCTCCTCTTTGTTCTTCCTCTCTTATTCCCCCATAAGCATTTGTTGCTTTGTTGGAATTTGAGAGTGAAGGATTTGAGCCTTGTGCTCTTGCCTTTTGCATTTGGTGCATCGGTGTGCTCTCCACGAGGATTCGTGGAAGTTGAAAGCTTGTGAACTTGTTACTCTTGGGTCTTTGGACCTAGACGCCCGTGTGGTGGTTGGACCCTTGTGTGGTCACTTGTAGCTGTTCGGGAGCCCCCAATCCGTTGTGGGTTGTGCCCCGGATCGTTGTTGAAAGGGTCCGGATATCCGCCTCGAAGGATTCCGATAGTGGAAGGTGAACCAAACCTTTGTGGTGCGGTTCATCGGAGAAGAAGGTGAAACCTTTGTGGTTGTTGAGATCGACCTTTGTGGTGCCTCACACCTCTCCAACGAGACGTACTCCCCTAAGAAGGAGGAACTCGGGAATACATCATCGTCTCCGCGTGCCTCGGTTATTTCTATACCCGAACTTTCTACTTATGCACTTTACATTGTGATAGCCTTCGTGCTTGAAGTATTATATCTTGCTATCACCTTGTTGCTTGTCTTGCTTAGCATAAGTTGTTGGTGCACATAGGTGAACCTAGTTTATTTAGGTTGTTGGCTTGTTAATTTAAACACCTAGTTTTATTCCGCAATTATTAAGCCTAAACCGGAAAAGTTTTAATCGCCTATTCACCCCCCTCTAGGCGACATCCTTGTCCTTTCAAAACTTTTCATGAATAGTACTTTCGAGACAAGCATAAAGGAGTTTTGCATAAGAGTTAATTCATAAATCAATAGATTCTAAGCAGAAGGTGTTTAACCAACACAAAGAAAGATTTAAGTTTCAGCAATTGCTTTCAACTTTCAACATATATATCTCATCGATATTTGTCAACACAAAGCATATAATAAGTGCAAGAGAAATAGTGAGATACCATGGGTGGGAGCTACGCACCCTAATCCATCCCTTGGATTACCCTATAGAGCATTTTCCACCATCGATTCACCGTTAACACCGTTATCTACTTTTTCTCTCTTCCCACGGGACAAACGGAAATCCCACCACCACCCGCATGTCCTTTTCAAACAATCCCTACGAGCGTCCACCACTACCCCGACCCCGTCCTCCATTTCTTCCACCGCGCCGGCGGCCCAACGACCAGGCCCTCCGCCGAGCTTCCAGCCCGGCGACATGAAGCTGCTAACGGCGCCGCCGCTCCTTCGCGCCGTCTGGGAGGCCCACCGCCTCCCCGAAACGCGATCCTTGCTGGGAAGACCGAAACCGGCGCGGAGGCCAGATTCGACGCCGAGGACCGATCTCCGCTAGCGGCGACTCCATCCGGCACGGTCTCCTCTTCAATCGCCGTGGTGTTCCCCAGCTCGGGTCTTCCTACCGAACGGCGCCCGACCTCGTCCTGCACCGCACGGTCCCTTTCCGTGCTGTCTTTTTTTAACCGTCGTGGTGCTCCCCGGCTCGACTTCGGCCCGGCCGACTACCACCAGCCCGGGATGCACGGCTCTCCATCCTGCTGGGGCCGGAGCTGGGCCCCTCTCCAATCCACCACCGTGATCTTCCCCACCTCTCAATCCAATTTATCTTACCTAAAAGGTGGGTAGTTACGATCTGTGGTTGCTGCTTCCGCTTTTGGTTTTTCTTTATCTCAAGTAAATTTTCCCTTCTTGATCTCTCGCCGGATTTGCTCCTTCAAATCTTTGGTCTCCAGTGATTCGGTTTCTTTCCTCTCTCTCTAGGAGTCTTAGACGGGTTTCCGCTTGTTTTTTTTTTCTCGATTCATGGTCTTCGCTCCTTCTGTTCCTTGCTCGGCAGGGGAGACTGAGATTTGTTCGTTCCTTTTTTTCGATTTTATTCTTGTGCTGAGCTGAAATAGCAGATCATGTTGGCCGGCCGGCATGGATCTGGTGCGCGTGGGGGCAGCCATGCTCACCCGGCAGATCAGCACGTTGATGGATTTGTGATTGGGAGGAAAATCTGTGCTTCCGTCAGATAGATTAGTTCGATGTTTCTGATTTTTTTTGGAGCTAGCTTGATGGATTAGTGTCTACAAAAAATGCTAGGATTTGCAGATTCATGTGAGTATTTCATGGTGACCATGCTGAAGCTAAGTGCATGGTCGCCACCAATTTTTCTTTCTAGAGGCAGATTAGTAGATAACTAGTTGTGTGTCAGATCTGTAATCGATCAATTTTCCATTTGTAATTGAGTTTCCATACGGAGGCATGCGTACATGATACAGCGACTTGTGTGCTTCTGTCAAACTAAGAGCTGCAGTGTTAGTGATACTAATTAATAAAATAATGTCACGATGGACCTGCTTTTTGAAGATTATCTACAGTGCAAAAGCTTGTTATTGATGCCACCCGCAGTTAACAGTACGATGATATAGTTCGACTCGCTGACGAGAATCCTTCTTTTGTCATGGAATCCAAAAAACAATGGCACCTGGAAAGCTGAGTTCTCGCCGTACTAAAAAAGCATTCGATTACGGCACGGCTCTTTTTTGTTTGCATTAACGGATGGCAAACGGCGTCATGTTTCAGCACGGATCGTGGTATAACATCAACGGCTGTCCCTGCATGCGTAGCTACCCACGGTGGTAGAAAATCCGCAATATATGAGCATATAAAAATTGTTGCACCAAAGTTGACACTAGTGTTTGCTTCTAAGATAGAAAGAAGTAGGTAAACTGACTCAACATAAAAGTAAAAGAAAGGCCCTTCGCAGAGGGAAGCAGGGATTAAATCATGTGCTAGAGCTTTTTAAGTTTTTGAAATCATATAGAGAGTAAAAATAAGTTTTGAGAGTGTTTGTTAATTGTCAACGAATCAGAAAATGGAAAGTACAATATGACCCCTGCCAACCAGACTTTTAAGAGCGGCTCCCATGAAGGACGTTATTTCTACCAGCAAGGCAGATCATCCCTCTTTCTCTTTTGTTTACACATGCAGATATTTCACTGTTTGTCATTGCTTGACTGATAAATCAGGGCAAAAATGTGAAGAGAATTAAGCGGTTAAAGTTGTAATTAATTGGGACTGGGCACCCCATTTGCCAGCTCTTTTTGCAAAATTAATGGATAAGCGGATGTATATGCCGCTAGTCCGGTGGTAAAGTCTGTTTGACAGTTGACATAAAGACATCCACCCCGTCCTCATGAGCTTGGTAAACATTGACACAAAATAGGAGTAATAAAGTTTGAATAGTTTAAAGGTAGCACATGAAAAATTTACTTGGAATGGCAAGAAAATACCACATATAGGTAGTTATGGTGGACACAGATGGCATGGATTTGGCTCAAGGTTTTGGATGCACGAGAAGCATTCCCTCTCAGTACAGAGTTTAGGCTAGCAAGGTTATTTGAAGCAAACACAGGATATCAACCGACACAGCAAGGCTTATATGAAAACATATTGCAAGCATTATAAGACTCTACACTGTCTTCCTTGTTAACCAAACCCTTTTACTAGAAAATATCTAGACCTTAGAGATACCAACATGCAAACCAAATTTCAACGAGCTTTACGGTAGTTCTTCATTAATAGGTTTTAACTACATGATACAAAAGCTTAATCATGAACTACTTGATAACTCAAAACAATTGACAAGTATCAAATTATCCAATACAATGATCTACAAGAATATGTAAGCTTTTTCCATTATACCATCTACCACATGCAACATTTTCTGTTCCAACCAAACACCAATCAATTTATTTCAACATAAACTCTCCAAACAATTATAAGTGAAGCAAGAGAGTACTTTCTTTAAAAGAACTAACAGCTCTGAATAAGAGATGCATAAAAACAGGAGCTAAAAGCATAGCAATAGCTAGACAAGAATACTCAACAAGTATAAGTGAAGAATAGGAGTATTCATATGAAAAAGCGGAGCGTGTCTCTCTCCCAATCAAGAATGCTGGGGTCCAATCAAGTTGACCATAGAAAAATAAAATACTGAAAATAAAAGCACACAGACGCTCCAAGTAAAGCACATATGATGTGAAAGAATTAAAATATAGTTTCACTAGAGATGACCTGATAAGTTGCTGATGAAGAAGGGGATGCCTTCCCCAAGCTTAGACGCTTGAGTCTTCTTGAAATTTGCTGGGGTGATCCATGGGAGCATCCCCAAGCTTAAGCTCTTCACTCTTCTTGATCACATTATATCATCCTTCTCTCTTGACCCTTGAAAACTTCCGCCACACCAAACTCAAAGTAATTCTCATTAGAGGGTTAGTGCACAATCAAAAACTCACATGTTCTATAAGGACACAAACATGACCGTTACTTTTAACATTAGCTACTGCCACTGATGTTATGTGAAGCTCTTCACCCTAAAAAAGAATTCCACTCAACACTAGTAAAAGAGAGAATGCGAAAAATAAAAGACAGAATCTGTCTAAACAGAACAGTCCGCAAAGACGAATTTTTTCGAGGCACTTACGTTGCTCAGATCGAAAAACTTTAAACTAACGAAAGATGCGTACATATCTGAGGATCACGCACAAAAAATTTCAGATTTAAATAATTTTTCTGTGATTTTACAGAATTAAAACGGTGAACAGCAGAAATCTGTTCCTGCGCAGAAATCCAAATCTAGCATCATCTTCCTATTAGAGGCAATACTTGGCACAACAATGCGATAAAATAAAGATACAAAGGAATTGTTACAGAAGTAAACAACTCCTTGACTCAAAAAAAAGAAAAATTGCAGAAATAAAATAATGGGTTGTCTCCCATAAGCGCTTTTCTTTAACGCCTTTCAGCTAGGCGCAGAAAGTAAGAATCAAGTGTTTCCAAAGACATTAAAATCTCCCAACCTTTCGGTGGGGTCATCTTTTTTGATCGGGAAGAAGAACCTCCGATTGATAGGAGCATTAAATTTCATAAACCCATACTTTGCATTGATAAAACCCCCATTACTCTTTAAAAAGGATCTCCCTAAAACAATATGGTTGGGAGATTTTGCAAGGATCATGAAATTCACAGGGATGGTCTTATTTTGAACAGTGACCATAATATCATTAATAATCCCCATGCTTCTTGTGATTGTTCCATCAGCATGAAAATGAAAAACAGGGTAATCAACCATATTATCAAATTTTAATAGATCATAAACCATTTTAGGCATGATGGACATTGTTGAACCAAGGTCACAGTAGGCACTAAACTTTTCATTACCAATATTGATCTCAATGAATGGTTCCCAATCATTTTTTAACTCAACTAAAGGTTGTTCTTTAAGATTATGGCTCAGAGTTAAATTATCAATTGACTTTTCTATTTTATCTAGCTTAGTGAATATCCCAGTTTCGTCCACCATTGGGAAGATTGACAAACCACTCAAAATATTATGAGCTTTTGTTGTATCAAATTCAGAAAAGGTTTCCCCTACCATGGTATCTAGAGCATGCTGATAAACAGAAAATAAACCATAGTAGAATTTTTTATAAGAACTCTCAAATCCATCTTATGTTGCACCTTCTTGTGCAATTCTGAAATTCTCTCCCAGGCATTCCTAAAGGATTCCCCACTTTTTTGTTTAAAGGTAATAATTTCTCCCACAGGTGGCACTACGGAAAAAGGAGCAGAGCTAGACATGATAACAAGACTGAAAAATAACAATTCGAAAAATAAAAGTAACTAATTTTTTTGTGTTTTTGATAAATAAAGCAAACAAGACTAAATAAAAATAAACTAAGCAAGACAATAACAAAGTAAAGAGATTGGAAGCGTGAAACTCCCCTTGCAGAAATCCTCTTGCTTCCCAATATGGCGTCAGAAAATATGGCGTGTGGAAGGAAGGCAAGGAGATTGCTGAACCGAAGTGCTTCTGCTCCCCGGCAACGGCGCCAGAAAATATGCTTGATTGCGTGGATCACACGTTCGCTGGGAGACCCCAAGAGGAAGGTATGATGCAGTATAGAAGCAGTTTTCCCTCAGTATGAAACCAAGGTTTAATCGAACCAGTAGGAGCAAGAAATCGCTTGGAAGGTTGTTGGTGGCGGAATATGGCACGGCGCAGCACCAGGGAATCCGGCGCCAACGTGGAATCTGCACACAACACAATCAAACTACTTTGCCCCAACGAAACAGTGAGGTTGTCAATCTCACCGGCTTGCTGAAAACAAAGGATTAAACGTATGGTGTGGAAAACAGTAGTAAATTGCAGAGAATGAAAAGGAACAGTGTTTGCAGTTGGTTGTATTATCAGTGTAAAAGAATGGACCGGGGTCCACAGTTCACTAGTGGTGTCTCTCCATAACAGATAACTAACATGCTGGGTGAACAAATTACAGCTGGGCAATTGACAAAATATTGAGCGCATAACAATGCATATATATGACATGATGATTACTATGATATTCATGTGGGCATTACGACAAAATACATAGACCGTTATCCAACAAAGTCTATGACTAATAATCCACCGCCAGGTTGTCATACCGAGTTCCCCGTTGGTATTAAGTTGCAAGCAACGGATAATTGCATTAAGTAATGTGCGTAAAGTAAACAAATGCATTAGACCTAACGGCGTACCCTTAAGCTAAGCATCGGTTATTTTATCCCTAGTGGCAACAGCACATCCACAATCTTAGAAGTTATTGTCACTCTCCCAGATTACCGGAGGCATGAACCCACTATCTAGCATAAATACTCACTCTTGGAGTTACAAGCATCTACTTGGCCAAAGCATCTACTAGTAACGGAAAGCATGCAAGATCATAAATAACATATAAGATAGATTGATAATCAACTTGACATAGTATTCAATATTCATCGGATCCCAGCAAACACAACATGTAGCATTACAATAAGATGATCTTGATCATGATAGGCAGCTCACAAGATCTAAACATGATAGCATAAAGTGGAGAGACAACCATCTAGCTACTGCCATGGACCCGTAGTCCAAGGATGAACTACTCACGCATCACTCCGGAGGCAGGCATGGTGATGTAGAGCCCTCCGGTGATGATTCCCCTCTCCGGCAGGGTGCCGGGAAGAGCTTCTGAACCCTCCCGAGCTAGGGTTGACGGCGGCGGCGTCTCTGGAACTTTTCGTGGATAATGGCTCGGGTATCTAGGGTTTTCACGTCGGGAGGAATAAATAGGCGAAAGGGCGGCGGCTGCGGAGCCACGAGGGCCCCACACCACCCCACGACGCGGCAGGGGGGGCCCGCGCGGCCCCATGGTGTGGGCGCCACGTGGCTCCCCTCCGTGTCTCCTCTGGACTCCGTCTTCGTGTTGGAAAAATAGGAGGTTCTGTCCAAGTTTCGTCCAATTCCGAGAATATTTCCAGACTAGCTTTTCTGGAATACAAAAACAGCAGAAAACAGGAACTGGCACTGTGGCATCTTGTTAATAGGTTAGTCCCAGAAAATGCATAAAAATGCTATGAAGTGTATATAAAACATGTAACAATTGGTATAATATCAACATGCAACATCGGAAATTATAGATACGTTTGAGACGTATCACGGGGCGGAAGAGTGGATGGCGTGCCGATGCGACCCTCCGTACGCGTGGCCATCGCAGTAGTGATGGCGTGGGACGGCCTGGACGAAGTAGCAGCCTCCCCAGCCATCACCACAGGACCGAGCTGGGCCACACGAGGCGAGTGGGTCTGTGCCGGAGTCGAGACCGCACTCGACAAGGTAGCGTCGGGGATTAGTCCATCCACGGGAGGTTGTGGCGAAGAAGAAGCCCCCCTGGAGACCAACCTCTCGCTTCCAACCTGGTGCGTCAGTCCATGCGCGACGGCCCCGGCATCTGGGTCGCTGACCAACGCCACATGCCCGTCCGAAGCAAGCGTCCCAGGCCCATCGACCGGAGGAGGCAAAGTCGAGGTCGCAGCCTCCTCCCGGCCCCGCCCGGCGACAGCCGGGGCACCATCCAGCCCACCGACCGGCGCACCACGGTCCAGCCCTTCCCCAGCTGCCTCGCGAGCTGGGCTGCAGTCCACCGGCCATGGGCCAGCCGAAGCCGCTGCAGCACCCGAGCCATCGAAGCCATCCTGGAGTAGCGTCCCATCGGGGGCAGCGACACCAACGCCGTCAGGGATGACCGTCGGCACTGTCTCCGGCGTTGGACGCAACAGACTCGGCGAGGAACGACGGATCATCTCCACAATCTCCCGACCCCTCGGAGTGCTTGGAGATGAATTGTACGGGGTTATAGCCATCACGGAACCAACAGGATCACCGGGAGCAACGGACTTGTTACCAAATAGTGTCTCGGACGATGTACTACCATCAACGTCCATGTTGTTGGAGAGGGAACCATTGGAGTTGTCTTGACCCAAAGAATCCTCCAAGCCATGCTCCTTACCCTCCTCATCATCGGCGTCGTCACTCTTACGGCGCCAAAAGAAGGGTACAAAGTTGGGATCCGGAACGAAATCCGCAGGCTCACGACTGAAATAGAACCCATACTCCTTGAGTCTCACCACACACGAAGCCCCAACATACGGACCATCATCAGCAGCGCGCTTTTCCAGCACCTTCGAGTCCAACATGCCCACTAGAATGCGAACAATACCACGGCTCCGGTAGGTGACAAGATCCACGTCAAGAGTCGTCCCAATGAGATTACCCACCGCCCAAAAGCCAAGAAAGTGCCTCAGTGCGTAAGGAACGTCCTGAACATGAACCCAGACCTTCTCAAGCACTCTGATGGGGACTGCATCATCATTGGACTTCCACACAGAAATAGTGGCCTGAGACTTAAATGACGGAATATTCAACTGAATCCCGTCTACCCTGTCGAGATCCTCGGCCGACGGAAACCCAATGAGAAAAGCGTCATCGCCATGGGGCAATGCCTCCCACGTCCACTGTGCCGAGTAACACACCTTGGAAATCAGGCTCTCTATAGCAGCTGCGGGCACCGGGTCACCCACAATCGAGATCCGAGCAGTGGGCGAGCTCGAAGGAATCAGATGAGGCTTGTAGACACTGTCAGGAAACTGCACGAACATCGTCTCCGGAATGCCAGAGCCCGTGGTGAAACAAGTGGGATTGGGTAACCGCAAAGTCGGACACCTGAAAATGGGATATAGATTTGGATCACATCAAAATAAGAAAAAACATATGCAACAGTAGATAAATGCATCATATAACACATCTCGTGTGTGGCATCTAGATCATCCCAATAATATATACGGGACCATGCTGTGATGGGAAGGAAACGTGGTTCAAATTAGAATTTCCAGTTTGAAATAATAAGGTACAAATGTGGTGATAAACAAATAATCCGGTACAAAGTAGTACAGACTGATACAAGTGCAGAGAGCGAAATTTACTGCAACATTAATCCTCTGTATTATAGTCACTCCATTTGCGGATTGATTTGATGTGTGCCTTCACAAGGGCAGCCACTGTGAGGAACTCGCCGCCATTGCTCAGCTGCTTGGAATGAGGATACGCACCGCAGCGACTGCCCGCCTCGAACAACATCATCGCCCACACTAAGGCGATCATCTCTAGACGGTCCGCAGCAAGTATGCCTAACTCGTCGCCTTTCAGCTCCTCCGGAGCAGGAAATTCGCGCCACACCGGGGCGACGTTCTTCATCTTGTCAGCAGGCGTGACTATTGATTCTTCGCCGATCAGCTTTGCGCCAAGCTGAGATCCTCTCTGCAACATTCGATTATTCGTTGCTGGCAGTGGTAGTTGAAGCAGTTGAGCGTAGGTATCACCATAAGGAGGGATCCCACGGTTCATTGCCATCCCATAGGCCTGCAGCGAGCGGACGAAATCCTCGGTTGAGGCGTCCCTTGTCTCGTTGAGATCATAGCACAAGCCGCTGTAGTAAGAGCGACTGGCATTGTCTGGCAGCATGTAAGGCCGTGCGGCCAGGAGGAAAAGCATGTAGTTAGATAGCGCCTCGATGGCCTCCACGAGATCCCGCTGGTCCTCTGATTGAACCTCTGGTTGCTCCTCATCCTGTGAGGGTGACTGATCCTTGGATTGCTTCTGATGATCCTTGTACCAACGGAGGTATACATTGGTCGCGATGTGCCACACCAGGATGCTGTCACCGAATGCCATTTTTACGCCCACCGTGCCCATGGCCTTGCATATTACTTCATTTTGCCTTTGCAGGGGTACATCAGATATCCTGAACCACAGCTTCACCAGTAGATGTTTCATCTTTGGCGGGACAGGGATGTGCCTCGAGTGAACCATCGTGTTCCACCAGTCCTCCACCCCTATCTTTTTCGCGAACCCGCTGCCTGGGCTGGTCTTTATGCCATCCAACAGCTCAAACAGGTTGTGTTGCCCCATGGAGTCCGACCACCACCTCCTCCTCTCCGGAAGGACCAGCCGGCGAACACGCCAGACTAACAGGTTGTATTGCCTACGCCACCACCTTGGTTGAAAGGATGGCTCCATGTCCACCAGCGGCGCCACTATCCAGCTCGAGAACATGGCCCTCAGCAGCGATGTGGTCTCCAGGATAACGGCCCCAACTAACAAGGCATATGTGAGAGCAACATCTACTCTGCTGTAACCGTGTCTATGATCAGCCTGACCCGAGAAATGAAACAGTAGGAGCGCCGCGGCGGTGGATGCAGAAGAAAAGATGCGGATGCAGATGCCATACCAAGTGGGCATCACCTCAGCCTTGCTGTACAAGACGTCGTGCATCAGGGACAGCTGCATCTCCGCCAACACGAAGGATTTCTCGCAGAACTCACGAGGAGGATCCCAGCTGTAAATTGGTGTGCCCGTGTTACCCAGCCTCTCAAAGAAATTCTTTGGAGTGCACAAAAACAAGTGGGCTGTCCTTAGGAGTTGCTCGGTATTCCCCCACTCCGCACCAGATGCACCTACCGAAAGACTTACTTGCCTATGAGCCCTGTAGTTCTTGTTCGGTTCGTTGTTAGTGCTGGCGCAGTTGAGCGTCCACACCCTCTCCCCATACTTGAGAACACCGACCACAAGCATGAGGATGGCGGCACGCCACAGCAAGGTCTGGCTGCCCACGATGGAAGACTCATAGAGGACGTAGGCGGCCGCGACGACCTGCACGGCGAGCGCCTGAAGGTGGCGCATCCAGAGCCGGTTGTCCTCTATGGCGTAGGCGGTGATGTTGTCCTGCCCGCCAAGGTGTAGCAGCAGGAACGGCGCCCAGAACGCCATCAACTGGTGATCGGGAGACCTACTCGTCACAGACAGGTGGCCGAGGGCGTATATCGCCGTCGTGTCGGCCATCAGGTACGCTGACCAAACGGCGGCCTTCACTAGACCCGAGTCTTTGCGCCGACGGACTTCCGCCAAGATGAGGAGAATGACCTGCACTGCGAAGCTTAGAAGCACTAGCACTTGGATCCCCCAATCTTTCCATAGACGCACTAGCACCTCTACTCCCACCATTATCTCTCCACCGAAAAGTCTGAAATGGATATAATCACGAACTTAATATACACTCCCAAATTTGTCCCAGAAAAATACTTCTCAGATAGTACATGTTTCTATTTGAATACAGACATTTTTGTTGTATACTCTGGAACTGTATAAATTAAAGCAGGACAATTGTAAAACTACATAGGGAACGCATGTGAAATCCTCCGGCTTGTGGTGATGAATGAACAGACAAACTCCCCACCGGCAGATTGTAGCCAGCCACCAGGGCTGCCGCAACATCATCCGTGGTCACCGTCCGGCGCACACCGACGAGCACGGCTAGGACTCCACGCCGTCCACCTCTTGCGTACGTGGGAACACAGACGCCGCGGTGGTCGTCGTTCGTTTCGTCGCCCACCCTGCGATTGGCCCTCAGCACCGGGGCAATCACACGCGCGTCTCCCGCCGCAGCTGGATCCACGGACACCACCGGGTGATCCACCTGGCGAGTGGCTTGGGACGCACCACGCGGTCGTCCCGTTGTCTGCGCGTGCGTGTCGGCGTGGTCACGGACAGGCGCATCGCGAGGAGCATGTGCTTCCGTGGCGCATGGTCGTCGTCGCTGGCAACGGGGGGAAGGGAGGGGGAGGGAAGGGGAGCTCATGGTGGGCACCGTCGCCGGAGAGGTGGACGGCGACCTTGGTGGGCGCTGGGGAGGAGGGTCGGAGGGGTGGAGTGCGCTGAGTTGTCGCTCGCGTCATCCATTTGAAACTTATTTCCAAGGACCCGCCTAGGGCTCCGTCAAGCCGCCTAGGGCTCCGGCTCGCTTCTGTCCTCGTCGCCGCTGCGCCCGCCGCGTTGTCGCCGTCGCCTACGAGGAGCTCCGCCTCCTCGCTCTCTCCCTCTCGTTTTGTCTGTGCAGAGATCGACCGAGCGCTAATCCAAAGAAGAATCCTAACTTCCTAAGTACATGAACCACTAAGACCAGAATTGACGAAGGACAGTTGTTGAAAGAGAAGGAGGTTAGATAAATGATTGATTTTTTTCTTTTTCGAAAACAACTATCCCTTTACGGTGACAAATTGGACAGAACAACCGCATGGCCACTAGGCCTTCCGAATGGCATCGCGTATGAGCCCTCTGCACGCTAGGGAAGAGATATAGCATATGTATATATGTACCCCTGGCAGTTATAGTTATCATGAAAATAAGTAGGCATTTACATAATGAATTAAGCACTAACACCATTACGGTTTTTTGAAAAGACAGAAAATCATCATAGCACAGTTTCCTCTAAAAGATATTTCAATTAAAATGGGGGCCTAAAGCATGGAGAATAGAAGTGGACGAGTTTGTATTTACTGGATCAAACATAAAATGCGTGTTTACGGGAGCAAGGTAAAAGGAGTGGGAAACTGGTAACTTACATCAGGTAAGTGCAGGAGTGATCGATTACCCACAGGTGGGCTGCTGCTAGTGAACTCGAAGATCAGCAAATTCGAGGTGGAGAAAAGTGCGGAGATGAAATGCGTAGGGGCACTAATCCTTGATGAATGGAATCTGACAAATTCGAGGTGGAGAAAAGTGCAATAAGATGTGATGGTTGCCGGTGGAGTACCATACATGGAGAGATATATACACCTATTAAGTCAGCTCGGCCAATAAATATATAATCAACCTGGTACATGGATATATAAAAAACACAACCTGGTACTACATGGATATATAAAAACAGAAGACCAGAAGACCCAGACTAATGAAGGCATCTCCAATAACATGCACCTCGCCGTCTCAGCAAAGGGCAAACTCAACGAGTTAAGTGTCAGGCCATGTCTCTTCATATGTTCATATGGAGGTGGGTTGGCAGCTTAATATCAGCCGAAATAGTCTAACACGTGTGAAATGTTGATCGTTGTATGCATCCAATGGCTTAGCGGCCTCCTTGACAGAGGAGAGAAAAAAATCTAGCCACCACCCTTGGTGGCAGTAAGAGCAAGCAAGTGAGAAGAAATAACGTGATGCTGTTGTGAGAAGGCGAGAGAACATACAAGAAACACAACAACAAGTGAGAAATGAGGCAGAAAAACGAGAGGTGATTTTTGCCCAGATTGGTGTGGTGGTCCTGACCTATCTGTTTTCAGGCTGATGTTTGGAGGTTCAAACGTGTTTGGATTGACTCCAAACTTGGTGAGCTTCTTACTTTGAGTTTTTCGATCAAGTTAGCTGGTTTGAGATTTGGGTCAGTGGGCATCAGATTTGAGAAAGATTTTGTCAGGTCGGACTGCTGTAGTTTCGCGTTGAAAATTTGAACATATGGTACTACCAACTTCATTTGAAGCAAATGAAGCATATTATCCAATGAAGCAAATGAAGCACATGAAACTAGCGACATCTATCCACCTCCAATTAAGCACATTTAAGTACTAATGCATTTGACATTACTACTTCAGAAAAGATTAGCAATGTGTATAGGAATACCTCGAGTCATATGGTGGTGTGCTCCAATATGGCACGAGCCTGCATGACATGCGACGAGCTCGCAACAGTAATCAGCGGCGGATGTCGGACGTCCGACGGAGGAGACGCCTCTTCCTAGCGGTGGCTGACGGCTATGACATCTCCCATTGCACAAGCGACATTGACGGCGGTGATACTGGAATCGATGATCGAGGACTAGACTTCTAGAGGCCTCACGGGAACGTATCGAATCGTGCGGCAGTTTGACAACCTACTTCTTGTTATTGGGCTTGGGGGTGGCTGATCGTTGGGGGGGGGGGGGGGGGGGGGGGGGGGGGGGGGGCGGGAGCCTGGCCCCTCCTCGCCCCCCCTTTGGATCCGCCACTGAAAAGATTTTTCATGTAAATTCGCGTGTCACCTGTGCATATGACTGTGTTTATTTTTCCACTTCATAATCGTTGGTTGAAGCTATCCTCAAAATTTATTACAAGCTGGTGGGGTGGTTTGTATCACCTACCACCCCAACAAGAAGGACACACATGCAAAGCCTCCTTAAGAAAAGATTCTCAAATGCTCAAGAGTCTAATAAACAATCACATTGACACATACTTTTTATAGGTAAAAGACATATTATTGCCAGCTTTAAATTAGTAAAGCACCCAAAGGTTCATGTCAGCGGTGTTACAACCGCTACGGCATACAGCTTCACGGAAGTGCATAGAAGTAAAGATCTACGGGGCCGCCTCCCAAGAACAAACCAGTGAGCTACAATGAGCAATTAAGTACGCTCAGGTCTTGGTGTTAGCTTGGTGTATATTGCCTTTAAGCCGTTTTCCATCTCCAGCAACTACTCCCTGTCTCGCTCCTTTGAAAGATTCGCCCACATCTAAGTAAACATGAGCATTTTAAAGATAATGTCAGCCCAATGCTAGGCAGTTTGGACTCAATAGCTAATTTGTTGTGAGTCAGCCAAACAACCCAGCAAACCACACAGAACTACACCTAGCTGGTTCTGCGTTGCCGGCCTAGCAAAGATTGAAGAATAGCATAAAATTGTGGGAAGTTGGCCGGGCACTAGCTGCACCCTAGCAGCTTCTGGAGCACACACCACCCAAATTTTGCAAAAAACGCATGAAAAGAAAATGTGTGAGGCGTCTTTCACTTCGTCACAGAAGGCACAATTGCCATCGGATGGGCCGTGGCGCGTAGCGAGCTGTTTACTGGAAGAAAGTCTATCAAGAGCGAGGTTCCAAGTGAAATTTTAAAGTTTGAGCGTAACTTGGCTACCCAAAGATCTCTGGTGTGCGCTACCGTCGCCCCTTGGGACAGCTTGGGTACATCGAGGCCATCGAGAACCTCCCAGATGCTTCTAGTGCCCATTTAACCTCATCTAGACCCTCCTGCAAACAAAATTTTCCTAACTCAACAGTCAACTGGGCCCATTGGGTAGCGCCAGTCGATTCCAACGTTCTGCGGAACCCCACTCCTTCTTGGTATGGAGAGAAAGCTTCATCCACCCATAGATTTGGGTTGTTACAAAAGGCAAAGAGGTGAGGGAAACGGTCTTTAAGGGGAGCATCACCGACCCACCAATTTTACCAGAATTTGGTTCGAGCCCCATTTTTCACCAAGTGCTTAAGCCCCCAGCTTGATCAGATGCTCAAATTTATGTAAACTCCGCCAAAACTGCGACCCCCTTGGGTCGGGTTGGCGAAGATGTTGTTAGCCTCTGGGTATTTATGCCTGATCATCAGAGTGCTCAAGATGGAGCCGTCTTTGTCGTACAACTTCCTAATCCAATTAAGCATGAGAGCCTTGTTCATATTCTTTGTATTGGTTAGTCGACCCCGGCAGTCTTTTGGGCGACACATAGCAGGCCAATTAACCATGTGGTATTTGCGCTTAGGACTAGATACTTCCCAATAGAACCTAGCCTAATGAAATTGAACTTTTCATGGATCCCATCTTGCAGGAGAAACATGCCCATAGCGGACATAAGGAGAGCATCCAAACATGCATTTTACAGGATTAATCATCCACCCGAGGAGAGTAATTTGCCCATCCAAACTTCCACTTTAGCCGACAGCTTGTTGATCAGAAAATTCCATTGCTCTATGGTGAGTTTTCGGTCTGAGATTGGGAGCATGAGATTGCAGTTAAGTATGTTTGCGATTCTGCGTTGTTCTTGGACTGGTTGATCAAGAACAATCACTTCACTCTTGTGAAAGTTGATTTTTACTCCCGACATGTCTTCGAAGTAAAGAAGCAAGAATTTCAGGTTTGCAATATCGAGGTCATTGTTTTGAATCAGAATCAACGTGTCGTCTGCATATTGAAGATGGGAGATGCCCCTACGATCAGATGCGGGACGAGCCCTTTGGTATGGCCGGCCGAGCACGCCGCAGTCAACATCGCAGACAAGGCCTCCACTACGAAGTTAAAGAGTAATGGAGAGAGGAGAGGTCCCCTTGGCGCACTCCCCGCTTGTTTTTATGGCAGGGCTTAATTTCTCCGTTGATGGAGATAGCCGTCTGCCCTCTAGGCACTAGCTGCTCAATTTTATGTATGTAACCCGCGTCGAACCTTTTCTGACACATGACTTCAATCAAAAGAATGTCCAATTCACACGGTCATACGCCTTTTCGAATTCACGTTTCAACAGAATTCCCCTATCCTCGTGCACAATCTCAATTAGAGCCAACACCCCATCTAAGATGTGCCTGCCTTTCATTAATGCAGTCTTGGCTCGGCTAATAATTCTGTGAGCAATTGGGTCCAGCCGTGACGCAAACGCTTTGAAGACTTTTGGAAGATAATGTATTGGTTTTATCTTACATAAACTAGCCTGTAGACCTCAACTATTCTCCCCTTGCAGAAAGGAAAACAAGATGCATAAATAGGCTACAAAACATTTAGTTGGATCCGATCTAGACTAGACGTGAGACTTGTCACGGTCAATCCATTTATCTTCTGGCTCTACGCGCCGAGATCCAGTTTCAGCAACATTAGCGATGATGACTATTTTATGATAAGCCACTAATATTAAGCAAGACCTCACAGTTCAATAACCTCATTGATCTTACAAAACTATTGAGCGTACAGACTGTAGATGCTTATCGCATTGAATTCGATGCATGTTGCTGTATCTGTCACATGCGAGTACAAATAGTCAATGTCACGCAGGTGGCGGGGAATAACTTGCTAATTGAAAAAGAAAAGAAAAGGTGGCGGGGAATAACTTGCACTGCAGGCCGAAGCACTTGCTTGCTCTGCTCAGGGGCGACACAGTACCTTTTCTACTAAATTGCCCCTAAGCAAACTATTAGGAAATTTGGCCAATCAAAAAACTTTCAGGTATGACCCTTTTAAAAACCGCCACTTGATATACCCGCGAGCTCCCTCTCCCTCTCCCTCTACAGTGTCCGAGAGAGGCGACCAGGGCGACTTCGTTTTCTCCACTCCCTTCCGCCGGAGCCGGAGCAGATCCTCGCCGCCCCTCGTCGCTGCGGCGGCGGAGGGGGGTGGGGGTTGTGCTTCCGGTCTCCGGCGTGTAGATAGAGTAGTTTTAGGTCTCCTCGGTGGCGGTGCTGGGAGAGGCTCGTCGCCGATAGGAGCGTTTTGTGCTGGAGCTCGATCTCCACGGTGGCGCTCTGTGGAGCGGCGTCGGCGAGGTTCCAGCGTCGTCTCCTCCCGGATCTGCGGATTCGGTGGGGATTTGTGCTCGGTGGCCGGTCGTCGTGGCAGGGGTGACGGCTGGCCTGTGGAGTTTTGGTCCCTCGCCCCCTCCTTCGTCTTCGTGGGGCTTCTCCTGGCCTTGCTTTGGGGGTGCTGGGGGTGGTGCGGCGGGGAGCTTCTGCTTGGTGGTGGCTCCCTTCGGCGCCTGTATAGGAGTGGTTTCTGCGGGATCTCGGAGCTCTCCGGTGTTTTCTTCTTCGTCTTGCACCTGCCCTCTCGGCCGGCCGTGGTGGCGAGGGGAGTGGGTGTGGTCAAGGCGGATCTGCGGCGGCGGCTCCGGCAGGCCTTCTTCGAGCTCGGTGCTGGGTAAGTTGGAAGAAGGGTGGTTGCGGGGTGGAGGTGCCTTGGCCGTATCCTTTCAGCGTTTCTTCGATCCCGTTGCTTGCGGCGGGTGGCTTCTGCGGCTTTCTTCATGAGTTGGGCGTCTCTTCCCCGGGATGGTGGTGGCCGGGGTCCTCTTCTTCGGCGCTTCGTCGTTGTCGAGGTTGCTCTTGGCGTTGCGGTGGTTCAGCGTCTTCGCTGTTGTGCTGAGTTCTTGGCTTGTTCGTCTGCGTGTTCCTGTGCTCTTCTTGTGTGTGTTTGTAATCTGGTTTGAGCACGCAGTGTTGATCTCTTCAAAAAAAAAAAAAAAACCGCCACTTGATATGATTTATTTCAGACCCAGAAACGTCACCTGCGCATGTGTTTTTCTCGGAGAGGCGCCACATGCAATGGCGATTTAGGAGCCTTCCTGACGGGGCCGTTCGACAGTAGAGTTAACTGCAACGTGCACTTCTAGTCTGTTACAACTAGTACTTATTTGACACAACTACTTGCTGGCTCAGCTTGTCGCGCGCCCAGTGTTTCTAGGGCAAGGTTTTGGGTTCGACCATCGTATTTTCAATTCTTTTTATTCTAATCTTCTATATCTAAATATGAGCACCCCACTACAAGGAGCTAGAAAATACCCCGCACTGCAATTAAATTGGAAGTGTAAGACAATCAGTAACACTGTTACATGTTCCTTTATACCGAACAACTGGGAAATGTAAGTCAAACTGTGACAGTGTAAATGGTTGTTTATACTGAATATATGTTTTTCTCTTATCCAAATTGGCAATAATGCAATGCTCAGAAAATGAGTATACATAAAAGGATACAGTATGCAGAATGAGAGGAACACGTTTTGAAACAACACTTTATAAGATAGGCTACATGTTTTAGTACAGAATTGCGCAACAGTAGCTCATGGGATTAGAGCACCTGAATCCCCATTGTTTATAAGATAGGCTATACCTAACCAACTGAATCCCCATTGTTTTAGTATAGAATTGTGCAACAGTAGCTCATGGGATTAGAGCAACCTGAGAGCAAGATGTGAATATCTTATACGTGTTAAGACTGGGTGACATAAGCTGCACTCTACATTTGTGTAGGGAACAAATAAAAATCGTAGTTTGGATCTATACAAAACGATACAAAAAAAAAAAGAGTTGATGATGTTCTTGAAGATAGCTGATGATGCTTAATCGCTTTCGTGCAGCAAGATCACTAAGCCTTCAAATGACGAAAAGTAGATGCCGAGTTTCTACACCAGTGAACACCGCAATTACGCCTGAATAAGAGAACAAAACATAAGTACTTAACGGGTGGACGGGCTAGTAGCCCAGTGGTGACTGCGCAGTGGCGCCTCCCAGGCAGCGCGGGTTCGACCCCTTGGTTCGACCCCTGTCGCACACTTCATGCTTAATTAAAATACCGCAGGGGTTCCTCCCCCTGCTGGTCACGTTTTTTTTTTTTTTTTTTTTTTTTTTTTTTTTTTTTTTTTTTAAGTACTTAACGGTATCTTCAAGTAAGACCGTTATATGCATGCCTGAAAATAGGCTGCATGATTTAGAAAAAAAATATAATCAACATGAATATCAAAGTAACTTGCAGATGCTGGCACCCTACATTACAATATATTTGATCATTAAATGATATACTAAAATAGTAAATCATCCATAACCTAAGTACCTAGTCGAGTTGCTTCACAATTGCTAGCTTGGTATCATTCTGAAATTATTGAGATGGTATGGAAATTACTTGACTTAATAACACATTAAAGGAAGTTAGAAATTAAAAGTACATAAATCAAGCATGATCTTAAAGCAAAGACATTTCAACAGTTTTCAACAATAATGAGTTACCATCGGTCAATAGACGATCCGAATTGTGGTGTTTCATCCCTAGTGGCCTAAAATGTTACTTACCATAGGGAAGTAGATGGTTGAAAGCAGGGGTGGATCTAGGATTTAAGCATGGTGGGGGCCGAATGACCAAAAAACATACACATCATGAAAATATATCAAGTTTTACAAGTATATTAAGGATATAAAATTGTAACACCATATGTTTTGTAATTGAAGATATATGTAATTGAAGAGAAAATCTACATATTTGTTAGGATAAACAGTGAGAAAGGCTCCTAGTGCATTTTTTATATATAAATCAACATTTCGACTAGTTTAAATCTAGATCAACGTCCAAGTCAATAATCTCCTAAATGTTGATCTTGCAGCTATTTTCTTCCCAATGCATAAAACCATGTAATGCCGAAAAAAGTCGTCAACCATTTTACGTCGAAGAAATGTCCTGATAAGCTTTAATGCTGAAAAAGCTCGTTCTTTGGCTGCAGTTGATGCTGGGAGAGTAATGACCAGACGCAACGGTCTATAACACTATCGAGGAAGTACAAATTGAATACCGTGTCTCGGCTTCTTCTTCCTCAGATCTCATTTCCTGCTTTGCTTTCCTCATCCCATTTTCCCCTTCACCGCCAACCTCGTCGTGCGATTCAGATCCCAATCAAGATCAGGTCGTCACATAGCATAAGACAATTTTGCTAGTCACAGTAGGAATCTAGATCAGCCGCGACAACCGGCCCGACTATTGCCTCTATCTTTCCACACAAGTGGATGATCGAGGCGAACTTTCGACGATCAACGTCGAGAAGGAATCTAAATCATCCTACACCCTATGTGAGCTACTGAGCTAGCTCCTAATTATGTGTTCTGCTACGGCCAAGAGTAGCGGCGAGCGGCAGATTAACTAAACAAAGTGATTAAGTCGAAAGTACTCCGTCCGTTTATAATTGCATGTCGTTAAGGTTTTTGTCAAAGTCACGCTTTGTAAATTTGACCAATTATATAAAAACCATCAATATATATAATAAAAATTTAATATTATTAGAATCTTCATAAAATGTATTTTTCATATTATATACATTTAATATTAGAGATGTTGATGTTTTTTCATATGTACTTGGTCAAACTTTCAAAATTTTGACTTTGAAAAAACACAGAATTTCGTGGAATTGCAACTTTGGAACTGCGAAACACCGTCTCTAGGGCCACTTCAACGTTGATCACGTTGTTGTCTCTAGAGACAATACAGCCCGAGGCCAACAATTGTTTTAAATATTTTTGTACGGACTACCTCGTGAGAAATAAGGGAGCGACTAGCTCTTGGTCGATTGAGAATTAGCTTAATTTTTGGTCAGTTGCAACCCACTTGCAACTTACATTGCATACTAATCACGATGCAAATTTATAGTCTAGAGATGACCGAACTCTAAACTATCGGTTGATTAGCAAAACCGGAGAAATAAAGCAAGAAACAAAACACTCCGTACTATATAGAGAGAATCGGAGCATATAACCTGTATCATTCATCAGCTGTGGAGCGCCCAATAGAGCGTCCGGCAACTTTGCCGGACGCTCTGCCGCCTATTGGTAGCGCCACGCCCCACCGGTCGCTCCCAATAGATCGACCCACAAATTCAAATTGAAACGACCTCACAAGTTTGAATAGCGTTGGTGCGCACACCCAAAAGCGTCGTCAGGTTCGGCGATCACATCCAAAAGTATCGCCAGGTCCGGCGAAAATATTACAGAACGTCGATCATGCCGAAATCAGTCGATCGTCAACACCGGCTCGACCGACCCATCCTGTGTCTCGGCGTCTTCCCAGCCAGGGCGCGGCGTTGGCATTGCGTCTAGGTCTGCGTCTGCGTCGGTTGAAGTCCTGCTCGTCGGCCGCTCCCCCGTCATGTCCATCGGCGCGGTGGTCGTCGCCGTGTCCATCGGCGTCGGCTCGGGCGGAAGAACCCCCATTTGACGCAAGATGCGCTGCTGGCTGAGTTTAAACCAAGCCCTCACCTCCGGCGTGTAGTCGGAGAGGTCGGCGGTCAAGATTCTGGAGTCCTCCTTCATCTTCCGAGTGACGGATTGCGACGCCTCGGACAGGGCCTGGATCCTTGTAGTGTCGGCTTGCATGACAGCAGCTTGGGCCTTCTCCCTCTCGACCTCCAGCCGCTCCTTCTCGAGCTTGATCTTCTCCCTCTCGAGCGTGACCTTCTCGTCATGCTTGCTCATCAAGGACGACCAACTCTCGGTGAAGGTGCTTGCGTTTTGCTTCGAGATGGTTGTGACGTCGGCGAGGCACTTGTCGATGGACGCTTGCACGGACGCCGCGGACGCCTTGTCGCTCTTGGCCTTCTTGTTCCCAACAGGGCGCCCCTCAGACGCTGGGAACGCCGGGTCGTTCGGCCCATGCGCGTCGTGGCCGCCGTTGAGGTCGATCCGCGTCTTCTCCCACTTCTTGTTGTTTTGGAGCTTCACGAAGCAATGCATGAACTTGAAGTCCTTGTGATTGTTGTTCTCTCGGTAGAACGTGGTCGCGTCGGTCAACAAGTCCTTCACGGTCTTGCCACTCTCTTTCCTTCTTTGGATTTGCTCAAGGTCGCCGTGGAACTTGTTGCACTCGGCTTGGATGGTCCGCCACCTATGCGACATTGCATTCCAGTTGCGATCCATATGCACTTTCACATAGTCACCGTACCACATCGTCTCATGGAATTGTTCTTCGACCCGCTTCCAATACATGCCGTATGTTTGGTTGCAGCCGACGGTGGCGTCGTTCGTGACAAGTTTCATGAGTCGACTAGGCACTCGTCCTCCTTGGTCTTCCACTGCTTGCCTTTTGTGCCCTTCTTCCTAGTCTTTCGGACCTTCGGGGCCTCCACATCGCCGTCGGTGGCCTCCGTATCCTCATCGCCAACCTCCATGTCCTCACCGTCGCCCTCTTCCTCCTCATCGTCCTCCTCTCCCTCCTCACCGTCGCCATGTTCCTCCTCACCGTACCATCCGGCCTCCACCTCGGGCTCACCGACGCCAGTCCCCGACCCATCACGGATCATGTCATGCAACACTTCCGAGCCTTCGATCTATTGCAATCAACAACACGCACGTCGGTTTCATGTATTCAAAACAATGATCATGGGGGTAAAGGCCATAGATTTCATACCATCTTGTCGTCGACGTCGATTGGCATTCTGTCGGACATGTGGGCGTCGGAGTAGCCAGCACCATCGCCGTCCGCGCCAAAGAGGCATTGCCGGCCGCTCACATCGACGCGATGGCGACGCCGGTCTCTCTGGAGAGCCGGCGAGTCGGTGAACGCGTGGTTGAGGTCGATGGAGATGCCCACGGTCGGCGAGTCGGAGCGGCTGCTGCTTTCACAGAATGGCGAGGTCCGTGCCCCGGAACGCGGGGTGGCGCCACCGCCATCAAAGAACGCTGGGTTCGACGGCGATGCGCCACCCGCCGCGTTCATGCTCCCTGTACTTGCGCCGCCGGTAGCGGCGTAAGCCATCGACGCTTGAAGCAGATCTATATCCCTCTGCCTAGCCTCCGCACTTCTCTCCTGTGTACGGTGGACGCTGCTCGACGCGCCAGCTTGTTATCCCAGGCTTCATCCGTCGTGTTCGGCGGCCGCGCGCGTGATTTGCGAGGAGCGATGTAGCCGCGAGCGCCACCGCGAGAAGCACCACCGCGAGCATCACCACCGCAAGCAGCGCCATCCCGAGCAGCACCCCGTTGTCCGCCACGGTTGCGTTTGATGAGCGACATCGGCAGCGGACGTAGATCGCCCAAGGTGGGAAAGACGGGAAGGAGGAGCGCGGGGGAGGCGAAATGGCGGGAGAATGAAAATGTACGGGAGGGAGGGGAAAGTGATATCGAGCGTCCCATGTCGCTGACGCGTCGTCCCCACCCGTCAGGATTGGACGAGGCGCGCGTTGCCACGGTTGCCGACGCGCCCGGTTGCGTCCCTAGAAGCTGGGCGCGAAGCGGGATTGCCGGACGCTCTATTGGGACGTGCCGGCAACTTTTCGGCTATTGGGCGCGCCGCTGGGGGCCAATTCCGTGCCGGCGCGCCCAATAGGCCTATTGGGAGCGCAGTTGGGCGCGTCGGTGGAGATGCTCTTAGGATGTGTTCGGTTTTTGGATGGCGTGGATGGAATGGAACGGTTCCATTCCACTAAAATGAAATGTCACGGTTCCATTCCATTCCGGTGTTCGATTAGAAAAAATGAGGTGGAATGGAATGGTTCTAATGCAATTTCATAAGAAATACAATCAACGTATAATCCATTATTAAAACATTTTTTAGCACTAATTTAGAATTAGCAATCCAATTAGCACTAATAAAAAGCATCTCCATGGCGCTATGGCCCGAAGGAGGGCGACCGCTGCGCCGCTGGCCCCGCCGGCCGCCGCGCCGCTGGGCACCGCGCCGCCGCCGATGGCCGCTGCAGGCTGGTCGCGCCGCTGGCCGTCGATGGCTGGTCGCGCCGCTAGCCTCCGCTCGGCGTCGACCTTGGAGGAGGGCGACGATGGCGGCGAGCTCGGAGGAGGGCGGCTACGACGTCGACCTGGAGGAGAGAAGAAGTTAGGAGATGCTCAATCTAATTTTTTCCGTTAGCCAGCCCGTTCCACCTCGTCCGGCTGATTCGGCCGGACCGGTGCGTTCCGCATCTGGAGGAAATATTCCCTTTCTGCGAACCACCTCGTTCCATTCCACTTTCCAACCGAACACAGGAACGAGCTCTGTGTGCGGAACCGTTCTATTTCATTCCACCTCATTCTGAAACCGAACGCACCCTTAGTTTCTCCTCAAAACTTCCTTCGTGGATTTCCTAGACGAGACGACGCAAGGACTCATCAGTGTACAGACGACACATGGATCCTCTGTTTCGTCTCGACATCTCACAGTGAACGCCGATCGAGTACATGCTAATTCTTCCCTTGCTTATGCTCCAGGTCCTAAACTGGATGCACAGCAGGCTCCACGGACCGCACCGTAACATCAAGCCGCCGGCCAACATCCTCATCGGACAAGGGGGGCAAATCGTCAAGCTCTGCGACTTTGGGCTGGCGATGTCCATGTCCGCGCTTCCGCCGTACACCCAGGCCGGCACCGCGGGCTACATGGCGCCCGAGATGTTCGTGCAGAAGACGAACTACGACGCGCGCGTCGACACCTGGTCGCTCGGATGCGTCATGGCAGAGATGCTCACCGGGGAGACGCTGTTCCTTGACGATGAAGACGAGGACGAGACCGTTGACGAGATACTTCAGCTGTGTAGAATGCTTGGCATGCCGGACGAGCGGACATGGCCGGGATTCAGGTCGCTGCCGCTCACCGCCAAGGCGATGCGACTGCTACAGGCGAGGCACAAGCGCAACAGGCTGCGGGAGATCTTCCCTGAAGAGAAGCTGTCAGAGCAAGGGTTCGAGGTGCTGCAAGGACTCCTGACGTGCAATCCCGACAAGCGACTGACGGCGGCCAAGGCGCTCAAACACCCATGGTTCGCTGCTCCTCGTCCCTCCGCCGCCGCTGCGAAGGTTGAAGCTTTGCTGTTGCCGAGAAAGAAGACGCCGCGCTTCATGGTTCCACTGGCGGTATGCAAAGCACAACGAGTGTAAAGCTGTCCCAGATGTAACTGTGTTTGGACGACCGATCCATGTAGACATTATACCAAGTTACATTCGCATTGTAGTGAAACGATGTACTGTCTCCAGCAAAATTGCAGAGCTTGGATGATCGATCCATGTAAATCTAAATCCTCGATCGATTGTAAAGAAAGCGATATAACTGTTTGATACAAAATTGAATTGTAGAGCAGCTGTCTTCTTTTCAGATTATGTGATTGTTCTGTTTAATTGCGAGAATTAGTCGATCCATTGTGTTCATATGCCCCAAACGTTGTACTACAGTTAGTGTGAAATTCAGAACGGCATGCTGTTTTCAGTGGCTACTTACCAGGACAAGCTTCACGGGAACGACGGGTGAACTGAGACCTCATGGGGTGCCGCTGCAGAATGTTTTTGGTTCACAACCTAAGGAATGCAGCAAATTGTTTTCTCCAGAATCTTGCGGGAATTGAACTGTTTCCGGTGAATTCATGTTGTTCTAAACAAGCCCTGTTTCATTTTCATCATGACAGGTCCACATTCCACTGGCAATCGCTCCATGCACAACCTGAAAACTTGGCGAATAGATCAGAACAGATTCAGAGTGCGAGTTCCTTTGAAAGAGTGGTCTTGTAGCAGCGCTTATAAGTTAACAGAGAACCTAATATATTTTCCATAACACATAGAAGTTTAATATGTCCATTTGCTCCAGATGTAGTGCTGGAGATCTGAACCACAAGATGGCAGCATGGAGGAAAGGACTAGGGGATTATTACTGATACAATTTTGTTTGGTAAATGCACAAGTCTGTCGGCAAAATGTTGTCAGTTTGCCTCAGTGCAGTGTTACACTACACCCGTAGGCCAGTAGTAGCTAACATGACGAAACAACTTCGGGTGAGCCAGGTGCAATAGTACCACCAATCACCAATGCCTTTGGTAGCAATTGATCCTAGCAAGCAGCTGGTGAAAGCAAACTGAAATATGCACATGCTTTCTCCTCAACCTGCACGTATATCTAGTTTCTCAGGTGCACAATAAACCTATAAACTACAGAATTAGCAGCAGTTATTCAGATCGGCTGCAAAACCATCCTTTTGCCAACCTGATTAATATTTGTCATGTGTTTTAGCCAATGACCTGCAAATTAAATGTGAAAGAAGGTAAGGCTAATCTGGTGAATGCAAAGTACATCTTTACTGGGCCGGGTTTGAAGCTCTCACCTGGTTTTATCAAAAGAAGTGCACAAGTTTCCCATTCTGTTGACCATTTGGAAGATTACCATGTACTCAAAGGCACCATCCTTGAGGGGTTTCAAGGTGTCACATTCCTCCGGAAACCCAGCATCTGCGTGATTTGTCATCGCAAAATGTCCTTCTACTAAAGATTATAATAAAATGACAGAATAGAAAGTAATTACACTAATTCTAAAACACATTAAAACAATGACCCAAGTAGTCATAATGATATGAAATGAAAGATAAGTGCTAAAAGTAGTCTTCACCATAATTTTCTTTTTTTGACGAAAATGCAGACGGAGCTGCTATTTCATTGATCAAAGGAGAAGAGTACAGAGTATTAGGACTGAAACAAAGAAGGAAAAAAAACCGGGCTACACAGGGTCTGTTTGGGACAGGCGAAAAACAGAGAAAATGAGTTTAATCGGTCTCTCTTGGTCTTTGAATCAAGCCTAGGGCGCTTGGCCGCCCAGCTTTGTGCCATCTTCTGGCCTCTTGCAGAATCAAACACTTGACATCTCTAACATTGGCAGCCAGTTGACGAAATATCCTGGCTTCCATTCTTCGGCTAGCACCGAAGATGTTGAGAAAAGAAGTCCATTCCAGAGAGTTACGCCACTAGCGCCTCTCTCGGGAACGACGGGGAACAACGGACAAGTGCTTTCAGCCGCTGCAACCCACCTCCTGTTTTCTTTTCTTCTGAGTTTCATAATAGGTCTAGGCAATAACCATCCATACTCGAAATAAAAGTCATCCGTTGCAAATATAGCAGCTACATTACAAACAATGACTGGTCTGCTGGTATAGCCCTCCATATATAGTATATAGAGATATATATGGAGGATTGGATAATCTGCCGGAGATACTCTTTAGCTCAACCAGGCTCTCAGCATGTGACATGTTAGATGAACCCAATCCATCGTGTAGGGGTTCAAACTGACCGTTTCATATTTGGGGTCCTCCTTGAGTCTTCGAGATACATCCAAGACAAAAGTCTGCAATGAAGGACAAGAACCCGCAGAAGAATAATCAAAGCTCCAATCGAAGGTCAATCCTCTGAGATAGACGGACACATATTTTAGGTGGAGAAGTTTGCTACATGCCAACGGTGTCTTGACTATCTCGCTGTTGGAGTGTATGCTAAGAGTTTCTATACTTGGTATACTACTGGATGTAAGTTCAGCTCGAGTGCAACAATAGCCACCATAAAAGCTCAAGCATAGGTTCTTCACTTGCAACGCTTGTCCAAGTGAGACTCTTACACTGGGTTCACCTCTAAAATAGAAACTGTTGAGATTTGGAGCTTTGCTCTCGATCACTTGCAGCCTGTCGCAATACATCACGTTCAAGAAGGAAAAACGCTGAAGGCGAGGTATCTTCACGCATTCTAATAAAGAGCAACTCCAGACTTCCAGGGACTCTAAAGCAAAAGCATTGGAAAGAAAGCACCCTAACTCGTCCCCATTAATAAGCACATGCAACAGAGACAATTTCGTCAGGCTTTTAAAGCAACCAAGCTCATTCGTGGGACGAAAGGCACAAGCGCAAAGGTAAAGAGACCGAATCGAGTCCCCAACCCCATTGGATAGAAGTGAGCATGGGAATTCATATCCCGGAACTACAAGGTCTGTCAGGGATAGGGTGAGTTCTTCAATCCCTGATGTAACAGCAGTGTGAAGCCAACTGTCAAGGTAACGACGGTCCTTGGCACTATTCAGAAGCTTGAATTTCTTCACGTGCCCTGAGTGTTTTCTCATAATGCCGTCGATTATGTCGGGGAAGTCTCTCACTTTTCCATCCTTTCCACGCGCATCATCCAAGCCCAACGTTTCCTTTGTGAGAATGAGGCTGGGGCGGCTTCTCCAGGAAGAAAGAAAGGCACGAGACACGCAGGCGGCTCGGGCAGCATCTCGCAGTGGCATTAGGGTATGTATATGGCGCTGAATGTCCTCTGGAAGGTATGAATACCCCATTGTTCCACCGGCCTCGGAACTAGTATCAGCTTGTTCGCTATGTATATGGCGCTGAATGTCCTCTGGAAGGTATGAATACCCCATTGTTTCACCGGCCTCGGAACTAGTATCAGCTTGTTGGCGGGGTGAGCCCTTGCTCTTACGCCGTGAAGGAGCAATACATCCAACTGCTTTGCCCCAAGCGGCAATCAGTCCGTTACGGGCCAATAGGAACCGACGCCGGCGATGGTGCCGATCCATGGACGTGAGCCGCCTGAGCACCACCAGCCGCCGCTTGATACTACGAGGAGAAATCAGATGTGTTCTCCGCTGTGCCACGGGCTCCATTTATTTGAACCCAACATGGGGAGGGAAGCTATCTGAGATCGACCCCAATTGGGATTCGAATCGGACTCCAATCATAGATTTCCTTTCCTAGGCGCGATGTGAGGAAATCGCGGTGGCGCCACACTGCCTCACCCACGTCTTGTTTGGAAAGCAGCAAATTGTTTTTTCCAGATTCCAGCACGACCTGAAAACTTGCCTTAGAAATACAATGCGATTGGGGACAAAGGAGCGAACGGATCAGAACAGATTCTGAGTGCCAGTATTGGAACTGCTACGTAGACTTTTGTTTAATTAAAAAAAAAATCCCTAATTGTTAATTGAGAACGCCTCGCGCATAATTTTTTACAGTAGCGGGCATAACCTTAACAATATATGCCTATTGGAGTGCGAAAGGCTGTGTAGGTCTTGTAGCAGTAGCGCTTTAAAGTAATAAAGTTTACAGAGAAGCTAATATATTTTTTATAACACAATAGAAGTTTAATGTGGCTCGTTCTCTCCAGATATAGTGATTGAGATCTGAACAACAAGTTGGCAGCACGGAGGAAAGGACTAGGGGGTTCCTGATACAATTTTGTTTGGTACATGCACAAGCCTGTCGGCAAAATGTTGTCAGTTTGCCTCAATGCAGTGTTACACTACTCCAGTAGGCCGGTAGTAGCTAACACGACATGACGAAAGAACTTCGACATGCGCTAAATACTTTTTCGATTAAACCAACTGAGTAGTTTTACATGGTTGTAGCCTCTGCAAGAGTACCACCAAACACCAATGCATTTGGCAGCAACTGATCCTAGCAAGCAGCTAGTGCAAGCAGACATAAATATGCACATGCTTTCTTCCCCAATCTGCATGTATATCTGTGGTTTCTCAAGTGCACAACAAACCTATAAACTACAGAATGAGCACACATTCAGGCTGGCTACACAACCATCCTTTTGCCCATCTGATTAATATTTATCATGTATTTTAGCCTATGACCTGCAAATTGAATGTGGAAGAAGGTAAGGCTAATATGGTGAATGCATTGCATATCTTTATTGAGACAGGTTTGAGCTCTCACCTGGTTTATCAAAGGAAGTGCACACGTTTCCCATTCCATTGACCATTTGAAAGACGAACCTGTACTCAAGGCACCATCCTTGAGGGGTTTCAAGGTGTCACATTCCTCCGGAAACCCTTTAAAGAGCATCTGCGTGATTTGTCAATCATGATAGTTAATGTCTCTTCTAATGATAAAAAATGACAGAACAGAAAAGTACTGATACTAATTTTAAAACACATGAAAACAATGGCCCAAGTAGTCAAAAATGAAATGAAACAAAAGACAAATACTAAAAGTGGTCCTCACTCCTCACCATTAGTTCATCTGCTAGCTCAGAAGATGTTGAGAAAAGAAGTCCATTTCTGTTTACTTTTACAAGCTCCTCGATGCTGCACAAAGAAAAGAAAAGCCATAGGCTTATAATAAAGAACAACCCAAAAGCCAATGCCAACGATTCAAACATCTAAGAAACATGGTTTACCAGGAGAATGAAGCAGCACAAACTGGTAATCCACATCCAAACATATCAACCACCTAAGAACAACCATTCAAGTTAAAGCCCAGAAAATAGAAAATCCCCAAATTTAAGTAGATACTAACCTTCATAGGTAGGTCAAGCCCTGACGATGATGTATGCAACGATACGCCTAGATCAGCCGATCCTGTAATTGTTCAAAGAATCAGCATCTATGCTACATGGTAAAATTCTTTTGGCAATTTACCACTTTACCTAGCAATAGAGGATAGTCCTCGGATGCAAGCCACATAGTTCGGAAGGCCACTCGTCTCAGATTCAACCTTTTTATTTGCTCCTCATATTTCTTTCTATCAGGCCCTTTACCTTCAGTATCGAAAATTTACGAAAATCAAAATAAGTTCAAACATAGTAATTCAAGCTAATATAGCAGAACATGTGATACCTGTGATGATGAAAAGCAATCTTGGGTAATCAAATTGCTTGCCATTCTTGATATCAACCCAAAGTTGCCCCTCATCCATTGAATCCTCTTCACCTAATGTTGCAGCAACACGTCTATCATACATCAGTGCCGCTTCCAAAAGTATGCTGAAATCTTCATCTGGTGTCCTGGAATGCACGTGGCGCAGATTTGTAAGTTTACCTGCATTTTAATTATCCACTGAATAATCATGTAATCAGTTCAAGAGAACATACCAGCTTGTGCTGCTCACAACTAGTGCGGGTCTATTAGGCTTCAAGGAAATTTCACCATCATTCTTTCTAGTAAGTACAGTAGTGTTCTTGTCTTCCACTTCTTTTTCTTTGTTGTAATAGAAAATGGCAAAAAATAAATCAAACTGGAATATGTTCATACCATGAAAAGTAATCTGGTCGGTTGGAGGACAACATACCAACAGAGATGCAATCCGCACTGCCCATAGCACTACAAATGGAATTACCCAACCTACAAAACAACTATTTCATATCTTAAGGTCACATATGCTGATATCCAGTACTGCAAGTAGCGAGGGAACAACTGAGAACAAATGCTCACCTCATGTTTCTCCGCCAAGGAAGCAGGATGGAAAAATTCAGGAGAATGATCATATAGAACCGTTGCTCTGAAAATTGCAGTTAAGTTAGAAGAAACTGCAGCATGTGCACATAGCCTTTTACGAAAAAGAGAAGGTAGAAGTTCAATCTGTTTACTTGATCCCCCAATTTTGAGCAAGCTCATGCTGCATTGCTTTAGTAACACAAAAGGCACCATCCGCCATCTGACCAAAGTGCTTCTCGAACCTAGAAAACAGGAATACACCACTAATTAAAGAACATGATCAATTGGATATACTAACAGTCTACCAGATAAACAAACAAGGTCAGAGGGATTACCAGAAATATATTTTGACTATTATATGACTTCTGCCATGGGACAATCCGAGCAACGTATATCCAAAGTTGTGCCAATCAACAATAAATTTAGCACCTCTTAGCCAGCTAGCCAGTTTTACAGCAGCCAATGTTGGAACAGAGGGTGGATTCTATTGGACAAAAGATGATAAAATGATACAAATCAGGTCTCTCATTGTTACTGAAAACAAAATGACTAAATCTTGAAATTTTCTATACAGCAATGAGTTCTATAAAAACATCAATCAAAAGGGGCTCCAGGTGACTAAAAAAACTGTAATGAGATGAGCCTGGAGCATATCATGTAACCAAGGAAGTGAGGGTCAGATTAAACAACTTTGTAAAGGTACTACAGTCAGCAATGCCAACAAGAAAATGATGTCAACGATAGGTCACTGTATATATTACATAGCACGAGTTACCTCTTACTACTTAAGCTGCACAATAAGCAATCCATGGCACTCAATTTACTTAGCATGGTGGACAATGAATTTCAGATGTTGAATTCTCTTAAGAAGAAGTATAATTCATGTAATTCTGAACCAAAAATGCAAAGAAGAGGCTGAATTTAATTTTACCTGAACAACAAAGACATCAGGGCGAGGAATCTTATAGCAAAGGAACCAAATCAGCAAGATAAACTGGATGGCAGCTTTAAGTAGCAGTGCTAGGGCACCAGATATCTTTGAAAGTCCTGAGAACTGCACTGATTTCTGAAGATACAACTTTGGGTTAACTGTAGTAGGAGAAAATGAAGAAATGGAATTGCTCGAAAAATCAATACCATCTCGTGGATGTGGATTGACGGATTCTCTCTCAATGATAAATGGGGATCACTTCCTGTCACAGACAAAAAACAAGATATAAGGTCAAATCTCCCAAAATAACACTCAAAGCTGATGCAACTTGGGCTTGTATTCTGTTCCCCAAGTCTAGTAATTAGGATACAAATAACTTCATACTGCAAAATGGGAATAAAGATTCAACAGTACGATGATGTGAAGAACAGAGTACCTCCGTTTGCAACAATGTCCACTTCCATACCAGCCTGTCAAGAAGAATAACGAACAACTAAGTATAAGATGCATCGAACACAAAAACTTATGCTGATGCACTAGAATTGTTCGCTCCATGCTCTCAACAACAAGGGATTCGTCTCAGCTTCCCAAAGTCTCTAATACTACTTGCTGAACGAGAGAGAAAAATACATGGTACATGCGCATAGTCAACCGCGCAATCGAATCCACACGCAGTATGCTGGCACGACTAGGCTCCTCTAACCTAATCGAATCAGAGCAAACACGAGGCTACGGATTTGTGCGAGGATTTACCTGGTTGGCGAGGGAGAGGGAGTGGTACTGCATCCGCGGGCTGCGGCCGATGTCGCCCAGCACCACCACCGCCGCGCGCTTCCTCCTTCCCGCCTCCTCCGCCATCACAGCCTGCCTGCACGCAGCGGGACGGAGGAAGGGGCGGCGTCAGGTCTGGTCTGGAGCGCGGTGGCCGGAGATGGGGACGGAGGGGCGCTCCTCTGTTCGGATCCAACCCGGGGCGAGCAGCCGGAAAACGGCTGAAGTTCTGAACTCGTGGTCCCACCTGTCACAGTGTTAAGCAGATCCAGTTGCTATGGATTGAAGCAGGGATTATGGTGCTCCCGAGATCCTTCGTGATTTAAAAAAATCAAAAAAAATTTCCGAGTTTTAAAAAATTCTAAAAAAATCACGAATGTAGCCAGTTATGTATTCCACAAACCTGTATAAAATCAATTTCAAATACATTGTATTTTCGGCTACACGAAAAATGATAAAATTGGAGATTTACAAATATACTCACTTTTGTCATTTTCGTGTAGCTCAAATTACAACGTTTTGAGGTTGATTTTTTGCACGTTCGTGGGATATATCATTGGCTAAATCCGTGATTTGTTTCAGATTTTTAAAAAACTCGTAAATAGTGCTTTCGAATTTTTTAAACTAGCAGGATCACTGTTACTTTGGAGTCAAAAGACACTTTCCGGGATTGTCAACACTACATGGTGATATAATAGGTAACACGGGCTACAGATTCACAGCGCTCGCAGTTGTGTATGCAAGCAATTAAATGACGGAAACGAAGATCGCCGGAACTCGGCTAAATTACTGGAGAAAAGGTAGACGGCGGCGGCGGGAGAGAGGGACGGCGAATTGAATCGTACCGCCTCGCCGTCGCCGCTTTCCTCCCTCAGTTTTTTCCTCGGGTCGTGGAAGACGGACCAGAGCTGTGGTGCTCGATTTTTTCCAGAGCCAGGAAGGGGAAAGCAACCCAGTCGGGCCGGGCTCAGTTCTAATCTGGGAGTATGAAACGAAGATAGAAAAATAGTTGGGCCTGGATCGTTTCCTTCGCACGGATGAGCTGTCTGGGTTGGACCTCAATCCAAGTCAATCCAAGCCTGTTGGGGCACAACCGAACGAGGTCCTTCCTGAAACATTCCACAACGACCGCAGCTTTAAGCTGGGAGCGCCTAGTCTCCGCGGTACCCCCCCCCCCCCCCCGGCGCACGGTAATGGCGTGGAGGTCCTCTTCTTCCTTGCGCCACCTCCACCGCGCATCAATCACCCCGCCACCACGTGCCGCCGGCCAGGCCGCCTGCCACCGCCACCCACGGCCGGCGCCGCGGAACCGTCCCGGCCTCCTCCAACCGTCGCCCACCGCCGGGCCGCCGCCGCCCCCGGCTTCCCTCTAAATCCCCCCCACTCCGGCGAGCTCCCCCACCGCCGCCCCCGGCTTCCCTCTAAATCCCCCCCACTCCGGCGAGCTCCCCCACCGCACCTGCACCCCCCCCCCCTCGTTAAGATTCTTGCTCGCTTCCACCGCCTCCGCCGCGGCCAGCCGCGTCTCCGGCGGTTCCGGGTCGCTCCATTCTCCTCGTCGCCGTCGGCCGCCGCGGCCAGCCGTGTCGCCCGCCCGCTGCCGACTCGTCCTTCAGCCCCGTCCCCTCTCCCCTCCCCTCCCCTCCCTCGTCGTCTCCTTAAGCTCCGGTGGCCGTCGCCGTCATCTCCTTCCCTCGCTTTTGGGCCGGCCCACTTCAGCGCGTCGTGAAGGATGGAGGGTACGCGGAGCGCAATGCGCAATGCGCTCCGCGTTACGCGGCAACTAGGATTTGCCCTTTCGGCTTCCTCGGAAAAAAAACGGCGGCTCTCGAGTATCGACCAGGCTAAAGGCCGGGATGCTCCGCTCGATGTTAAGAAGACGGTACGGGGTAAATTATTTTCAGCAAAGACATCATTTAAGGAAGTGTGATGGTTGCATTCTGTTTTCATAGCTAATGCGGTTATATTTAGTTGTAGGAATAGACATTCCTCTGTTTTCTTAGGTCTATAATGTGATTATATTTAGTTCTGGGAATAGACATCCCAAAACTATCTGAACCTCCTTGGTGTCCTCCTTGGTGTCCTCCTTGGAAGAGTGATGTACTACTCCCTCCGTTCGGAAATAGATGTCTTTTATTTGTCCAAATTTAGATGTATGTGCACACTAAAATATGTCTACATACATCATTATTTGGACAAATCTAAGACATCTTTTTTTGGACGGAGAGAGTATTATATTATTGTGACTGGGACATGCAATTCCGGTACTAGTTCTAAACCGCAATAGCTTTGTGCGTGTTTCACGGGTTCACGGTATTATGCGCCATCGACAACAATTGGTCATGTGCCACGAGAAAAAACAAAGCTGCGTGATATATAAAGGTTCCTTTCATGCCTTTATGTTTGCTTGTCATATTAAAGTTTGCTCCAGCTCCAGCAAGCTTGAAGCTTCGTTGCTCTCATATGGCGGTCATGCATGAGTCCTAGTTGCAATGAAATTGACAAGCATGTAAGTTATTAAATTTGGTACAAATGAATTATTAAACACAATGCATGGCTAGAAATAAACCTCATTCTCTTCTTGTGTGTCTTGAAGACAAGTCCAGAAGCTGCCATCAATCATATGAGCATCTACAAGAAACAAATTTGCATCATTTACTCACAAGCATAAGTAAGAATAGACATAAGAAATCGATGATAGAAAATGCATCATTTTACTCACCTTTGTACTTGTTTCTAAGCCAATTCTGATAGCACATCAATACCTCGAGCATTTTAGAAGTGAGGCGGCTCCTATGATCATTCACTATTCTACCACTCATACTAAACGCAGGTTCTGTGAGGACTGGAATTACACTTCCAGACCTCCTGTGTAATCATGTCAATCCCAAGATCAATGTTGACAATACAGCGAAATGATACCATTGCAGAACGTACAAAAAGTACAGTTACATAGTTTGAATAGCAATAGCGAAATGTCTTGTGACATTTGTTACAATCAGAAAGCTCAGCGGAAATATAAATGCGAAGTGACTCCATCTAGCCACATGCAGTCGATGTAGTCCACGAGGCCTCACTCTTAAGCGTTGTCGTAGTAGCCGTAGTCTTCTCCTTCTTCATGCTCTGAATAATCAACAAAGCAATGCGATGAGTACATAATAATGTACTCAGCGTGCCCCCTCATGCAAGACCTATAATAGCTACATGTGGCTTCAAAGGAAGGCTATATGGTTCTTTTGCATAAAAGCTAATTTTGTTTCCAATACCATAATATATAGTTTTGAAAAAACGATTTTAGACGAAAACAAGTTTTGTATTCAGTGTAATGTTTCTCATCATTGTGAGTGTCCTCGACACCTCACGTTCTCCATAGGATCTCAGAATAGAGGTAGAGGGAAATAGCAAAACAGGGTTCCTGTATGTCAAGAAAGATTCATGTGTCGTCCATGACCGTGGACACGGCTATTCGAATAGTTTTACACTCTGCAGAGGTGGTACACTTTCACCACACGTCACAAACTCGCCTAATTGCAACCAGCCGTCGCTAGCATAGCAATAGAGAATTCGTGACAAGGTCTTTTAGCTAGATCCCCCAAAGATGTGACATGCCCACCGGGTATGACGCCGGAACTGAGAGTACGTCCCCAAACCGGTCCCCCCATCTGTGCCGAAGGTTCTCCCGTAGGCAGACACCCCATCTGCGGTACGGCGACATCGACACCAAAGGCTGACTAACTTACTTGACCCAGCCAGAGCCCATTAGCATGTGGTTGTACGGTGGTCACAATCTTCAAATCCAAGACTTATTAGGGCCCTTATGCGGCACGGACGACGGATTGCCCCCTTCAGCTTGTGAAGGGCAGCCAATCGCTCCTTCATCAGTTGATCCAGCAGTCGCCCGCGCCAATGTTAGATGGTAAGTTTCACCCAGAGTAGAAGGTAGAGTAGAGGAAGCAACAACGGCTTATCAGCCAAGCTCAACGAGCTCATCAAGTTCATAAAGATGTTTGTGACCCAAGGGTCAACCAATTCCTCCAAAGAGGCAAGATAAAGATATCCTACTGGATATTAGGCATGGCTAAGCATTTCTACTCTACAGGATTACTATATAATTTCTACTCAGGGTATCAAGTATATAAGGCGACAAGCGGATCAGGCTGGTGTGTCAATCGACACGCCAGTAAATTGAAAATAGCATGCATAATTTTAAAACAATAAATAATGCCCCTTTTAAAAACATAGGATAAAAACATGAGAGGGGGGGCATGCCTTCGTTGACGAATCTTCTTCTTATTATTCTTCTTCAGTAAGCTGATTATAACCACGTTCTTCAATAAGCTGATTATATCCGTCCAACCACGTCACTCCCTACTCGTCGTAACAGTAGCAAATGGCAACCAAATAAATACCAGAGCAATAATTACCAAATCCAAATGAAATACAAATGAGAATGCATGGAGTAGTAGTGGGAGAAGAATATAGAACAACTTGATAGAATTGTGAAAGTGAGTTGTGACAACTCAGATATGAATCAAATGGCATGGATAGGATGCTAGGATAGATTATCAAGATAAAGAGCTAGGATTAGATATGTGGATAGATTATCATACTAGAATGTCGTCATAAAGAGATACATGTAGATCTTACTATACTGTCTACAAACCCAACATAGGGGCTATAACATAGTTGGTCGTACCCGTGTAACCCGATAAACTCAATAACGTATAAACTATAGAAAAACTAGATACTTAGCAAACATGTAAACAAGACATATCAACAAACCATATCATACTAGTTTGCAATAATCAAACCAACACCTGTCATACTAGTAATATAAACAGTAGCTAGGACTATTTAGCATGCTAACATAAGCATATAAGCAAAACAAGAGCTAAGGTAAACATCATCATATATAAAACGACAACAATTGCAAGCGAAATTTGATACAGCTGAAACACACATTACACTTGCAAACCATATAGCTCCACAACTAAACACATGAGAGTAACATAAACAATAAACATATATAGATACATTTAATAACAAGAATACCATCACAAGCATATATGAACAAAGCATATTATATACTAAGCAAAGGTCATAACATATATAACACTATATGAGACTAATCATGAATGATATACAAGTCTTCTACATTTGGGAGATACAACAGCATAATAACGAAATAACGATCAAGCATAACATTACCAATATTAGATAACAAAGCATACAAGTATATACTACAAATCATATTCATGCCATTCTATGATCTACTTAAAATAAAACACATGCTCACAAGTATATACAATGGTATGATATTATCATATGCAGTACCTACGTGTCATACAAACTATCATAAGCACGAGATGATCTACTACAATAAGTAACACACAACTAGTAAAGTAACATACATGTATTAGACACACAATATACATCTAAAACCAAACAACCACTCAAAGCATGTTATTATCTAGTAAACAAGTAAAGTTATGATTGCATACATAGAGATAAAGTCGTGTATCACATGCAATGCTAATATGAAAAGAATCTAAACATTCATAAATATAACACAAAGAACGGAGCAGTCGAATGTGACATGAAGGTAAATCCTATATAGCTATACATACATACAAGACATTATCATACATCATAAGACAAAGATATGAGACTAGAATAAATCATATTCAAAACACATCACACAAGATATCCATGATACATATTAAGCATGGATAATAAACAAGAACAACAACATAAACGCAACAACGAGATAAGCTACTTATAACATGAACCCGACAACTAATTATATGCATGACTAGACGACATGAGCAATCAAAGAATACCATCTACTTGTAAAATATACTAACTTATTTCACGGAAGTACTTAGAAGTGATAAACAAGTGAGCAAACTAATAGATAAACATGCATTCACAATACAAACTAATAGTAACAAGTCATGCATGAATAAGGGATTAAACATGGATCAAGATTGCACAATATATCACCACACAATATCACCATAATCATGCTAGTTATAATAATAAGCCACAAACTACTATTTAAATACAAATGACCATCTAAACATGTCACGAAATAATAAATAGAAAATGCAGAGAACTCCTACACATGTGATTTAGCTAGGAAGAATAGGTCACACACAAAATCAAGCACACAATTCAAATAACATTTGAATTTGACCTAAATTGAAAGATATCCTATTTTAAATTCTACCCGCTAGATATAAAATACGATTCCACCATATGGTTTCTATGGTCAACCAAACACTTTGACATGTTGTGTCTGAAGCTTAAAGATCAATAGAACATGGTATGCCAAGATGACGTTGGTCTTTGATGAATTGGCATCAACGGCGTTTCTCCTCTGTTGGTCGGATTAAAGATCTGTCTTCTTCTCTGGACTATTGGAGACGAGTTGCACAAAGTGACGCGAAAGGATATGACAAAAATGTGCTGAAAATTAAAGATGGCATAACCATGTCGATGTCGGATGGCATGGTTAATAGTTGGCGTGGTCAATGGAGCAGATCGGCTATCAAAGCTTGTCTAGGAAGTAGGGATATATGATATGAGACTACGGTGCAAAGGAATTGATCAGATTCTCACCATACGTGATTAATTCGTCCGATGAAGTCGATGAACCGAAAATATGTGGTCGCCAAATTCGTCTACTGCAATCAACCAATCCAGCTCCTGGTTGCCTGAATCGGTCCTTCTGCTCCTCGTAGTCGTCCTGGCACGACAGTGCGTCATGGCGTAGCCGGAGTCGCTGGGAGCATGGACGACGTCCAACGGTGGTCTGTATTGGAGCTCCACCGGGTTGGATCGTGGGGAGAGATATGGATTGTGCTGGCGGCTCGAGATGGAAAAGAAGATCAAGGAGAGCGACTCAGTGCTTTCTATGGGCAGGAGCGAGGCGGCAGGGCGATGCATGGCTTACTGGCGTTCCGCGCATGGGTGCGTGCAGCGTGCATGAAGAGGAAGCGGTGCTAGAACGGACTGGACAATGAATGTCGGCGTAAAGAGGATTTGATGCGGCAGTTTCTTGCCGGAGGCAGTTTCCTGTAGGAGCTGCCGTTTCTGGCTGGATGCCTACAGTGCGTGCGGGAAGGGGAAGAAGAAGCCATGCGGCGCTTCGCTTGGCTGGAGGTGCTGCGTTCCTTGCGAGGCTAGTCGAGCGCCCGCTCGGCTGGGATGGCTCGACTTGTGCTTGCTGGGTTAGTGCGATGTACGAATCCCGTGGATACGCATCGCTAAACGAGGAATGAGAAGAAAAGAAACGAGGAAAAGATCGATGGGTGTGTGCAGTAATGTACAGAACAGAATCAGACCAAGGTGGTCTATACGTGCATGTGCAAGTGCATTGGTAGGAACAAGAAAGACACGAGTAAAGGATCGATCAGTGCATGCTAATAGCACTGCTTGCACGTACATGGCTATGGATAACCTTCCAATGAATTTTTGGAGAGGATAGGGAACCAGATTTAAATAAGCAGGAAATTGGAAAATTAATTCTAAAACTTAAGAAAGAAAAGATATAGATTTTCCTTTTGGGGGAAATCCAGAAAATGCTTTAAAGCTTCGAGTAATATCAAATAAACTCTGAAAACGAAATGAAATTTTAGAGTAGCATATTTTAATATGCCGAAACTATTTAAAATACAAACCAAGTTTCGAGGTCAATAAAATTAAGATTTAAATTCTCGTTGGTATTAATTCAAATTAAACCGTTCGTGCATGAAAATTTCCAGTTAACATTTATTTATTCGGACGAAATTTTCTAGTACTCATTTTCAGAGAAAAGTTTTTGAAAACACCAAAAATCGGACCGTTACAATTCTACCCCCCTTAAAAGAATCTCGTCCCCGAGATTCGGGCTCACTATAGAATAGGTTTTGGATGGCTTTTGGGATTACCATTGATGGGTTCCTCGGTTGAGCTTTTTCAATCTTCTTTGCTTCGGATACCTGTCCGCTACCCCCTTAAATGAACTCTTGTTGGTTTTTTTTTTTTCATACAACACCGTGATACTTCAATAATTCTTAGGTGATGTATGATTCTCCTTGTTAACTTCCTCCGATGTTAAGGTCTTCTTTATGGGCCATTGTTCGCAATATGGCATAGGCCGCCACAACCGAAACAATGCTTATCTTCAATCTTGGCCCCACGTCCGTCCCCTTTTGGGTCTTGAGATCTTTGATGTATATTCAAAGTTTAACTCCAAGCGAGATTGGTATTGCCTTCTTGCTTGGATAGGTATTGGCAAACTATCCATCTTCACCATAGGAGTAGCATAAAATTCTTGTAGCAATGCAGTTAGCCATTTAGAATTCCGATTCATAATTGCCGAGCATGTGTGACAAGGCACATTGTTTGGTCTTGGTTTCCTCCACGTGTTAAGGCAAATATTTGTTGAGTGCCTCTCGTCTCCATATCTCGGCCAAATCCTCCCTGCAATGTTGACAAGGTAACTACTTGTGTGCTCGCCTTTGTTTGCTTGAACTTACTTGATTAAATATTCATGCGTCTCCAAGTCGCAGGTGAATGAAGCTGCTCCTTTGTGTAAGACTTCCTCATGTGATGGCGATTCCTTTGCTTTATTCCCGTTTATGACTTGGATTTCAGTTAGTAATATTCCTCACGCATCTTCTTGAGGTCAGCTAGCATGTATTATGTGCATTGCCCGATTGCACCTTGAACCACAAAGAGCACTAAGAAGGGTAGTGATATTCTTCTTCCTCCTTGATTTGCTTGGACGGTGGAAACAAAAGTCCTCTATGCAGGTAGCACACATTACTTTTCCTTCATCATATGGGACTTGAGAGCTTCATGGTAATCAGTATCATCGACATTCACTATTTGTTTTGTTTCCAAGGGCTCATAGGTAAGAGGGAAAAGAATAAGATGAGTGAACGAACCTAGCTTGGGAGGGTATCCTAAAATAAAACGCGAAAATAACCAAAGGGCTTTTTAAACAGGAGAATAATATGTCTTCTTTGAAATTGCATATGGTTTTAGCATGACTGCACATAAAAAGGTGCGGAAGGCAAAAATATGCAGACATTGCTCAAGCAAAAACTTTTTTAAGTCTAAACGATATAAACTATATACCTATCAGGGTCTTTCCAATCTTATCCTATATTGTTTGGTCATCACTTGTCTTGGTGTCGATCTTTGACATTGAAGAACGCAGCGTGTGGTTGATGACTCTTGAATCCTTGAGTTCTTGAGACGGCTTCTCTTGGATAGGATATGGTATACTAAAGAGGTAGTTTAGGGAAGAAGCAGTTAAACACAATGTAGAACAAGAGAAGACAAGGAATAGAAATAGTCGAGAATTAGACTACGAGGATTTATGAAAATAGTTTTTATTTCGTCAAAACAGTCTCTAAAGCTTTCCATTTCTAACTAAGGCCACGCGACTAGGTCGACGTCGGCTCTGATACCACTTCTGTGAGGACTGGAATTACACTTCCAGACCTCCTGTGTAATCATGTCAATCCCAAGATCAATGTTGACAATACAGCGAAATGATACCATTGCAGAACGTACAAAAAGTACAGTTACATAGTTTGAATAGCAATAGCGAAATGTCTTGTGACATTTGTTACAATCAGAAAGCTCAGCGGAAATATAAATGCGAAGTGACTCCATCTAGCCACATGCAGTCGATGTAGTCCACGAGGCCTCACTCTTAAGCGTTGTCGTAGTAGCCGTAGTCTTCTCCTTCTTCATGCTCTGAATAATCAACAAAGCAATGCGATGAGTACATAATAATGTACTCAGCGTGCCCCCTCATGCAAGACCTATAATAGCTACATGTGGCTTCAAAGGAAGGCTATATGGTTCTTTTGCATAAAAGCTAATTTTGTTTCCAATACCATAATATATAGTTTTGAAAAAACGATTTTAGACGAAAACAAGTTTTGTATTCAGTGTAATGTTTCTCATCATTGTGAGTGTCCTCGACACCTCACGTTCTCCATAGGATCTCAGAATAGAGGTAGAGGGAAATAGCAAAACAGGGTTCCTGTATGTCAAGAAAGATTCATGTGTCGTCCATGACCGTGGACACGGCTATTCGAATAGTTTTACACTCTGCAGAGGTGGTACACTTTCACCACACGTCACAAACTCGCCTAATTGCAACCAGCCGTCGCTAGCATAGCAATAGAGAATTCGTGACAAGGTCTTTTAGCTAGATCCCCCAAAGATGTGACATGCCCACCGGGTATGACGCCGGAACTGAGAGTACGTCCCCAAACCGGTCCCCCCATCTGTGCCGAAGGTTCTCCCGTAGGCAGACACCCCATCTGCGGTACGGCGACATCGACACCAAAGGCTGACTAACTTACTTGACCCAGCCAGAGCCCATTAGCATGTGGTTGTACGGTGGTCACAATCTTCAAATCCAAGACTTATTAGGGCCCTTATGCGGCACGGACGACGGATTGCCCCCTTCAGCTTGTGAAGGGCAGCCAATCGCTCCTTCATCAGTTGATCCAGCAGTCGCCCGCGCCAATGTTAGATGGTAAGTTTCACCCAGAGTAGAAGGTAGAGTAGAGGAAGCAACAACGGCTTATCAGCCAAGCTCAACGAGCTCATCAAGTTCATAAAGATGTTTGTGACCCAAGGGTCAACCAATTCCTCCAAAGAGGCAAGATAAAGATATCCTACTGGATATTAGGCATGGCTAAGCATTTCTACTCTACAGGATTACTATATAATTTCTACTCAGGGTATCAAGTATATAAGGCGACAAGCGGATCAGGCTGGTGTGTCAATCGACACGCCAGTAAATTGAAAATAGCATGCATAATTTTAAAACAATAAATAATGCCCCTTTTAAAAACATAGGATAAAAACATGAGAGGGGGGGCATGCCTTCGTTGACGAATCTTCTTCTTATTATTCTTCTTCAGTAAGCTGATTATAACCACGTTCTTCAATAAGCTGATTATATCCGTCCAACCACGTCACTCCCTACTCGTCGTAACAGTAGCAAATGGCAACCAAATAAATACCAGAGCAATAATTACCAAATCCAAATGAAATACAAATGAGAATGCATGGAGTAGTAGTGGGAGAAGAATATAGAACAACTTGATAGAATTGTGAAAGTGAGTTGTGACAACTCAGATATGAATCAAATGGCATGGATAGGATGCTAGGATAGATTATCAAGATAAAGAGCTAGGATTAGATATGTGGATAGATTATCATACTAGAATGTCGTCATAAAGAGATACATGTAGATCTTACTATACTGTCTACAAACCCAACATAGGGGCTATAACATAGTTGGTCGTACCCGTGTAACCCGATAAACTCAATAACGTATAAACTATAGAAAAACTAGATACTTAGCAAACATGTAAACAAGACATATCAACAAACCATATCATACTAGTTTGCAATAATCAAACCAACACCTGTCATACTAGTAATATAAACAGTAGCTAGGACTATTTAGCATGCTAACATAAGCATATAAGCAAAACAAGAGCTAAGGTAAACATCATCATATATAAAACGACAACAATTGCAAGCGAAATTTGATACAGCTGAAACACACATTACACTTGCAAACCATATAGCTCCACAACTAAACACATGAGAGTAACATAAACAATAAACATATATAGATACATTTAATAACAAGAATACCATCACAAGCATATATGAACAAAGCATATTATATACTAAGCAAAGGTCATAACATATATAACACTATATGAGACTAATCATGAATGATATACAAGTCTTCTACATTTGGGAGATACAACAGCATAATAACGAAATAACGATCAAGCATAACATTACCAATATTAGATAACAAAGCATACAAGTATATACTACAAATCATATTCATGCCATTCTATGATCTACTTAAAATAAAACACATGCTCACAAGTATATACAATGGTATGATATTATCATATGCAGTACCTACGTGTCATACAAACTATCATAAGCACGAGATGATCTACTACAATAAGTAACACACAACTAGTAAAGTAACATACATGTATTAGACACACAATATACATCTAAAACCAAACAACCACTCAAAGCATGTTATTATCTAGTAAACAAGTAAAGTTATGATTGCATACATAGAGATAAAGTCGTGTATCACATGCAATGCTAATATGAAAAGAATCTAAACATTCATAAATATAACACAAAGAACGGAGCAGTCGAATGTGACATGAAGGTAAATCCTATATAGCTATACATACATACAAGACATTATCATACATCATAAGACAAAGATATGAGACTAGAATAAATCATATTCAAAACACATCACACAAGATATCCATGATACATATTAAGCATGGATAATAAACAAGAACAACAACATAAACGCAACAACGAGATAAGCTACTTATAACATGAACCCGACAACTAATTATATGCATGACTAGACGACATGAGCAATCAAAGAATACCATCTACTTGTAAAATATACTAACTTATTTCACGGAAGTACTTAGAAGTGATAAACAAGTGAGCAAACTAATAGATAAACATGCATTCACAATACAAACTAATAGTAACAAGTCATGCATGAATAAGGGATTAAACATGGATCAAGATTGCACAATATATCACCACACAATATCACCATAATCATGCTAGTTATAATAATAAGCCACAAACTACTATTTAAATACAAATGACCATCTAAACATGTCACGAAATAATAAATAGAAAATGCAGAGAACTCCTACACATGTGATTTAGCTAGGAAGAATAGGTCACACACAAAATCAAGCACACAATTCAAATAACATTTGAATTTGACCTAAATTGAAAGATATCCTATTTTAAATTCTACCCGCTAGATATAAAATACGATTCCACCATATGGTTTCTATGGTCAACCAAACACTTTGACATGTTGTGTCTGAAGCTTAAAGATCAATAGAACATGGTATGCCAAGATGACGTTGGTCTTTGATGAATTGGCATCAACGGCGTTTCTCCTCTGTTGGTCGGATTAAAGATCTGTCTTCTTCTCTGGACTATTGGAGACGAGTTGCACAAAGTGACGCGAAAGGATATGACAAAAATGTGCTGAAAATTAAAGATGGCATAACCATGTCGATGTCGGATGGCATGGTTAATAGTTGGCGTGGTCAATGGAGCAGATCGGCTATCAAAGCTTGTCTAGGAAGTAGGGATATATGATATGAGACTACGGTGCAAAGGAATTGATCAGATTCTCACCATACGTGATTAATTCGTCCGATGAAGTCGATGAACCGAAAATATGTGGTCGCCAAATTCGTCTACTGCAATCAACCAATCCAGCTCCTGGTTGCCTGAATCGGTCCTTCTGCTCCTCGTAGTCGTCCTGGCACGACAGTGCGTCATGGCGTAGCCGGAGTCGCTGGGAGCATGGACGACGTCCAACGGTGGTCTGTATTGGAGCTCCACCGGGTTGGATCGTGGGGAGAGATATGGATTGTGCTGGCGGCTCGAGATGGAAAAGAAGATCAAGGAGAGCGACTCAGTGCTTTCTATGGGCAGGAGCGAGGCGGCAGGGCGATGCATGGCTTACTGGCGTTCCGCGCATGGGTGCGTGCAGCGTGCATGAAGAGGAAGCGGTGCTAGAACGGACTGGACAATGAATGTCGGCGTAAAGAGGATTTGATGCGGCAGTTTCTTGCCGGAGGCAGTTTCCTGTAGGAGCTGCCGTTTCTGGCTGGATGCCTACAGTGCGTGCGGGAAGGGGAAGAAGAAGCCATGCGGCGCTTCGCTTGGCTGGAGGTGCTGCGTTCCTTGCGAGGCTAGTCGAGCGCCCGCTCGGCTGGGATGGCTCGACTTGTGCTTGCTGGGTTAGTGCGATGTACGAATCCCGTGGATACGCATCGCTAAACGAGGAATGAGAAGAAAAGAAACGAGGAAAAGATCGATGGGTGTGTGCAGTAATGTACAGAACAGAATCAGACCAAGGTGGTCTATACGTGCATGTGCAAGTGCATTGGTAGGAACAAGAAAGACACGAGTAAAGGATCGATCAGTGCATGCTAATAGCACTGCTTGCACGTACATGGCTATGGATAACCTTCCAATGAATTTTTGGAGAGGATAGGGAACCAGATTTAAATAAGCAGGAAATTGGAAAATTAATTCTAAAACTTAAGAAAGAAAAGATATAGATTTTCCTTTTGGGGGAAATCCAGAAAATGCTTTAAAGCTTCGAGTAATATCAAATAAACTCTGAAAACGAAATGAAATTTTAGAGTAGCATATTTTAATATGCCGAAACTATTTAAAATACAAACCAAGTTTCGAGGTCAATAAAATTAAGATTTAAATTCTCGTTGGTATTAATTCAAATTAAACCGTTCGTGCATGAAAATTTCCAGTTAACATTTATTTATTCGGACGAAATTTTCTAGTACTCATTTTCAGAGAAAAGTTTTTGAAAACACCAAAAATCGGACCGTTACAGGTTCTGAAGCAACCGTTGTGACTAGAATAGCAAATATATCTCTTGCAAGCTTCCTTAGTGTTGGGTACCTTGTACCAGCCACTTTCCACCAATCCAACACATCAAATTTTTCAGTATATGGTACTAAGTCATCAGCCAAGTAATGCTCTATCTCGCCTTGAACTCTAGCTGCTGCAGGCCTTTGTTGTGCTACAATGTCATGGCAGAAAGACATAATGGAGCTGGCACTTAAGACAAAGAAGGATCTCCAACAGACTGATTTTCATCTTCTTCCACTTCATACTCTTTGATCAATTTTTGGAGGTTCTCAACGACAGCATCAACCTTGCAATTGCATTCATAAGAGGCTGGCTCAATGCCATGCAGCAATGCATAACATGCAACCAACATCTGCCTCTTATATCTAGGGTCAAGTAGAGTAGCTATGCCCATCAGCCCTTGGATATCAGTCCAATACTTATCAAACTTTTGTGTCATTAATTCACGCATTACTTGGATAGCCAAATTTGTAGAGGTTGTTCACTGCCTAATTTTCATCTTGATTTCACATATCTTAGGAAAGAACACATTGGCAGTGACATAATCCCTACCCGAGAACAATGTGGTTATCTCATAGAATAAACTAAGCCTAGGTACAATATCAACAGCAAAGTCCCATTCAGCAGGAGTAGGCAAGTTTGCATATTGCTTGTCTACTACTTTGGCTCTTTCAAAGATAGCTCTATAGGGCAAAGCTATATTAAGCATAATGAAGACAGAATTCCACCTAGTCTTACAATCTAGTCTCAACTTATTTGTGATTTTTACTTTCTTATACCTAGCCATCTCCTCAAATTTCTCAACTCTCTTGGCTGAGACAGACCAATATCCAACACTTTCTCTAATATTGTGTGTAGCAGATTTCATTGCATCTAATCCATCTTTTACTATCAGATTTAAGATATGAGCACAACATCGCATGTGAAGCATTGTACCTTCTAAGGGCAGCTTGGACTTCCCTATTTTTTCCACCAAAGTCTCAATTGCCTTGTCATTCGATGTGCAATTTTCAACTGTCACAGTCATCAGTTTCTCATCCAAATTCCATTGCATCAATGTTTCATGGAGCTGTTCAGCTATAACATCTCCGGTATGTGGTGCTGGCACATATATGAACCTATAACAAGATAAACAGCAGCAAATAAACACTATAAACAGCAGCAAATACACACTATAAACAGCAGCAATCAACACTATAAACAGCAGCAAATTGATGTCTACGCACGCTTCTAGTCTTGTAGACAGTGTTGGGCCTCCAAGTGCAGAGGTTTGTAGAACAGCAGCAAGTTTCCCTTAAGTGACTCACCCAAGGTTTATCGAACTCAGGGAGATAGAGGTAAAAGATATCCCTCTCAAGCAACCCTGCAATTAAGATACAAGAAGTCTCTTGTGTCCCCAACACGCCTAATACACTTGTCAGATGTATAGGTGCACTAGTTCGGCGAAGAGATATTAAAATACAAGTGATATGGATGATTATAAATGGTAATTGCAATCTGAAATAAAAATGGCAGCAAACAAACATGTAGCAGAACTGGTTGTAAACGGTGTTTCAATACTTAGAAATAAGGCCTAGGGATCATACTTTCACTAGTGGACACTCTCAACAATAATAATATAATTGAATATATAGATATTTCCTCTTCACTATGCTACTCTGAATTATTCTCTCGTTGGATAACGAACACCAATCCACCGCGTAGGGCTATAAAAGCACACCTTAAAGTCGCATTCCGCATCTAGGGAACCCCACACTGTCAACTTGAGCGCCCTAAATAGTACTAGACAAACACCGCAATTTCATAGAGACATCCAACGCAAATAATAACTCATGATAAGTATTCCTGTTATCTTTAGCCTAAGAACCACACACGGGGCGCACGCTGTCAACTTCGCACCGTGGGACAAAGGTGACTCCGGAGATTACATTAATAAAACCACTTGAGTAGCATATAAGATAATGAAGAGTAACATCTATGGATTCAACTAGATTACAAAGCTCATGATCACATAAAGATCACACCATGGGAGAGAGAGATAAACCACATAGCTACCGGTAGAGCCCTCAGCCCGATGAGGAACTACTCCCTCCTCATCATGGGAGGCAGCAACGACGATGATGGAGGCGGTGGCGTCGATGGAGATGGCTCCGGGGGCAATTCCCCGTCCCGGCAAGGTGCCGAAACAGAGACTTCTGTCCCCCGAATTAGGGTTTTTGGTGGCGGCGGAGCTCTGGAACTTTTCTGGGGAAATCGTCGATTCTTTCGTGAGTTTTAGGTCAGGGGCAATATATAGTCCAAAGGGCGTCGTGAGGCGGTGCACGAGGAGGCGACACCACCCCTGGGCGCCGGTGGGCCCTTGGCCACGCCGAGCCCACGTGTGGAGCCCTCGTGGCTCCACTTCGTCTCTCCTTCGGACTCCAGGTGTCTTCTGATAAAATAGGGGCCTCCGTAAATTTTCGTCCAATTCCGAGAATATTTCCAGACTAGCTTTTCTGGAATACAAAAACAGCAGAAAACAGGAACTGGCGCTTCGGCATCTTGTTAATAGGTTAGTCCCAAAAAATGTATAAAAGTGACATAAAGTAGATGCAAAACATGTAGCAATTGGTATAATATTAGCATGGAACATCAAAAATTATAGATACGTTTGAGACGTATCAGCATCCCCAAGCTTAGTTCCTGCTCGTCCTCGAGTAGGTAAACGATAAAAACAAAATAATTTTTGAGGTGACATGCTACCATCATAATCTTGATCAAATAATATTGTAAGGCACATGTAAATGAATGAAGCGATCCAAGTCAATGGTCTATAGTTTGCTACCAAATAGATAATGAGTAAAAAATGAATCACACAAGCTAAACGTTTTCATGAATAGTATTTTCGAGACAAGCATCAAACAGTTTTGCATAAGAGTTAACTCATAAAGCAATAGTCTCTAATAAAATGTATTTAATCAACACAAAGGAAGAATTAAGTTTCAGCATTTGTTTCAACTTTCAACATATTTATCTCATGGATATCGTCAACACAAAGTAGTATAACAAGTCCAATACGTTGCATATAACAAATGTTGTAACAAAGTTGACACTAGTGTTTGCTTGTGGAAGACAGAAAGAATAGGAAAACTGACTCAACATAAAAGTAAAAGAAAGGCCCTTCGCAGAGGGAAGCAGGGATTAAATCATGTGCTAGAGCTTTTAGGTTTTGAAAAACATATAGAGATTGCATAAAATATTTGACACTCCTCCCAACCTTGCTAACACAAGCCATGGCTAACCGAATCCTCGGGTGCCTTCCATCAATCACATACCATGGAGGAGTATCTATTTTTGAGAAGTGTTTGTTAATTGTCAACGAATGGTAGCGGGTGAGAACAGTATTCTACCTGTCAAACGGACTTTTAAGAGCGGCTCCCATGAAGGACGTTATTTCTACCAGCAAGGCAGATCATCCCTCTTTCTCTTTGGTTTACACACATGCAGGTATTTCACTGTTTGTCATTGCTTACTGATAAATCATGGCAAAAGTGTGAACAGAATTAATGGTTAAAGTTGTAATTAATTGGGACTGGGCACCCCGTTGCCAGCTCTTTTTGCAAAATTAGAGGATAAGCGGATGTATATGCCGCTAGTCCAGGTGTAAAAGTCCATTTGACAAATAGAATAAAGAATAACCACACTAATTCCTCATGAGCTAGTAAACATTGACACAAAAAGGGAATAATAACATTTTGAATAATTTAAAGGTAGCACATGAAAAATTTACTTGGAGTGGCAAGAAAATACCACATATAGGTAGTTATGGTGGACACAAATGGCATGGATTTTGGCTCAAGGATTTGGATGCACGAGAAACATTCCCTCTCAGTACAGAGTTTAGGCTAGCAAGGTTATGTAAGCAAACAAGAATATCAACCCGTACACCAAGTTTTATATGACAAACATATTGCAACGTTATAAGACTTCATACCGTCTTCCTTGTTAACCAAACCCTGTTATTAGAAAATATCTAGACCTTAGAGATACCACCGATGCAAACCAAATTTTCAACAAGCTTTACGGTAGTTCTTCACTAATAGGCTTAACTCATGTGATGCACAAATTTAATCATGATCTACTTGTTAACTCAAAACAATTGACAAGCATCAAGTTATCCAAATTAGTGATCTACAAGATTATGCAAGTTTTTCCTTATACCAATTACCACATGCAACATTTTCTGAACCAACCAAACACCAATCAATTTATTTTAACAACTCTCCAAACAGATATAAGTGAAGCAAGAGAGTACTTTCTACAAAAGAAAGCTAATAGCTCTCACAAGAGATACATGAAAACAAGAGCTAAAAGCTGAACAGCGCTAAATATTAATACTCAACAAATATAAGTGAAGAATAGGAGTATTTTCATGAAAAAGCGGAGCGTGTCTCTCTCCCAATCAAGAATGCTAGGGTCCAGTCAAGCTTATTGAAAATAAAAGTGCAATACTGAAAATAAAAGCACACAGACGCTCCAAGAAAAGCACATATGATGTGAAAGAATTAAAATATAGTTTCACTAGAGATGACCTGATAATTTTGCCGATGAAGAAGGGGATGCCCAGACGCTTGAGTCTTCTTGAAATATGCTGGGGAGATCCATGGGAGCCTCCCCAAGCTTAAGCTCTTCACTCTTCTCCATCCTATTATATCACTCTTCTCTCTTGACCCTTGAAAACTTCCGTCACACCAAACTCAAAGTAAATCTCATTAGAGGGTTAGTGCATAATCAAAAATTCACATGTTCCATAAAGACGCAATATGACTTGTTACTTTAAACATTAGCTACTGCCACTGATGTTATGTGAAGCTCTTCCACCCAAAAAAGAATTTCACTCAACACTAGTAAAAGAGAGAATGCAAAATAAAAAGGCATAATCTGTCTAAAACAGAACAGTCCGCAAAGACGAATTTTTTCGAGCCACTTACAACGCCCAGATCGAAAAACTTTGAACTAATAAAAGATTCAGACATTCATAAAGATTACGCACAAAAAATTTCAGATTTAATTAACAATCTGGTGATTTTAGGAATTTCGTACAGTGAACAGCAAAAATCTGTTTCTGCGCAGCAATCAAAACTTAGCATCGTCTTAACACTAGAGGCTACTCTTGGCACAACAATGCAAAAAAGTAAAGATACAAAGGAGTTGCTACAGAAGTAAACATCCACCTTGACTCAAATAAAGAAAAATTGCTGAAATTAAAAATAATGGGTTGTCTCCCACAAGCGCTTTTCTTTAAAGCCTTTTAGCTAGGCATAGTGATTTTTATGATGCTCACATAAAGATGAGAGTTGAAACATAAAAGAGAGCATCAAGAAGCATATATAAAACATGTTTAAATCTAACACTCTTCCTATGCATAGGAGCCTTGTAAGAAAACAAATCAATGTAGCACAAAGAGACTAGCGTAGGAAACCAAAACAAGTACAGCTTCAAAACTTTCAACATAAAGAGAGGAGACTTAATAATATTGAGATATATGAAACCGTGTCTCCCTCTCTCATAATGACCAGTGGGTCTTAAAGAAACCATCATATAAAAGTAACACAAGAGAAAGCTCAAAACTTTCATCACAAAGAGAGAAAATTTAATAACATGAAGATTTCTATACCCATATTTTCCTCTCTCAAAATAATTTTCTCTGGCATCATGAATAAACTCAACAATATAGCAATCACATAAAGCATTCTTATCATGATCCACATGCATAAAATTATCATTACTCTCCACATAAGCATAATCAATTTCATTAGTAATAGTGGGAGTAAAACTATCACAACCATCATTGTAATCATCATAAATTGCAGGCATAGTATAATCATAATAAACTTTATCCTCCATAGTAGGTGGCACCAAAATACCACTATCATTATAATCATCATAAATTGGAGGCAAAGTATCATCAAAGAAAATTTTCTCCTCAAAACTTGGGGGACTGAAAATATCATATTCATCAAAACCAGCTTCCCCAAGCTTAGAGCTTTGCATAGCATTAGCAATAATGGTGTTCAAAGCATTTATAGTAATAACATTGCTACCATCGTGCAAATAATTTTCCATAGGTTTTTCAATTTTCTCTTCAAAAGCATCATGTCCTAACTCAAGATAAATTTCATAAAGCTCTCTAATTTTTTTTCCCATTAAGCCTAACTAGTGAAATAAAAACAAGAAACAAAAAGATATAATTGTAGAATCTAAAGGAAATACCTTCGAACACTCACACGTCAGCAACAGTGCTAGAAAATAGCTAAGTAGCTGGAGGATGTGAGTGATAACCCACAAGTATAGGGGATCGCGTGTAGCCTTTTCGATAAGTAAGAGTGTCGAACCCAACGAGGAGCTAAAGGTAGGATAAGTATTCTCTCAAGTTCTATCAACCACTGATACAACTCTACGCACACTAAACGTTTGCATTATCTAGAAAATAAAACTACGGTAGCAATACGGGTATGAGAGGTAGTTTTGCAAGATAATAAATACAAGAAAGTAAATGTTAGTGCTGCAGCAATAAATACACTAAGTAACCATATACTAACAGTACCATGAGTGTGGAAAAGTGGTGGTAATTGTGGTGGCTTTGTCCAAGATTAATTAGTGAAGGTACTTGGTTCATTGTCTTCGATGCAGTTTTCTATGTGGGAGAGGCTAAATATACATGCACTCCACTACTTGGGATTACAAGTACTATATGATTGGATTGTTAGAAAGCATCCGCAAATACTAACAATGCATTAAGGTTTCCCCAACCATAGCCTTAAGTTCAAGGTCCTCTTACTCCCATACGTGCAACTAATCGGTTCGCGTTCTCAGGTTTCTGTCACTCCGGCAGAACTTCCCCCGCTTCGTTACAAATACTACCAACCCTAGGGTGTTTGATCCATGCGCGCACAAATATAATGGACACCAAAGGACAGCACCATATAGACATACAACTCTAATGAACCTCATGCATTCAATTAAGCAATCAAAAGACAAATAAACTACGGAAACATGATGTAAATCATAGGATAAATATTATAGCATCAAACACCATGTTTACATAGGACGGTACAGAGGTTTGTGGGAGGATGAACCACTGAATACAAGGAGGAGATGGTGATGGAGATGGCGGTGAAGACGGCGGAGAGGGCAGCGCGGCGGCGCAGGGCGGCGGCGGCCCGGCGGTGCGGGGAACTCCTTTCCCCGCCGCCGGCAAGCTTGGGGAGCGCCGCCCCTTAGCCTCCCTCCTTCATGGCTTCTTGGGAGCCCTCCCCCATGGAGATGGGATCCATGGGGGAGGCAAAAACGTGGCTTTTGGTGGCTGAAATTCGTGGGTGGAGGAGTCCTCCACGAATTAGGTTTCCTCCCTTTATATATCTTCTCGGATTTCCGTCACCCCTTTTAGGGTTCCACCAAAACGGGCCTACAGGCCGCGTCCGAACTCCGATTGGGCTGATCTCGGGCTTAAAATCTTCGTATGGAAAATTGTGACAACTTTCGTAACAGCCAGGTCTCCATATAACGTCATCTTCGAGGGTCAAACTGGCAATCTTCGTAAAAAGTTCTCAGACAGATTTCAGGAAAGTCCCAATTCGACTCCAACAAGGTTTCCTCTTGTATTCTTGATAATTTCTACACATCAAAGAGTAAAACAAGAACATTGTGCACTTTTGCAACTATTAGTAGGTTAGTCCAAATAAATAATAAACTTAATATAAAACAAGTGCTAAAAGCATAAAAATGGCATGAAACAATCAAAAATTATAGATACGTTTTGGACGTATCAACATCCCCAAGCTTAATTCCTGCTCGTCCTCGAGTAGGTAAATGATAACAAAATAATTTTTGATTGTAAATGCTATGATCAGGTCTTTAACAATTGCATGATGTATGGATAATAAAACTTAGCAATCATGTTTCCTAATGAAAAGTATCAACGAACTAAGAGCTTATAACATGAAATTTATAAACATCAACAAGATTGTAATGACCATAATAAAGCATGATAGAGTGGTATCTCGCTTGCCCTTAATTGTGGAGCAAAACATAAATGCCAAGGCACCTCTGAAGTTCAAGTGAAGACTAGATATAGAGATATCAAAGATAAAAGCATCATGGTTATACCTCAATTAATCGTATTCTGGGACAAGCACATTACACTAAGAACGACAGCTATGCTCTCGAAGAAGTGCTCAAAGAAAGGATGGTGACTCAACATAAAAATAAAAGATTGGCCCTTCGCAGAGGGAAGCAGGGATTAACACGTGCTAGAGCTTTTTGTTTTAAAAACAGAGGTAAAAATGTTTTGAGAGGTGTTTGTTAATTGTCAACGAATGGTAGCGGGTGAGAACAGTATTCTACCTGTCAAACGGACTTTTAAGAGCGGCTCCCATGAAGGACGTTATTTCTACCAGCAAGGCAGATCATCCCTCTTTCTCTTTGGTTTACACACATTCAGGTATTTCACTGTTTGTCATTGCTTACTGATGAATCAGGGCAAAAGTGTGAAGAGAATTAATTGGTTAAAGTTGTAATTAATTGGGACTGGGCACCCCGTTGCCAGCTCTTTTTGCAAGTTATTGGATAAGCGGATGTATATGCCACTAGTCCAGGTGTAAAAGTCCATTTGACAAATAGAATAAAGAATAACCACACTAATTCCTCATGAGCTAGTAAACATTGACACAAAAAGAGAAATATTTTGAAGGTTTTAAAGGTAGCACATGCAAATTTACTTGGAATGGCTTGAAATACCATGCATAGGAATTTTTTGGTGGACTCTTTGGGATAACTTGGTTTTAAGGATTTGGATGCACGAGCAGCATTCCCGCTCAGTACAAGTGAAGGCTAGCAATAGACTGGGAAGCGACAACCACGAGAGCGATAACGGTCATAATCATGCTTGCGACAAAATAAAATTAACGGAGGCATAAAAACGATACTAAAACTCTGAGGCAAAATAGATCATCAAGGCTTAATTGACTTTTATTTTTCAGTCATAACATGTGTGAGCATGTGCCAAGTCGATTCAAGTGAATTATTCAGAGGAGGATACCACAATACCATACCATCTTATGAACAGGACAATGCATGTTGATATCAAAATAACATAATATGCACTATTAGCTAGTTGAGACTAACCATAAGAAAACATAAACTACTAAACAGTATTATTCACACATCATTTTTAAGTTTCAACAAGTAATCCATTAACCAAGTAAACATTGAAAACAGAGGATAAATAAAATATGTGACGATCCACTTATTAATGTAACTGGTGTTTGATGCTAAGATAAATAGATAATAAAATACAGCCGCTTCAAGTTTAGTTAAGTTCCTATGTTGCTCAAAAAACAAAGTTTAAAGGTTTGCAAACCGTGGGGTTATTGATGAAGAGGGATGCGGGGACATCCCCAAGCTTATGACTTTGGTAATTCTTCAATATTCCATAGTTTGGTGTTCCTTCATTCTCTGTGAAAAAACTTCAACACAAAAACTTTCCCATTCTTTTCTGCGGTTAGACATTAGTACAATAGATAATATTTCCCAAGTGCTACTATTAAACCAAATAAAATTTTGTTTTTAAGTTACAGAAAGGTTGCTTAAATGGCCAACTTATAAATGAAAGGTAAGAACCATTAAAAATCAAATGAAAACGAAAAGAGGCCACTCTTGCAACAAAAGTCAGAATCTGTCCAGAAAAACAGCAGCTGGAAAACGCAATTTTTAGGTGCACTTAAACATGCCCGAAATTTTAGCCAATTTTTGTACATGCAGAGGATTAGGTGCTACAACATCAGTAATTTTTTCGTGATTTTTAGAGCTTCCAGTAAAATATGAAAAATCGCGCAATAAGCAGTAGATACCGAAAACAGAAAATCACTTTTTACATATGTATCAACTAAGCTAAATGGATAAAACTTGGTACTTTATTTTTGATAAACTAAGAAACCAGAGGCTAAGCAAGACCTAAACATGCTAGCTACAGCAAGGAAAACTCTAAATAAAAATCAAAAGTAAAACCCAAATAAAATTAAAATAAAGAACCAAACAAAGAAGCAAAACAAAAGAAAATATTTTTGTTATTTTGAATTTATAAGTGAAAGTAAAGAAGCAATCGAAACCAAATAAGGAGCCTAATAAAACTAAAGAAGGTAAAACCAAGACATATAAAAGCAATTATAATACAAGTTAAGACAATACATATCATGTGGACGGGTAATATAGAGTATGAACGAGACAACCTCATGTTAGTTGATGAATAGGGGGATGACTCGGGCATCCCCAAGCTTAGATGATTGTATCTTCTTGAATATGTTCTTGGGATGCACCTACACATCCCCAAGCTTGAGCTCTTGCGTCTTCTTATTCATCTCATATCACCATATTGATTAGATCTTATAAGCTACATCCACATAAAACTTCACAAAACTCATTAGTAGGGTTAGTACTCATTAAATAAAATCCACTCATGTTCAAGCATTGACAAGTTTTATAATTTTTACTCAACATTAGCCACTGTATATACTAAGGTGTTCATGATTTCCGTTGTCCGTCGAAAAACTAATGAAACTAACAACACCAAGTACAATATTGAATAAACAAAGAAATCTGTCAAAACTGAACAGTCCGTAAAGATGGCATTCAACGAGATAGTTAAGTAGCTCAAATCGAAAAACTTTAGTCTAATGAAAGAAAGATAATAATCTCAGGTTTATGCACAAAAATTTTCAAGTCAAAATACTATTCTGAGATTTATCACGATTTTATTTACAGAGAAGCACAAAATCTGTCTAAACAGAACAGTCAGTAAAGATCGAATTTTTCGACCTATCTACGTACCTTAAATCAGAAAAAGTTAGTCTAATGAAAGAAAGCTAATAAGCATCACTTTGCACTCAAGAAATTTCAGATCAAGATCACGTTCTGGTGATTTTAAACATTTAATACGGTGGAGCACAGAAAATCTGTTTCTGGACAGCAAAGTAAAACTATCAACTTTCAATTAACTAAAGACTATAATTAGCATTTTATTTTTATGTACAGAGGTATATACACAATATTTACATGTTTTTAATGAAAAGCTTCCATGGAAAGATTTGTTTTGGTTTCATAGGCATGAACACAAGTGTTCAAGGTCGACCCCCATTTAACTTTCCAATCACTTTTCTTTTTGAAAACGTTTTTAGATAACAACTACACCTAATTTTTTTTGTAATTCGCATTCCCTATCCATAGTAAGATAAAGAACAACTTAATACTGAAAATAAAAACTACTTAGAGATAAAGCAAACAAGTGCACACAAGAACATTAACCTACGCTATGGCTCCCCGGCAACGGCGCCAGAAAAGGTCTTGATAACCCACAAGTATAGGGGATCGCGTGTAGCCTTTTCGATAAGTAAGAGTGTCGAACCCAACGAGGAGCTAAAGGTAGGATAAGTATTCTCTCAAGTTCTATCAACCACTGATACAACTCTACGCACACTAAACGTTTGCATTATCTAGAAAATAAAACTACGGTAGCAATACGGGTATGAGAGGTAGTTTTGCAAGATAATAAATACAAGAAAGTAAATGTTAGTGCTGCAGCAATAAAATACACTAAGTAACCATATACTAACAGTACCATGAGTGTGGAAAAGTGGTGGTAATTGTGGTGGCTTTGTCCAAGATTAATTAGTGAAGGTACTTGGTTCATTGTCTTCGATGCAGTTTTCTATGTGGGAGAGGCTAAATATACATGCACTCCACTACTTGGGATTACAAGTACTATATGATTGGATTGTTAGAAAGCATCCGCAAATACTAACAATGCATTAAGGTTTCCCCAACCATAGCCTTAAGTTCAAGGTCCTCTTACTCCCATACGTGCAACTAATCGGTTCGCGTTCTCAGGTTTCTGTCACTCCGGCAGAACTTCCCCCGCTTCGTTACAAATACTACCAACCCTAGGGTGTTTGATCCATGCGCGCACAAATATAATGGACACCAAAGGACAGCACCATATAGACATACAACTCTAATGAACCTCATGCATTCAATTAAGCAATCAAAAGACAAATAAACTACGGAAACATGATGTAAATCATAGGATAAATATTATAGCATCAAACACCATGTTTACATAGGACGGTACAGAGGTTTGTGGGAGGATGAACCACTGAATACAAGGAGGAGATGGTGATGGAGATGGCGGTGAAGACGGCGGAGAGGGCAGCGCGGCGGCGCAGGGCGGCGGCGGCGCCGGCGGTGCGGGGAACTCCTTTCCCCGCCGCCGGCAAGCTTGGGGAGCGCCGCCCCTTAGCCTCCCTCCTTCATGGCTTCTTGGGAGCCCTCCCCCATGGAGATGGGATCCATGGGGGAGGCAAAAACGTGGCTTTTGGTGGCTGAAATTCGTGGGTGGAGGAGTCCTCCACGAATTAGGTTTCCTCCCTTTATATATCTTCTCGGATTTCCGTCACCCCCTTTTAGGGTTCCACCAAAACGGGCCTACAGGCCGCGTCCGAACTCCGATTGGGCTGATCTCGGGCTTAAAATCTTCGTATGGAAAATTGTGACAACTTTCGTAACAGCCAGGTCTCCATATAACGTCATCTTCGAGGGTCAAACTGGCAATCTTCGTAAAAAGTTCTCAGACAGATTTCAGGAAAGTCCCAATTCGACTCCAACAAGGTTTCCTCTTGTATTCTTGATAATTTCTACACATCAAAGAGTAAAACAAGAACATTGTGCACTTTTGCAACTATTAGTAGGTTAGTCCAAATAAATAATAAACTTAATATAAAACAAGTGCTAAAAGCATAAAAATGGCATGAAACAATCAAAAATTATAGATACGTTTTGGACGTATGAGTGAGTACCTTTTACCTTACCTCCCCGGCAACGGCGCCAGAAAATAGCTTGATGTCTACGCACGCTTCTATTCTTGTAGACTGTGTTGGGCCTCCAAGTGCAGAGGTTTGTAGAACAGCAGCAAGTTTCCCTTAAGTGAATCACCCAAGGTTTATCGAACTCAGGGAGATAGAGGTCAAAGATATCCCTCTCAAGCAACCCTGCAATTAAGATACAAGAAGTCTCTTGTGTCCCCAACACGCCTAATACACTTGTCAGATGTATAGGTGCACTAGTTCGGCGAAGAGATATTAAAATACAAGTGATATGGATGATTATAAATGGTAATTGCAATCTGAAATAAAAATGGCAGCAAGCAAACATGTAGCAGAACTGGTTGTAAACGGTGTTTCAATGCTTAGAAACAAGGCCTAGGGATCATACTTTCACTAGTGGACACTCTCAACAATAATAATATAATTGAATACATAGATATTTCCTCTTCACTATGCTACTCTGAATTATTCTCTCATTGGATAACGAACACCAATCCACCGCGTAGGGCTATAAAAGCACACCTTAAAGTCGCATTCCACATCTAGGGAACCCCACACTGTCAACTTGAGCGCCCTAAATAGTACTAGACAAACACCGCAATTTCATAGAGACATCCAACGCAAATAATAACTCATGATAAATATTCCTGTTATCTTTAGCCTAAGAGCCACACACGGGGCGCACACTGTCAACTTCGCACCGTGGACAAAGGTGACTCCGGAGATTACATTAATAAAACCACTTGAGTAGCATATAAGATAATGAAGAGTAACATCTATGGATTCAACTAGATTACAAAGCTCATGATCACATAAAGATCACACCATGGGAGAGAGAGATAAACCACATAGCTACCGTAGAGCCCTCAGCCCCGATGAGGAACTACTCCCTCCTCATCATGGGAGGCAGCAACGACGATGATGGAGGCGGTGGCGTCGATGGAGATGGCTCCGGGGGCAATTCCCCGTCCCGGCAAGGTGCCGAAACAGAGACTTCTGTCCCCCGAATTAGGGTTTTTGGTGGCGGCGGAGCTCTGGAACTTTTCTGGGGAAATCGTCGATTCTTTCGTGAGTTTAGGTCAGGGGCAATATATAGTCCAAAGGGCGTCGCGAGGCGGTGCACGAGGAGGCGACACCACCCCTGGGCGCCGGTGGGCCCTTGGCCGCGCCGAGCCCACGTGTGGAGCCCTCGTGGCTCCACTTCGTCTCTCCTTCGGACTCCAGGTGTCTTCTGATAAAATAGGGGCCTCCGTAAATTTTCGTCCAATTCCGAGAATATTTCCAGACTAGCTTTTCTGGAATAGAAAAAAAAGCAGAAAACAGGAACTGGCGCTTCGGCATCTTGTTAATAGGTTAGTCCCAAAAAATGTATAAAAGTGACATAAAGTAGATGCAAAACATGTAGCAATTGGTATAATATTAGCATGGAACATCAAAAATTATAGATACGTTTGAGACGTATCACAAATACACACTATAAACAGCAGCAATCAACACTATAAACAGCAGCAAATAAAGAGCAGCAATATACCCTATAAGAATGCTTCGCAGCTTCCATGATTCATCAATAAAATGACCTGTGACAGCCATGTAGCCCTTCTTTTGGCTGTCAGCTGTCCACATATCAGTGGTGACAGCCACCCTAGACTGCAGCATTGTCATGTACTCAATTGCCTTGACTTTTTCCTTGTCATGCTTTCCTATTATATCCTTCCTACAAAGCAAAATACAAAGGTTAGCTCATCATTCAAAACTCAAGACAATGGCAGATATAAATAATGCATGAACAAACACAAACCTGATAGTGTTCCTTGTATGCAGATGAAAGAGTGGCTGTAGTGCACCAACAAACCTCCTAAATCCGGCATGGTCAACAATACTCTATGGGTAGTCATGCAGCACTATCATGTTACCAAGCTCTTCTCTAGCAGTATTTTGATCAGATGTATAGGTCTCTGCATTCACCTTCCCATCAGCTTGGCAGTCATCCTCAATGAAGATTGACTCATTGATTTTCCAGTCTTGCTCTTCAACTTCAGCTGTCTTAGAGTACATACTTTCAGATGGTCACGCAGATGTGAAGTACCACTCTTGGTTCCTGCACTAAGCGGCTTGTGACAGTAGCTGCAGATGCCTTTCCATTCTCCATTCACAAACTCCTTCTTCATCTCGAGCCACACATCAGCAGTTAGCCCGCGTGACGCTCCTCTAGGTGCTGCAGCATTCACCTCCACCACTTCATCTTCATCATCAGAAATTTCGTTCACCGATTCGGACGGGGCTTCGCTACTGCAGCTTGTACCCCTGCATGAATGAACAAACAAAATGAATTAGCAAATAAAAACAGCAGCCATTGTGCAAAACAAACAAAAAACACCTAAAAAGCTAAGATGCAATATAAACAGCAAGATTGTAGGAATATATAATAGCTTTCAACAGCTATTCTCCAATACAAACATCAGGAATAAAAACATCTAAAATAGCTGCTGTTCTCCAATACAAAGGCTAATTTCACCTGCTGCAATAAATCTATTAAACCTCTCTGATTCATCTAAAATCTCTGGATGAACAAGCTAATGAATCATCTAAAATCAACAAGCCTAGCATCTAAAACAGAATGAACTACCCGAGCTGCCAAAGCATATCAATGAATCAACAATGCTACAATTTCGTTCAACTAATCATCTTACATTGGAGACTTGGCCTTCTGCGCCCGCTTGTCACCGGCGGCCATCTTCTTCCCATTCTTCTGGACGGGGCCGCCGCCGTCGGAGGACGAAGCAACGGGCGTTCAACTCCGCTTCCGGCCATTCCCAGTGGACGGCAGTCCCCCGCGCGCGCCGCCTCCATTTGAGCTCGACGGCGAGGGCCGCACGCCCACCAAGAAGGCGAGCCACGCTCCGCTTCCCGCCGGCGGTATCTGGTCCGGTGCATCTCCTTGCGGCGAAGGCAGCGTCAGTGAGGGCCTGGGCTCGGCTAGCTGCTCGACGTAGTCGCCCTCGCTCCCCTCCGGATCGGCGGAGTCCATGGCTCCCAGGAGCGGCGGTGCAGGACGGTAGGAGCGGCTGTAGCTGGCGGCGGCGGCTCGGGGTCGGGGGAGGAAATGGGATGGGAAAAGATGCGGACTGGCTGGTAGGAGGAAATGAGGAATAGATGCTGGGGACCTGGGGTTGGCTAGGGTTAGGGTTTCAATTATGTACAATGACAGGTGGGCCTAGGTGCTGGAAACTCACTGACAGGTGGGGCTACGCGGGTATGCGGGTAAGAGGGTATGGGTTTGGCACCCCCATACCCGCCTCCGCTACACCCGATGGGTATGATTTTCACCCGCTAAGCAGACCCACGGGTTTTTTTTTTCTTACCAAACCCTCCCCATTTGAGGCGGGTACCCGTCGGGTTTGCGGGTATCGGGTACCCATTGCCATCCGGAGTTAGGACTCGCAGAAGGCGATATATAGGGTTTGCGCCTGGTGCATACCGATGCATGCAGCAGTCGACCAAGAGATGGACCAAGGTTTCTCACGCGAAGACCGAAGGGTGGCGGCGCACGTCTTGATCCACCTTCCAATATAAATAGGTATGGAAATTCACTTTGGCACACGGTATTTGAAAAACATATTGCAAAATGTCAAAAAAATCTAAAATAAAATTTCGCGGATACATCTTCATATTCTATGTGTTCACAAAGTCGTTTCACCAAAAACCGATATATTTTGTGCCTTGTGTAAAAAGACAAAACAAAGTGGCCTGAAAAGCCTTATTTTAGCACCAATTTTTTCTTTTTTATACAAGCCACAAAAAATGTCGTTTTTTCGTGAAACGACTTTGTGAACACATAACATGTTAAGATCTATACGCGAACATTTTTTTCCAAATTTCTTGAAACATTACAAAATATGTCCAAAATGTATTTTAAATAAAGGGTCCATATGCACCCGGGAGCCAAAACACCACTCCCGTTAGTTAGTTAGGCCTAGTTTGGTAGCAAAGTTTTTGTAAAACTGAAGTATTCTAATACCACAGAATTTATGAGTCGGGCATAGTAATATTTCAGTTTCAAAAAGCAGGTCCATAGTTGTTTTTTAAATACTTCAAAAATAGCACGTTTTGAGATATAGTAAAGTATTAATACTACAATATTTAGTAACAGCCAGACACATCAAAGTATTTGAAACTGTAGTATTTTGAGAAACAGTAATATTGTTGAAATACTTCAAAAATACTTTATTACCAAACTAGGCCTTAGCGTTCATCTAGGGTTTTCCTTTGGGTTTTTGTTTAGAGAAGTTTAGCTATTGTGCTACTTATATTTGTCTAGCCTCGTAGCGGCTAGTGCGACCATCAAGACATTATTCTGTAACCCCAACTTCTAGTATTATTTATTATTCTGTAACCCCAACTTTTAGTATTATTTATCTAGAATATCCGAAATTTCAGATTGCTTACACTATTGTTTTATTGCTTGTTCTTGATTTGCACACTGGAAAATTCCTTCGCGGACAGGTTGATCATGTCGTTGGCTCGGTTGATAACATCGTGGAGTTGGTTCAACGATTGTCGTGGATATCAGCCGTGTACGGTTCTCTCTGTACAGTTGGTATTCGAATCATGAGAGTCAAATCCTCACAAAAATCATAGTTATGCTCTCTCATCGAAAGATCGGGAACCCTAGAGCACATCAAGTGGTATCAGAACTATAGTTGACCAGTGAGAGATTTACAGTTTTTGATATATTAGATTTGTTTAACTATGCTACAATTTATCAAGTGATATCAGAACTACTGTTTTTGATAGATTAGATTTACAGTTGGACAACACATATCTTTTAAATGCTAAAAATCCAGCATTTGATTTAACTATGCTCTTTGTCAACATGTAAGCTCGTGCTGAACGGACCTTCCATCCGTTAAATGATTTAACTTAGACATAAATTATCATGTTGAAGTTTCTTGAGACAATGCAAATACTTGCCATTTTTGTTGATTAAATCGAATAAAGTTTCCTGGTTAATTATCAGCAAACCGGGCGAAAAATCATTAGGGCTGATTCAATTTGTTTTTCAGAGTACGCAAATTGCATACCTTTTATATAGAAGGGGAGAAACAGAGTACAAATAGATGACATAAAACGTTTACACCAACGACTGTCACCCACACCCTCCACACTCACACACTAACTTAGTGGACTACTCTCGCAAAAATGTGCTACTCCCTCCTTAGCCAGCTCTCCTCCAAAGCTCACACTCCGCCACAATTTGGTCCTTTAATCCAAGCACCGAGAACTGGCGTCGAACATTTTGAAAAGCCCTGGCGTTTCTTTGCTTCCAAAGTCTCCAGCAGGTGAGAATGACAAGAGTGTCAAAACCTCTTCTATCTTTCTTGATGAACCTCTTACGCTCCCTAAACCACCAGGAGTTCAGGGTGTGTGAGCCGCGTCAATCCAGCGTCTACGATGAGCTGCTAGAAGACCTCAAACCAAACCTGCCTCGAATAAACACAACCAACCATGATATGGCTGACAATATCTATTTCTTGCATACAAGTGTAGCACTCTGATGCCTCATCTTGAAGCCCATGTCTAGCTCTTCGATCCGAAATCCAGATCTGTACTGGAAGCGCTTGTCTACTATTAATTTTTTTTTATCCGGGGTAAATAAAGATGAATACAATTTATACTGAACTTTTATACTTCTCCGTGTCTTATTTTTATCATGATACAGTATTACAAGTATAATTTTGTGTTAGTTCACATAGTTTAACCACATAATTAACAATATTATTAAATATTAGTTGGTGTTTTCTTGTGGTGAAATCATTGGAAAATACGAATCTATATTCTGTAACAACGCCTTTTTGTTTAGAAATATGTTTCTGCAATTCATAACTTTTATAGTTTATAAATATTTTTAGCAAATATATATCTAAAGAGTATGATCCAACAATTTTTTCGGTAGCAGTTTCTAGTGTATGATCAAGTAAGCATTTGTATAGAAAATTGTAGCGTATAAAGTTAACCAGTGACACTACTTTTTGCGGGTCAAAATTGTCCAGCAACTCAAAAATTTACCACAAGTGTACATGTTTTGTACATGGTATTGTAACACCATTGTTTAGAATGATCAGCAATGGAAAAAAAAATAGTGTGGATTCTCTTAATATGTCTGCATATGTAAATTTTACTTATTTAAAATGCTCTTATGCAATATGCTTGCTATCATATGGTGCACACGTACAAGGCCCCTGTCAGTTTATGAAATCAAAATTTGTTGCACATAATTGAACGTGAAAAAGTAGACTCACCGGAAAGAGAATAGCATTGTTGTCACCAGTCGCATTGGTTTGTTTTACGTCCAAGAGGCCTGGACCGGAAAGAGAACAGCATTGTTGTCACCGGTCACACTCGTTTGGGTTTACGTTCCAAGAGGCCCGGTGATGAACGAAAGATTAAAAAAAAAATGCACGGCGTCACACGGTGCCAGCCGCAAGTATCCATGGCCGGAAACGCGTGTTTACGTGGGCCTCCGCACCACACTGGATTGCACCATGGCGGGGCTCCCCCTCCCGTGCCACCACCAGCACGATCAACTCGGGCCGACTGGTGGCAGGCTGGCAGCAACAGACGGCTAGCAGATGCTGCTCTCAAAGCGGGAGCACAAGCACACAAAGTGGAGTACCTCTTTAATTTATCTCGACTTCACTACAGTCACGAGTGTGTGCCTTGGGAGAAAGCGCCGGAGCTTCGTCTAGGGCGTCGCCTTCCGTAGCAGAAATACTGTATTTCACTACTGTATTTCATCTCGATGGACAGCTAAGCTAGCTAAAGTAGCTGTCCAGGAATCACAAGGAGCTTGCCGCGCAACGAGCTGCTCGTGTTGAGAGGTGAAGGGAGGGGACACGCTTTCGATGGAGCGGCATCTAGGCGAAGGGTAAGAGCATCACTAGCAGTGCCCTCAAACCCTCAAACCCTTATAGCACTTTTAAGGGTTGAGAATTGACATTTTTTGGCACTTTTAAGGGTTGAAAAACAGGGCAAAGACTAGAACCTTCAAATTCCGTTATAAGGGTTGGGTTTGAGGGTTCTAGTCTTTGCCTCAACCCCAACATTTAAAACTGTCATTTGACATATCACAATTTATCACTACAAAAACACAATCAACCTTCAAACAAACTAGTAAATGAAAATTATTGATGCATGGTTAATAGTTTACATCACATAATCATCATATTCCCCCTGTCATCGGCACCATCACCAAAAAGTTGCAACTCGGCGCCGTCTCCTAAACCACTTGGACGTCCATCAAGCACCTCCGTAGGCGCCGGTGGAGTCCTCCACACCGCCGTCGCCACCACCACTCATCGGAGTGTCAGCTCGAAAAGTAGAGGACGCAGCATGGAACATCCTCTTCCTCTCCGTGATGTCGTCCTTGTAGTCCTTCCACCACTGCAATTGTTCTTCATCCATGTCCTTCTTGGACATCATCATGTCCTAAAGGGTTCTAGAGGAGGAGCCCCGATGTCCACCTCCGCTTGTTGGAGCATGTCCATGAACGACGTCGACGGGGCAGCCATTTCGTCGAGCACGTCGTGTGCGGCGGACGGAGTTTCGGCGGCGGTGGGCACGGCCTTCTTCCTCGGGGCCTTGGCGGCGACGGCCTTGGCCTTGGAGGCCGCAGCAGCTCGCGGCCCCCGGCCCGCCACCTTCACCCGGCCCTTCGCGGCGGCGGCCGGGGCGAGCATGGACGCGGCGGCCGGGGCGACGGCCGGCTGGGGCGGGAGGCGGTGCTGGCCCGCACGCCGCCTCTTGGCGCCGACGTGGGTCGTCGCCACCATGGCCGCGACCTGCCCGTGGCTCGGGGCGGGGGCGACGGGCGGGGCGGCGGCGGGGGCGGGCGGGGCAAGGGAGGAGGCCGGGGGGGCGACGGACGGGGGGGCGGGCCGGCGGGGTGGTCCATGGCGGCGGCGACCGGCGAGGAGGGCGGAGGCGGCTGCGGGCGGTTGGGATTTTTCCCTCCCGCGCGTGCGAAGAAGAGGATAAGGGTTGTCCAACCCCCTCCAACCCTCACTTTTAGAGGTTGGGAGGGCGACCCGGGGTCCAACCTCTAAATTTTTTTACGGGTTTAGGGGTTTACGGGTTCTAGTCTACGCATTTTTTTCGGTCCAACCCGTAAAAAAGCAGTTATTTTTAGAGGTTTGAGGGTTTAGGGTACTACTAGACATGCTCTAACGCGGCAAGCCATCCAAACCTCGTTTTGTCACGCCGTCATGCCATTTCCGTTTCTTCTCCCCGCCCTGCTCCGTCCCATGCGCCCGATCGGCCGGTCGCTCACGCGGAACGTACGTGAAAGGGATGCGACACGTGCACGGTGTCATGCTAAGCGCAGCAGGCCAGCATTAAGTGAAGTCGATGCACACACAATTACACATGAACATCATGTGTGACGCGATTGATATGCGAGATCGATATATGCCTCCTAGCTAGTATCTGATTTCTTTTTTGGCGGAGCAGTTCCCTGTTGTTAGAAACATGAAATTAACGTGCGCCTTGCACTTTCTGGCAACTGCATGTTGCCCAATAACTACAGGTAGGCACGCCGCGTCTGTATGGAGTACTGTAGCAGATATTTTTGCTAAAACACCGAGTTGTGCACCAAAATGTTTACACTCCATACTGAGACAAGAGGCTCGAGAGCCCAGCTTTGAATTAACGAAGCCATAAACGGCAGAGTTTACAACAAACAGAAACAGACAAAAAGAAAACAAGTCGCAGCTCAAGCAACTACACAAGACAGGGCTCATGCCACCAACGACCAGCACCAGGAGAAACACGAAGAAGCCCCTACCCCTACTGCCTTCCAATGTGCGCGTTGCGCATCGACACCCGAAGCTCTTGGAGAGAGTCGCTCAGGAGCAGACTAGGACGATGAAAGCTGCCTGCTTCTGGAGGGATGAACTGAAGTTGCACAAGCTAACCAAACCGCCAAGCACACCGACGAAGGAGCAACCAGCGCCGCCGGGAAAATCCGGCAATGGTGTCACCCTTGCACATGCTACCTCCGGAAGGGACCCCAATCCCTTGCCCATGTTCGAGGGCACCGAACCGCCGGCAAGTAGCGAGGCAGGGGAACGCCGCCGCCACCAGAAACTACCTGCAAACCGCGAGCCGAAGAACTTCATCCGGAGCATCGACAGAAGTCTTGCCTTGCGCCGCTGCGGAACCGAAGACAATCTCATCTTGCTTTCGAGCACCTTGTCCCAAGACCGCGTCTCCAAGAAGCCCGCGACGCCGAGGCGCCGCCATGGCCCGGTCCAGAGGACCTAGGTTTTCACCCGGGACACAAGGTGGGGCAGAGGTCACCATGACGCCTCCAAGGAGGTCAAACGGCGTCGTAGGCGTCGCCGTCGTGGGGATAGCAACTCCATCCCGAGCTTTCGCTCGACCTGCACTGCCCTCAGCTCAGAAAACTGCCACCTTTGGCCGGAGTGGACGCAGCAAGGGGCTGACCTCCCAAATCCGGCGTGGGGATCGAGAAGAGGGGCGGAAGGGCGCAGCCTCCAGATCTGGCGGCCGGCCGACCCAGCCGCCACCCGCCGTTCCACTCCCGCCCAAGCGGTCGAGGAGAACGGCCAGCACCCACGGCCGCCGCTCGCCGCCAAGCCGACGCCGCCAACTTGGACCGGAGCCGCCGCCCCGGCGTCCTCCACCTCTCGCGCCCAACAGAGCACCTCAGCCCCGCTCGCCAGGGCGCCGTCAGGAGCGACCACCGTGCCCTCTGCCTTTGGCGGGCAGGGCGCCGCCACCGCCGCCGGCGGCGGCGGCGGCAGCGGCCAGGGGAGGTCTAATTTGGGGACTTTTCGCTAGGGTTTGGGGAGCCTCCGGAGTCGCCCGAGCGGGAGCGACCCGGGAGGCGCTGGGCTCTCCAAGTCCTAGTTTCTTCTTACACTCCATACTCAAATAAAACATACTACTCCGGTGGGTACTGAAATATAATTTTACCTGACTTTTCCGAATATATGAGGCATACACCAAACGACGCATCCACATATATATGAGGGATTGAAATTTCAACGAAATTTTACCAATTTCGGTCGCTACTGAAATATAGTTTCACCCAATTTTTTCACTATATTCAGATCAAATTCAAACTAATTTTGAACAAGAAAATCCGATTCTTTCCCACAAAATCCAAAATTTTATGGATTTCGGTGGGTCCGGAAATATAGCTCTCTCTGTTTTTTTTTTCACTTTATGACACGAGTGACCGGAGGCAACTTGTCAATACAAAAGTTGAGCATACAAAATAAGTACTCCCTCCGTTCCAAATTAGTTGACTTGGTTTTGTCCAAATACGGATGTATCTATACTTGTTTAGTGACTAGATATATCCGTTTGTAGCCAAATGTGTGTCAAGTAATTTGGAACGGAGGGAGTATGAAACATACATTACGCATATATTCACGCAGTTCAACTATCTTTCCATACACTTCGGCCAGTAGCTTAGGGCGAGCCAGGAAGAAGCTTCCGTCTTGCCCTTCTTCGCCGGCGCAGCCATCTCCTCCCAGCGGCCGACATGGGTGGCCGACCTGTCCTTGCGCTTCGAGAGGAACCGCCGCAGCGACGCCTTCCTCGCGATCGGCATGTCGACCAGCGCCGGCGCCGCCGCCGTCGCGTAGCGGATCAGCTCGGCGGCCCTGCCCGGCGTGCAGGCGTCGAGCACCACCACCCTGCCCCCGTAGAAGATCGTCAGCTGCTGCGCCCCGTCGGGTTGCTGCACGGACCCCTCGTGCGCCGCGTTGCTGGACGGCGACATCGGCAGGGGAACCGGGCCGGCGCCTGACTTGACGTACTGGCTGAGCACGCCGCAGGCCACGGCGAAACGGCGGGCGGAAGCAGCAGCGGAGTCCGTGGTCGTCATGGGCGGCAACGGCATTGACTGGACGCGCGCGTGTACTGGCGAGCTGAGACGGGAGTGTGGGCTTCGGCGGTGGCGAACTGGCGATCAATGGCCCTTGCAAGCTCCACGAACAGTTTGCCTGGTCGATCCGTTGGATGGTGGGGGTTCACTGTTCTTTTATAGAGATGAGACGAGGATGAAGGAGTATCTTATGAGCGGGCGGTTCGGCATCGGCGATGGATGGAGAGAGGACGTACCGGCGGGACATGTGCAAGCAGCGTGCGACGCGGTCGAATGGAGAGGACCTGAAAAAAGTCTTTCTTTTTTGGCGCTGGCGCAAAGTGTGCAACGAGCATGCATGACTGAATTTACTATTTCATCCACCAGGTAGCATGGCAGGTCACACGGACCTCGCCTCCCAACCAACCCCCGGCATCAGAGGGGACACGCTTTCGATCCAGAGGGCGAAATCCAAGTCTCATTTCGTCACGCCGGCCGGCGGGCCGCGTCATGCCATTTCCGTTTCATCTCCTCTGCTCCGGCCGTCGCGCGCGCGTGAGGAAGAGCCTGTTTGGGAATGAATCTCTGCTTGTATTGATGATTGACTTGGGTATTTATAGGTACCCAAGGGACGCATACAAGGTCGGTTACAAGGTTCGCGTCCCCTCGGAGGGACGCAACGTTTGGACAAAAGCAACGGCCAAGTTTGCTTAGGATCTAAGCTAATTTCTAACTGCTTAGTTAGCCTAATATCTAAGCTAATTTATTCCTAACACTCCCCCTTGGACAACGCAAATCCTTGAAAATCTGTTGTATAATCTTCGGATCTTCTTGCATAGTCTTTAGAGTGTTCTTGTGTATCCATAAGGATGTCCTTGTAAACAACCCTGTCTTTTGTAGATTCAATCATCTTGAAAAATTTCATCTGTAGAACCTCTCCCCCAAAAACCCTGTGGGGAAAAAATATGAGAAGAGTTGTGTTCGATATGTTGTAAAAACTCCATTAAACCCTGTGGGAAAAATAAGGAGGAAATAATACAACATATAATGAGTATTGTCTCACTGATAACTCATATGAGAAAAACCTTGATAGGAAAAATCTCATTAGTGAGTTTAGAGATCAATATATATGCCTTATAATATACTTCCTTTAAAAACCCCGGTGGGGAAAAATAGAAAAGTATGACATATGACAATGAAAATATATAGCCTCATTTAGCACATTATATGAGAAACTAGAGAGTAAACTCATAAAGTGAAAAGGAGTGAAAATGAGTGCAATACGACATGCCACTGAAAACTCCTCTAAAATCCAGTGGGAAAAATATAAGGAGAAAGCAAAATGGCATATCTGAACACTTGTATTTATATTGTCTCATTAAAAACCTTTCATGAGAAACCATGAGGGAAAAACTCATCAAGGGAAAAAGAGTACAATATATATGATCTGACGATCATCAATGGGTTATGACATGGAAGTTAATTTACTCCCCCTGAACTTTGCAAATCTCAATAAGTTTCTTGCAACATTGTTCTCGATATAACCCATAATGTATTTGAGCAATACAAGTGGTATTATCTTGATAGATAATGGTAGGTGATTCTGTTGAATCTTAACCACATAAGTTTGAATGTGATATCATTCTGTGAAGCCATATACATTTTATGATGCTTCATATAAAGTGATTATTCAGAATGATTAGTGTTATTAGACATTAGAGTCTATTTTGAAGACTTTTCTTAACAAGATCTTCCACTGAAATCAGTCATTGATATGGCATTTTCGGGATCAAATAATAATAGCCAATAAATGTATATCACACAATGGTCAATTCTTGATGTTCCTGAGGGATTTAATCAAGATCTTTTGTGCCTTGAAGATATCAAAAGATATTACTTACACCAACCATTTAGTTGGGTTTAGCACTTTAAATAAACTGACAACGAAAATATTGTCACATGTGATGTAGTTTGAAATGATGGTACTGAGATATGGAACAAGAGGTCCCCATACTAATTCATCATTGATACTGTGTGCAAAATGAGTTTGCATCCCTGTTAGAGATAGTATGACCATATGTGTCTTTGATATGATTTATCCATATTTAATTTCTACCATATTTTTATGGATATGTGAAGACTGATAGATATGTATTCCTAAGGGAATATGCTCAAGTTATGAACTTGAATAACATTTGGTTTCATCCAAATATCCGTCTTGATACGATTGCAACCACCTTTCATGTAAGACTTTGATGACAAAATCATCAACATATACATAGGTCATGTAGAATCCAGTGAGGGATTTTATTAATGACTACATGTAAGCAATCTTTATCCGAGTTATTCTTTCGAAGAAAGAAATCTCATAGTCGATTGTACCACACAAATTTTGACTATTTGAGTCATTGAGTGACTTTTGATGTTTTACACAATATATGTTGCGATTTGTTCTTGGACATTTAGATATATCCGAGCTAAGTGATCCACATGAGTATGAAATCACCGTGTTTATCAACTGCATGGATAGTTTATTTGTACTGCCAATAATATTAATACCGAAACATAATTCCACTTATACCAAGAGGGTATGTTACATCATAATCGATGTTGGGTCTCTGCGTGAACCCTTGTGCTACAAGCCTCGCTTTTTCACCACCTCATTATGAACGAAATTCATTTGTCTTCCAAAAGGGAAGATACTTATGAGGAGAATGTATTACTGCGGTAAATACCTCTCTTTTGTTTAGCGAATGCTATTCTTGTTTAATTGCCTCCTTCTAGTTGAACCAATATATGAGTGCATGAGGCACTCTACCATGGATTTTGGTTCAGGGCCCTAAAGGTTTTAGCAATTTAAGAATAAATATTTGTCGACAAATGTAGTCTTTATGTTATATGATTCTGTTGAATCAATGAAAATTGTGGAAATAATATTTACATCTTTTAACTCCTCGTGATTTCCCATAACAATGGAGTCAAGGTGTTTCGATGTCCCAACACTTAAAAATTGTGTGCACATATATGTTGGGTTTGGATGATGAGCATCCGTTATGTGTTATTCAACTTGAGGTTGAACTACATTTACTAGTTGAGGATATAAGTTCCTCTATTTTCGCGAATACTTATGTGACCATGTGTCTCCCCCTTTTGCTCTCATTTTGGGGAAAATAGTGGTTGTATGAGATACTTCCACTTTGTATGGCACAATGCATGCATGCATAATGTGATTTAATGACGTCTTTGTCATAAGTAAATGTATGTGGCAGATTTGCAATGTGTTGCAAATATATTGAACTTCATGTTCAGATTTTAAGTACGTGAATATCAGGACTGAATGTCTATGACATTTCTAATTTATCGGCATTCTTTGTGGTACGAATCTCCCCTTAAAGCCAAAAATGTCCTTATTTTAAATGTAATCAGCGTACGGGCTATAAATAATTTCCCTGATGGGAGCTTGAGATATTTATAATTAACAGATAAATAAATAGATATACCTCACATAGATCCCAAAGTTAATGTGAGGGCCCGTTAATGTACGCCGGAGTGGTGAAATCGGTATATAACCGATATCGCAGATGGGAAATACTTCTTTGATTTCCACGTACTTACTGCAAGGGGAAGCAGTATAAATATGCAGTTTGTATGATCTAGAATAGATCTGCGGCGTGTAAGACCGCATGTCTCCAACAAGATGTTGGTATATTAAATTCTGTAGAAGTGGTCATTTAATTAGATTTGATTCTTCTGATAAAGAATTTATTTACACCATTTTGGCTATGTACATGAGGTACTTGATAAAATCATAAATGCTCGTGAAAACGATATTCAAATGGTATAACCCATATGCTAGAATAATCTGCTCATATTTGATAATTTGAGCAATTAATTTAGTAAAATCATGGGTTCATGGATATTAGAGACTCACATAAGGGCATCTATTAGATGTTCATAAATACCATGAATATATGTCTCAAAATGGTTGAGTAGTCCATATATAGCTTCTTGAATGTGTTCAAGAATTTGAGTGGCTACTTTATTAATTTTTAAGGTGAGAGAGCCTTAAAATTTATTTACTTATTCTCATGGCACATTTAGTGCACATAAAGTCTGATGACTTGAGAATTTTTCTAATTTTAAGGTGTGACCTACAGAATTGTCAATGACTTTCCGTAACATCCCTATTTAAGGGTTACCAAGGCGAACATGCCAAATCTTCAATCTATGAAGATACGGAAAATAATTTTGGACGCAACGAAGTTTAGTATGAAACTTTATTCATACATTCATATCATGTCCGAGGAACATGAATACATGATATAATGGACAACATACCTCATGTAGTAGTATTGTTATAGGCTGATGCATGGGATAGGTTCGAGACTAAACGAGGTCTCCAAAATATCTTGGGGATTTTATTCCGCAAGAGATCCATAATTGTGAAGGAGTGATCTCCTTATCCCATTGAACTCACATTAAATATTGAATTTTGCGGTATAACCCCAAAAAACATGTTTGCGAGCATATATATGTATGATGATTCATACAATAACATATACAATAAACTTGATAGTTATCTTATCACTTTTGGTAGGTCCATTATGATTCTGCTTGTCATTTACCTACACTTTACATTGATTTCTCGTGGTTCTTTTTGAGACCATTATCACCCGTTGGGTGTATAAGATGATTCTTCATAAGAAGAAATCGTATATTATTATCTTGAAATGGAGATGATAATGTTGTTACATTATCACCAAAACAAGATGTAAAGTGATTTGTAGGTTTGGAAAGAGATGTATTTTTTTATCTACCTCATAACATATTATCAACTTGGAGTTGATTCCATAGACAACAGAACTGGAAGCTGTAATGGACTCATCTAATCTGAGTTCATGAATTCCTTTGTGGAAATGCAAGCCATTTCCTGCATGAGATGATCATGCATTTCACTTACCGTGATAGTAAATAAAAATAAAAATGCTTCGACTGAGCATATTTATGATCAGTATGATTCCTTAATGACCATAATGTAGACATTTAATGTTGAGACATTCAATGATATTTCTATCAATGGTTTGGACTTCAATCCTAGATGGATGGGTAATGATACATTTACCACCAAAAACATAGAAATGTTTTTTTTAATTGGTTAGTCATGGTGAAGAAAATCATCACCATATAATATAGAACCTATAGTAGTTTGTGAGAAACTCAACCATCGATTTTTATGATGGACTCTATCTTGATAGATAGAAGATGCAACGATCATATCAATGATATAGACTCCATTATTTTTATGTTTAACAAATATAATGGAAACATGAAATGATCATGCATGAATTGATTTAACTATGATAGTAAAATTTATTAAGGTAAACAACAAATATGCTCTAGTTGAACAATTTGATATTTTAAGCTGATGCTTTTATGCCACATGTTTCAAAGTGTAAATTAACACATTGTAGATAATCTCCATATTTTTGGAGTACATCTGACAGTAATAGGAAGCATAATCTGACGTATGTCAGTGGACAACTTTATGCAACAAAATTAATTTCAATTGCAAAATAAAGCTTGTCGTACAAAACAACATGCTTATAGATAATGCTAGAGGCAAATATATAGAACATGTGTCAAATCCTAGCAAAATAGGACCTGGAAGGTAAATAATGGTAGCACATGTAAATGCAGAAAAATATACATGTACTCCGTAATAGAGACTTCAGTGCGAAATCTAGACTAGCCTAGGGCTAAATGCATATTTCTGTAAATCTGAGGGTTAAACAGAAAATGCAAGGGGTGAACGTGTGAACTGCAAAAACACCGAAGGGATAAGGTTCTCTATTCCCTTGCTTTTGCGGTTACTAATTTCCCAGTGGGGAATTTTACATCGCTCATCGCCACAGCGATGTGAGGTCCGAGGCGACACGCCGCCGTGCCGCCTTTGGGAGGAGCAGGCCGCTTTGTGCGCCGGCCATGAGCCGCCGCCGTTCCGGTCACGTGCGCGCTGGAGGGCGTATCCGCACGGTGCACCGGCCGTTCGCCGGAGTCCACCGCGTTTGGAGGATTGGGCTGCTTCAGTTGGTGGATGTACAGCGCCGTGCAGTCGGCCGGAGGTTACCGCTGCCGGCCCGTTGTGTCTCTGCTCACGTCGCGCCGGATGGCGCCGCGGCCGGGAGGGCTCGCTCGCCGTGCCGCGGGCTGGATAAAAGCCGCCGAGCAGGCTAATGCCCGGTGCCGCCGTCGGCCGTGCTGAGAGAGGCCGCTGACGCGGCTGCTGCCGGCCCTTGGGCGCCGCTCCTAGCGGCCACGCCTCCGCGAGGAGCCAGGCCGAGGGCCATCGTCCTGGGAGAACATCGCCGGGGCCGGGAGGAACGGTCGCGCCTGGTGTTCGTCGCGCGTGCGCCGGAGGGCGCAGCCGAGGGCGGTGCTCTGGCCATTGGACGCCGATGGGAGCCGAGGGCTCGGCCGCCGCCGTGCTTCGCGACGAGGCCGTAGTCCACGGCGCTGCACGTTCTCCGGCACGTTTTGGCCTTTTGGGTCTTCGCGATGGAGTGAGCCACACCGCGGGGAGCCGCGCAATAGGGACGCCGCCAGCCTCGCGCGTTGGATGACCGCACCGTGAGTACGCTTGCGGTCTCGCCGTGGAGCGACATCCGGCCGAAGCCGCATAAGGTGAGGTCGCTCGAACGCCGCCGTCGAAAGCAGTTCTTGGTTCTTACCTCCGTTTTCGTCTTCTTCTCAATGCGTTCTCTTGCCTGATGCTCTCGGTAGAGTCGAGTGCGTGATAACGTGTTTGGAATGAATCTCTGCTTGTATTGATGATTGACTTGAGTATTTATAGGTACCCAAGGGACGCATACAAGGTCGGTTACAAGGTTCGCGTCCCCTAGGAGGGACGCAGCGTTTGGACAAAAGCAACGGCCAAGTTTGCTTAGGATCTAAGCTAATTTCTAACTGCCTAGTTAGCCTAATATCTAAGCTAATTTATTCCTAACAGAGCCAACCGAAAGCCGATCGGTCGGTCACAGGAAACGCGCGAACGCATGCTGCCTCCTTGAAGCCAGCGCGTGTTCACGGTGTCCGTGCCGGGCCGCGTGAGATCCATGAGGAGTACCAGGTATCTAATCTTGCGCCCAATTTGTTAGGCAGGCCAAGGCATACGTGAAGTGATCGGTCCATGGCCGGAGACGCCTAACAGTATCTCAAGGTTGTAGCAACAGGAAATATATCAACGTGCCTCGCGAAATGTAGTTTTACTCTCCGTAATTTTTCACCCGTACGTCCAAACCTGTGAAATACATGGACCTGTTGATGTCCGTATTTTCTCCCGAATGATTCCGTCCCAAAAACGGTCATCCAAGCGAGCCCTAAGTGACATCTCAATGCTGGAATCAACACAGGGACCCCTAGGCGAAGAGGCTAAAGTGGTGCACATGCACGGTGTCCGCCCCCGGCGCGTCGCCCGTGCCGGTACTGCGTGACTGACATCCATGCATGACTGCTTGAGGTGTGTCTCGCATGCTGTTGCTCGGTAATATCTTTTCACCATCTTGCGCCCGATTTGTTGTTAGCAGGCTCAGTCACCGGTGTTCATTAGCTTTCTCGTCACTGCACCTGTTGTGTCGCGCGCAAGGCAAGCGTGATCGATCGATCGAGAGGCCTAACAGTTAGGCACGCATCATGGCGGCCGGCTCGAGTAAGTGAAATCGAGATTGATGCACACACATGAACATCATGCATGCATGAATGCGATAGATATGCGACATGCCCTAGTATCAGAAAGTTTTTGGTTCTGATGTTAGAAACAGGAAATTAACGTGCGCCTCGCACTTTCTGGCGACTCTTGCCTAATAACTTGGTAGGCCGGCACGCCGCGTCCCTACGGACAGCTATGAACCTATTCCCTGAATCATATCTATACATGTAATATGTATAGATACGTTCGCATGCACACAAATGGAAGTCATTCTTTTTGAAACGGAGGGAGTATCAGATATTTTTGCCATACACCGATATGTGCACCAAAAGGTGGCGCCTTTACCACAACGATTTACACTCTATGCTCAAGAAAACATTGTACTAGCAAGTATCAGTGAATTAACGTATATGAGGCTTTGAAATTTCAACGAAATTTCCGAATTTTTACCAATTTTGGTGTGTATTGAAATATAATTTTACCTGAATCTTTGGACTATATTTAGACCAAATTCAAACTAAATTTGAACAAGAACATACGAAACCTTTTACGCAAAATCCAAAATTTTCAACGAGTGACCGGAGGCAACTTGTCAATACAAAAGTTGAGTATATATACAAAATAAGAGCCTATTTGATTCATAGGATTTGAATATCGGAGGAATGGGAAAGGAATAGGAAAGATGACATGTGTAGAAATTTCCTTGTTCCTTGTGCATAGGATTCAAAGAATGAGATGTCAGTCAATTTTTGTTTTCCTATACGTTTTGCCTTGAAAGTGAGATATGTAGGAAAATCTCCTCTAGTTTCCCCTTGCACAATTTCATGAATCATATGAATTAAAGGAGTGAACAGTAGAATCTAGAGAAAATATCCTATCCCTGTACATTCCCTCAATGTTTCCTTCAAATCAAAGGAGCGCTAAGTAAGAACCATACACTGCACACATATATTCACGCAGCTCAACTATCTTTCCAGACACTTCGGCCAGTAGCTTGCATGCATGCCACAGCATGTGGCTAGCTTAATTTAATACTCCATGATGACTAACAATAATAGTTATTAAAATAACAACGTAAGTAAACTAAAGGTTAACTGAACTCTGCACTGCACTGCACTGACCACCGGCCATCGTAGCAAGGGGTGCTAGCTCCCAGCCCGAAGTCACAGCTCGATGTACGTAGCTCAAGTTGAGGTGATCGATCACTGCGCGTGCATGTCTCCTAAGCTACCCAGGGCGAGCCAGGAAGAAGCTCCCGTCTTGCCCTTCTTCGCCGGCGCCGTCTCCTCCCAACGCCCGACGACATCTGCGGCCGACCTGTCCTTTCGCTTGGAGAGGAACCGCTGCAGCGACGCCTTCCTCGCGATCGGCATGTCGACCAGGTCCGCGGCCGGCGAGGCCGCCGCCGTCGCGTAGCGGATCAGCTCGGCGGCCCTGGCCGGCGTGCAGGCGTCGAGCACCACCACCCTGGCCCCGTAGAAGATCGTCAGCTGCTGCGCCCCGTCGGGTTGCTGCACGGACCCCACGTGCCCCGCGTTGCTGGACGGCGACATCGGCAGGGGAACCGGGCCGGCGCCTGACTTGACGTACTGGCTGAGCACACCGCAGGCCACGGCGAAACGGCGGGCGGAAGCAGCAGCGGAGTCCGTGGTCGCCATGGGCGGCAACGGCATTGACTGGACGCGCGCGTGTACTGGCGAGCCGAGACGGGAGTGTGGGCTTCGGCGGTGGCGAACTGGCGATCAATGGCCCTTGCAAGCTCCACGAACAGTTTGCCTGGTTGGATGCAGTGTTGGATGGTGGGGGTTCGCTGTTTTTTTATAGAGATGAGACGAGGATGAAGGAGTATGTTATCAGCGGGTGGTTCGGCATCGGCGATGGACGGAGAGAGGACGTACCGGCGGGTGCGGCGTGTGCAAGCAGCGTGCGACGCGGTCCAATGGAGAGGACCTGAAAAAGGTCTTTCTTTTTGGTGCTGGCGCAAAGTGCGCAACGAGCATGCATGACTGAATTTACTACTGTATTTCATCCACCAGGTAGCATGGCAGGTCACACGGACCTCGCCTCCCAACCAACCCCCGGCATCAGAGGGGACACGCTTTCGATCCAGCGCGCGTGTTCACGGTGTCCGTGCCGGGCCGCGTGAGATCCATGAGGAGTACCAGGTATCTAATAATCTTGCGCCCAGTTTGTTAGGCAGGCCAAGGCGTACGTGATCGGTCCATGGCCGGAGACGCCTAACAGTTGGCATGGCCGGCGCGCCCTGTATCTCAAGGTTGTAGCAACAGGAAATCAACGTACTGTAATGCCGTCTGCTGCTAACTGGTGTGCGTGCCTAATAACTTATCGGAGACAATGCCGCCTACCGTGGAGTAATTTGAGCGCACGAGATGTGCGTGGGGCCATAAAGCTAGCAAAATATAGCCTATATGCACTCTTCGTGTGCCTCCATGTGTGGATCGAATTGTTAAGGTTTGGTGACACAGAGGAGTTAAATGTGGCGTTTGTCACCCGTCCAAACCTGTGAAATACATGGACCTGTTGATGTCCGTATTTTCTCCCGAATGATTCCGTCCCAAAAACGGCCATCCAAGCGAGCCCTAAGTGACATCTAAATGCTGGAATCAACACAGACAGCCGATGTATTAGCATCCCTCTTAACAAAACATAGCATACAACTCTGCAAATTGGAGACCGTAGCTTTCATCCGATCTCTCTGCCTTCTCATGTAACCAATTTTTGACAAGCGCTTGGCAGTGCAGTTCAATCTTCGTTCCGTCACGGATTCCACAAGGTTTTTCGTCTTAAGCGCTCACCATATATACAACCATTTTGCTGGTATCCACACATACGAGGAGGAGTTTCGAATGTCGGATTGATATCCGATCGCACGAACTGAGATTGGCGGTGGCTAGGGTTTCTAGCACAGGGAAGTGTGTGCCTTAAGCTAATTTGGTCTCTCATGCCTCCACCTAAGTCGTTAGTCATAATGACGAATTCCCGGCTTTGAAATTTGCAATAAAAGCACCAATTGCTAGTGCAGGCTTCCGGGTGTTTGCACCTTCTCGCCATTGACATTTTGTTTTTTGCCTTTCTCACCATAATTACGAATAGGTAACCGTAAATGAATCATTGCTTGACCATAGTTGGTGTTTTTATGTTTTGAACACAATAAATAGCCCAAAACAGTTTGGCAAGCCCTGTCAAGTTAGTATGCCTCGGCTATCAGTAGATCTTGTCGGAGTTTTCTCCATATTTACTCATCTCTGTGACGAGTATATAGGTTTTTTTTTAGGGGTGACCGAAGCCGTTTATTGATATCTAACTGCAACAGGAATACATAAGCCCGTAGGCGGGTCGATGAGCCACACTTGGCGACCTGGACCATCGGAAACAACACTTCTAGCTAGACTATGAGCTTCTTTATTGTGACTTCTGCGCTCATGGCAGAAAGATAGCTGATCAAAGGCCTTCCTCGCCTCCGTAATCTCGCGCACGACATGACGAGTATATAGGTAACCTAATACGCATTGAGAAGGACGCATGAGCCTTCCCCGGGGGCTTTGCACGACCAAGGCCACGAGACAAGATGGGCCATGCAACCAAGGTGGCCCGTCCGTAGTAGAAGAGGTGCCCCGCCTCATGACCCAAGACGGAGTCAAAGAGGGGTGCTATGAAGGACCTCATCACAACCATGTCGGGGTGACCGGTTGTGAGGTAGCCACTACCCCATGGTTATGTAGTTATCACACATTGACTGTGTGCAACTCCCTTCATAGTTAGTATGCACAATTTTATCTCGAGTACATTTGTTTTCAGAATCAGTCAACACCATCATCAAACAAGGGTAGGTTGTTACCGGTGTCTATCCGTGGGAGTGAAACTGCATACATCGTCCTGTCGCTTATGTGTCATACGTCGACTTTGGCATCATACTAAGCTATAAATCTTTTGCCCGGGGAAAACACATACTTCACATCATGGAGCTCGGGTTAGAAGGAGCCCATTTTTTGAAAAGTTCAAAATCTACATTTTTAGTTTCATTTTTTCGTTAAAAAAAATCCTAAATGTAGATAATGATATGATCTACAAGTGTGTAAGAAACAATTCCGAAATTTGTTATATTTCAGACTGGCAAAAAAAAGACAAATTGATGGATCTAGATTGCTGAAAAGTACACATTTTTTTAAAACTTGAAATGTTGTCAGATTGAAAAAGTTCAAGATTATGTACACATAGATTTTTCATTTCAAATTTTTTGAAACTTGAAAGTACTAATTTTGATTTTTTGAAGAAAAAACAATCCATGAAGTTCAGGCTCGATTTGCACTTTCCGATACTTCATATCCATATATAGATATGACACCAGCAACATGGCAATACAATAGTCCAGTACAAAATAATAAAGAAATACCACGCGCATATATTCACGCAGTTGGATATTTAATTTATGGGTACCGGTACTAGGGAGAATGCATGCCACGACATGTGACTTACACATGATCAATACATATATAGCAGTAGTTGTTAATAACTAACATCGTGCGTAGGTAAAGATTAAATCAACCTCCACTTGTCATCGTCAGCAGGGAAGCTCCGAGATCACGGCTCGATGAATGTTGTTCGTCATGCATGCTGAGGCGATCGGTCACGGCGCGTGCACGTCTCCAAAGCTACCGAGGGCGAGCCAGGAAGAGGCTTGCGTCTTGCCCTTCTTCGCCGGCGGCGGTGTAACCGTCTCTTCCCAACGCCCGACATCGGCGGCGGTGATGGACTTGTCCTTGCGCTTCGCGAGGAACCGCTGCAGCGACGCCTTCCTCGCGATCGGTATGTCGACGGCCGGCGCCGGCTCGGGGGCGAGGCCGCCGCCGCCGCCACGTACCGGATGAGCTCGGCCGCCCTGACCGGCGTGCAGCCGTCGAGCACCACCACCCTCCCCCCGTAGAAGATCGTCAGCTGCTGCGCCGCCCCGTCGACCGCGGGCACCGGCGCCGGCGCCGGCACGGCGACCTTGACGTACTGGCTGAGCACGCCGCAGGCCGCGGCGAAGCGTCGGGCGGCCGCAGCGGAGTTCGTCGTCGTCGCCATCGGCGACATCGACTGGACGTAGGTACTGGCGAGTCGAAAGTCGAGAGGAGAGGGAGGGTTTGGGCGGTGGCGATCAATGGCCTCTGCTAGCTCCAGGAATTAACTGTGGTGGATCGATCGAGTGGAATGGATCGTGGGCGTCAGGGGGCTGTTTCTTATAGAGGCGATGGAGACGACGAGGTGGTTATCGATCAGCGGAGGTTCCGGCGCGGCGATCGATCGTGAGGTTAAACGTGGGCTGTGCTTGAAAAGGATGGCCATTTTCGCGCTGGCGCGACTCGTAACCGTCTCCTGCCCGTACGTTCTGGGAAACACAGCTGCTAGAGGTAGCCGTAAATAGTAAACCAGAGGCTGTAACTTTCTCTAATAAGGGTGTGTTGAATTTGCTAGCTGCCTATCTGGCTGGATGAATGGCTCGTGTCTCTCGACTCTTATCAGAAATCGGATCAGATGACACGAGGACAAAGCTAATCCGATCGCGTGCGTGTGTAATTTCCTCGTGGGAAAAGGCGGATTCCATGTGCGTATATATCTGTAGTGGTACGCAATACGAGTGTATATACGTGTTGAAGGATCGAGAAGCTCGGATCAAGATAAGCACCCCTTAGTTTCCCTTGGTTAATTAGGGACCAGCCCTGCGGTTTAACCTAATCAAGTTAGGGTTAACTAATGATAGGAACAATCCAAAATAGTACTCCAGCTAGTAGTTCTTCGGTATTGGTACTACAGGAGTCTAGGACGAGAGATCCCAAGTTCTGAAAACTCGCATAACATGACCCTAAAGCAAGCAACCAAACAATCATCGTCGTCGAGATACCATCGATCAGGCCGGTCTTTGTCAGCCAACGATCGGATCAACCAGCGCGCGATTCACAGACAAAAAGAATTAATGGCCCCGCATGCACTCTGGGTATTTCCGGCACGGGCGATTTCCCGTTTCGTGTCTGCTGCGCACGAACCAGAGAACGACCCGCCGGATGGCCCAAAGAAGCAAAGCGCGCGCTAACTTTTCCCGGTACGTTCGGCGACGGCACGGATGACAGGAAAATAAACGATCGGCTTGGACGCAAGTTGGCGAAAGCGCGATTGTGACATGCACAACTTGGCGAAAGATCGAGTTCAAATTTAGACGGATATTTTTCAGTCTGAGCCGATGTTCCGTCAAGAGCGAGATGTATGTGGTGACTTCGTCAATCTCAAGACCTAATCCGTCGGCTCAGTGTGTCGGAGGTGCTTATAGGACTAGGGTGTGCGTGTATAGGTTCGTAGGGGTGAGTGTGTGCATTTGTATGTTAGCGTCTGTGTTTGTACAATGTTTCGTAAAAATGCGGCTGCCTCTCTCTCTGTGCCGATCCCAACGAGAGCCGGCGAACCCAGTCTAGCCGTATCACCACCACACGGTCACGTGGGCGAGATTACGGTAAGGACAAGGCAACCCAAAAATCAATTTTGCCTCCTGAGTTCCACTGATCTTACTATTTTAGAAAAGTTAAAAAAAATAAAGTTTTTAAAAACTATGAAAATAATTCCGCATGTTGTCAATGATATATATTATAAGTGTGCAAAATCACAATGCAATATTTTTTGTATTATATACATTTGTTATTTTGTGTAGCTTAAAATTCAAAGTATTTTCCATTAACATTTTGTACACTTGTAGGATAATATTATTCAACTTTAGCGTGAGCCAAGACGTGTGTCTGCTATTTAATCTAACAGATCTCTGTGAGACTATGTGCGTGCATGTTTTGTTGATGTCTTAACATGATGTAGCACAAGATGATCTCTATGAAAAAGAACACAATGTTGCTAAACTGATCTCATAATAAATCTATGCTCTTCACCGAGTTGATGGTGCGCTACGTTCAGGCCAAAGTAAAACTAAGAGATAATCTTTGTTAGATGTTTAGCATCTGCCATAATACAGTGTCTGCTCTCGCCTTTGATCTTCAGCACCAGAGACGTCGGCATTGTAAATTTGTTGTTAAATACTTTTTCATTTCTTTCCTTCGAAATCTCCCAGGCAATCAGGGTCATGGCAGATTTCAAACCCTTTCGGGGTCACACGGCACCTTTGCAAGGGCATGCCACTACGATAACACTGTAGGACGACCGGATCCAATGCTTTGGGCGAGGCATGTGCAGGATAGCCATGAAGCTACAGCTTGTCTGACTTCGTCTAGAGTACCGAAACTCGAAAAGAATATGCCTAGCCGTCTCAGGCACCTTTGCACTTATTTGTTGCTTCATGTTTTTTGGGGCGCGTTTTCTTCCGGCTGCCAAGAAAGCGAACCTTTTTTACATTAAGCTTTAAAGTGACTAGTACCTAGGATGCCATGATGAGAGACAATTACTGGAAAAGGCCTAACGCATGTAGTGCTGATAGTAAAGGAGAGGCTGTAATATGAACTTTTTTATTGTAGGAATTCGTAGGATTTTTCGGGATTCCAATACTTAGAATGTTTCCTATAGATTGCATTTGGATCACATGAATGGTTGCGTGGACTGGATGTGTATGTCCCGATCACAGAGGAATTTCAATATCAACTCCAACAGATTTTAAGACAGTTGCATAGGATTGATGCTTCTTTTCTTTTTTGTATTTTCCTATGTTCCGTCCAAACAACGATTCTTGCAACATTTTTGTGCTTTGCAATCTAAAATGCAAACATGTGCAAATCCTGTGTATTTTTCTATTCCTATGTTTGGCAAGGAGTAGCTGGCTAGATGAATGGATCGTATCTGTCGTAACGGGAACAACTCTACTTCCGTCGCGTGCGCCTGTAATTTCCTCGTGGGGAAGAAGATAGAGACCGGATTCCTTGCGCGTGTATGTGTTTCGTGTGTTAATTACGGACGATCGAAAAACTCGGATCCGGATAAGCACCGCTTAATTTCGCATGGTTTAATTAGGGACTTGCCCTGCTGTTTTCCCTAGCTAGGATAGGAACAATCCAAATACTAGTGTACTAATCCTTCTGTTTTCAAGTCGAAAAGGAAAAATACTTGTGTTTTCGTTCTACGACGAACGGTTCCAAATCACATGCAGAGTCGCAGAGATACAATCGATCAGAGCGGTTTTTGTTAATCCACGATCAATCAGTGAGCCGCACGCAGGAGCTTGAATCTACAAGAAGAGGAATGGCGAGCCAGGAGCCCAGGAATGAATATGATACTAGGGGAACGTTTGGTTCCATCGCCTATATAGCCATAGCTGAGCTAGCCAGCTTAGCCTAGCTCGGCTTGGCTAAAGCCTGCTCTGGCTGCGCATTTGGTTAGGCTGCTTGCTTTTGCTGGCAAGTTCAAGCGAGCTATTTTTTTTTTTGCGAGGAAATTCCAATCTATTCATCAACTGTCAAAACAGTACAAAGAAATCTAGAAGCAACGAAAATTACATCAAGATCCGTAGACCACCTAGCGACGACTACAAGCACTAGAGCGAGCCGAAGGCGCGCCGCTGTCATCACCCCTCCATCACCAGAGTCGGGCAAACCTTTTTGTAGTAGACAGTCGGGAAGTCGTCGTGCTAAGGTCCCATAGGACCAGCGCACCAGAACAGCAACCGTCGCCGATGAAGAGAAGTATAGATCAGAAGGATCCAATTTGTAGACACACGAACGAAGACGAACGAAGATCGGATCCAAACGGATCCACGGAGCACAACCACCGACCGGATCCCGCGAGATCCGCCGGAGACACACCTCTACACGCCCTCCGACGATGCCAAAAGCACCGCTAGAACGGAGGCTAGGCGGGAGGACTTTATTCCATCTTCAAGGAGTAGCCGCCGCATCATCTCCTTGAGTAGGACTAAAACCCTAACAAAACACAAGAAAACATGTGAGAACGGATCCCTCCCGCCGGCAAGGAACGGGATCCACCGCGCCACCATGGCACTAGGCCACAAAGACGAGGGATCACGGCGCCGCCGGCAGGAGGCGGAAACCCTCGTCGCTGGAGCTGTTACGAAGAGGTACGTGCGTTTCTGTACTATTTTTTCAAGCGAGCTAATTGTTTGGATAGATAGATCCGGTTGTTTTTGCAGGCAAGCTGACACGAAAGTGGGATCGTGGGGACTTTTTTTTTGCGTTCACAAGTTTGCCGTCGCGAGCGAGCCAAATCGGCTCTCCCTCCACGGCAAGGTTTTTCTAGCTCCGAGAGGCTAGCTGGCTCTCAAAAGCAATCTATATTTTTCTGTACCAAACGCGTATCCATAACCGCTTTTGCTTAGGATCCAAACGTACCCTAGATTTTTCCTGTTGGCGCCTATACCCACTGTTTCACCCCAAAACCGATAGAGCCTGAACATCGCAGCAACTGGCGACGCCTAAACCGCAGCCGGAAACGGCCGAACCCGCCGGCCTACTCGATTTGGGCACGGGAGATTTCCCGATCCTGCCGACGAACCAGAAACCAGAGCACGCGTCTCGCCGCCGCGGTTGCTTTGCCTGGTTTGTTTCCTCCACTGAGAAGATATTTTCTCTCTGAAGTTCCCCTGGTTCGCGTGCCGGAAGCCCGAAGGAGCAACACAGGCTGTGTTCTTTCGGCGACGCGCACCGGCGTCCATGCGGAAGAGGGGAAAACACTCGCACGCGCGACGGCGACGCGCAACGGCTGCCTCTCGGTCGGTCTGCCGGCCGGCCGAACCACGCCGTCGGATAACCAAGACGCGGTTCCCCTGACTAGCTTCCCGTATAGAACTGAACAGGTCTGTGTATTAAGCAAGGACAAGGCAACCACTCCACGCTGCCAACTTTAGTGTGTACCTGCTGGTTAATCTAACTGATCTCTACTTCTCTACGTGTTGATGTCTTAACATAATGGAGCACAAGCTCATCTATGTGAAAAACAACATAACGGTGCCAAACCGAACTCATAATAAATATATGCTTTGCACAAGTTGTTGGTATATTATCATACTTACACGTCAACAGGTAGAAATGTCCTCCTTCCTGTCGAGGAAGTGTTCGAGCACAGTTCGTACTCACCTAGTGAAAAACTAGGGTTTCTCTGTTCTCTAATGGCGATCAATCTTGTCGAGGGTGAGAGATCTAAAGCGGCGAAGATCCCCAACGTAAGCTTCTCGTGAAAGATGGGAGACCGAGCAGAATCGCGTTCGTCGAAGGATGCAGCCGAGGCTAATAGTGTGATTAATTTGAAATCTAACCTAATTACCGAATAGCATTTGATGTCCACGGAAAATCTTGGAAGTAACAATATGAATCTTTCGAGCATTGGATTCATTGATTCATCTCGACCCCTCCTCAAATGGATGCCAAACATTCCACGGCGTGAAATCGTGGGCAAACATTTTTTACTTTACATCGATGCATAGAGGCCCAATCCTAACATATTTTCAACCCGAGGTGAATTATAATAATATATTTATACTAAAATTTTATAATTTTGGTGAATTAATGTTATTTAGTCTTAACAAGTATATATTTATGTCAGTTAGTTGTCATATTCAACCACATTTGAATGTCGCTAATATTAATTGTCTAATTCCAATGTCTATCAATAAATAATGTGTCCCTAGAAATTTAAACCTGTGTTGTAAAACAATCCTGTGACTTTTTTTTTCATATTTTCATAACTTATGTAGTGTTTATTTATAAGTTGTGTATACACATGTGTGTTCTATTTTATGTCCTTGGTATCATGATAGAGATGTCTAAAGTGCAAGGTCTGATAAATTAATTTATTAATAGTGATTTCTCGTGTATGATAAGGTAAGCATATTTATATAAGCTTCTAAAGTATAAATTGAAATATTGTAATAGACTTGCAAGTTTGGTTTGGTGATAAGCTAAAATTATACGCATGTTTTATACTATTGAAAATATCATCGAGCACACTAATCAATAGATATTCTATTTTATATGTGTTTTTTTATCTCGTATATGCTTGTATGTAATGCGCTTGGTATCATCTTCCATCTCGTTAACATAGATTTGAGTTTAAAACATCCACATGAAAGAGACTAACAACCGAATTAAAACATGTCACCGATGATTGGATTGGTTTGTTACCATGTGTTATACCATTTTTTAGACTATTGCGTTGATTTGGCCTTGCAATTGATATTTTCTGGATATTCAATATTTTTTGAAGTAATTGAAAACAATACAATGGTTACTAATATTTTTCAATATTAGCTCTTTTTCACACAAAATGAATAAATATTATGGCGCTTTTCCTCGAGAGACCGGGACAGTCGCCTCTTTGCCTGGCATATGGGCCGGTGGATGGGTACATGGCACGATTTCTGCCAGTTGTGGCACCGGATACACGGTGGGAGGCACTATAGGACCCCGCCAGTAGTTCGTGGCCTGCGTGCCCTACGTGGATAACTGTATAGCTTAGGAAACCGGAGGGAATTGCACAAATCACCGCCTATTGATGCAACTTTACCGCAAAACACCTACTATATGTGCTTGTTGCGCAACACTACCTATTGGTCTAATCTAGCGTTTATAAGTGCCATGTGGCAAACAAAACCATCCACATCGGTCAACTGGTTAAGATGAAAAAAAAAATGAAACTACTGGGTTGAAATTAACCAGTCAATTAACATGTGAACCGACACGTTAAGAAATGCAACGATATGAAAGGTTTTGCAACTGATTAGTTCTAACCAAGTTGTTTTGCAGGTTTTCTTCTCTTGACCCACGATGACGTGGCATTTTTGTTTGCCATATGGATACTTGAAAGTGGACCCACTTGGCAGTAATCATGTCAACAGAGATAAACGCTAGATTAGACCTATCTGCAACTGATAGCCCCAATAGCTAGTATTTTGCGTAACAAACCCGGAAAATAGGTGGGTTGCGCAAAAACAACACCAATAAATGGTGTTTTGTACAATTCCTTCGAGGAAACGGCCGCCAAATTTCCTGACTAGACGCGACGCCACGGCGCGCCACAACCGGCAAACCAGGCGGCGCGCATGCACAACAGCCCCCAAAATACAAGCTTGAGGGATCCAGAGCAGAGGAAGCGACCAAAACTACGGCCAGGTAGTACTACGTTGAAGACGTGCGGTGCCAGAGACGGATAGACATGCTATCGGTCTCTTGTTCCATCGTCTCCTCCGTCGCCGCCGCTCGATCGCATTTTCACATGCTGCTTTCCGTTCCAGGAAACAGAAATTAGGCATATCCTTCGCCCCTCCAGCTGTATAGCCATAAGAACAGAGGGCTGAGCTATAACCTGCGACCTCATCTCCCGGCCAGACGGACAAACAATTCAGCATATGTACCTCGTCTCGCTTCCTTTCCGGGAAATGGACATGGGAATGGAACAACAGACTAAGGGCGCCCGCGGCAGCAGGTTCGCCGCGGCGTGTGGCCTGCTGCGGCAGTACATGAAGGAGCAGGCCGGCAGCGGAGCGGCCGTCACCATGGACCTCTTGCCGGGCGGCGCCAATGGGTCGAGGGGGCAGGGGAGAGGATCGAGAAGACCATGGAGCTCTTCCCCCAGCGGGCCGGCACGCTCAAGGAAAACTCGCACGAAAGGTACGTACGCACGCACGCGCAGACTAGCACTCCGACCTTCCTTGACATGGGTGCCGGCAAACCGGAGTTCCTATCCTCCCCTGTCGGGAGGTACGTCTTGAGAATCAGTTTTGAAGCTAAGGTTGCGACTTGCGAGCCCTTTTTTGTTGTTGTTAATTAGGATCTTGGAGCCTGAGAGGGCGCAGCTGACAATCTTCTACGGCGGGATGACGATCGTGTTCGACGACTTCCCCGCCGACAAGGCCGACGAACTGATGCAGCTCGCGGGCTCCTTCGCCGCGCCTGCCACCTCCGACGACGCCGGAGCCGAGCTCGTCTGCCAGAACGTGCTGGTGCAGCCTTTCCTGGCAGGTAACCAAGGATCGACACATACTCGTCGTTCACATATCTGCAAACAGTCTGCAGTATTATATGCCGAAACAGAATCCATACTGTCGTTCAGTCGTACAACGAACTGATGATCGAGGACGTGCGCATTTGTTCAGACATGCCGGTCGCGAGGAAGGCGTCGCTCCAGAGGTTCCTCGAGAAGAGGAAGAGCAGGCTCGCCGCGGCAGATCCGTACCCGGTGCCAGCTCGGGCGGCGAAGGGGACGGGCAAGCCTTTTGAAGACGGTGGCGCGCCGTGGCTCGGCTTCAACTCTGTGCTCCACCTGAACTGAAGAATTTGATTAAGCGGGAAGACAGAAAGAAACTACTACTGCTTTTCCATGTGTACGTGTGGACGTTTTTATTTATTACGCCCGTTAATTGGCTGCGTCAGGGTAATTAACTGGCCGGCCGGCTACCTGCTATCATCGGTTAAGTAGTGTGTCCATCATCCGTTTGAGAATTCTTTGGTGTGTAAGACAAGAATTATTGTCACGCTGATCCTATGAGTTTGCTATATGTGAGTGAGTATAATACTGATCAAAGCTACTCGCGTGTGTAGCTTTGTAAGCTGAATTAAAGCCTAATGTATGAGACCGCAATATGTCTTATCTTAATTAATTTAGCTGATATGTGAAATGGCACCATTTGTTCATGTGATCTTTGGTGCTTGTATCTGGATGAGAATGCGGGAAGAGCAAATATTGTTTTTGGAACAAATTTTGGCACGTATGTCCACTTTAGGCACCGAACTTTAAAAGTCTGGTGTCCTGGTCACTGAAATTGTAGCATTCCCTAAAAAAAGGAAAATTGTAGCAGTAGCACACATGGGGAGGCAAAACCCCGGTCTAGTTGGCGTGGACAACCAAAACATGTTTTTATTATAGAAAAACATAAATCCAAATGTTGGGATCGAAAACACAACCAATTAGATCGCCACCTACACAATTAACCCATACGGCACAGCTTAGTTTCTAGAGTAGTATAAAAGTGGTTTCACGTAACTAGAAATTTGTAATCTTTGTTTTTTCAAAACTGAATAAAAATTTGGACCAAGATTCGATCGTTTCCTACAAAAATCGATAATTTCACGAATTTTATGCAAAATTTGTCCGAAAGTTTTGTACATGCATGTGACAGCTCATGTGAGGTCTTGAAGGGTGCTACGAGAAGGGGAGGGGAGGTATCTCCTTGTCGACAACTTACCCCTTTGGACTAGTGCAGGTCCGAGGTTAATTAAAGCTAAACTCAAAAGTCTCCCCCTATTGAATGGAAATGATCCCTATGAAATGCAAATACTTAGCCTAATTTGGAGACTCTCCATTGGGATCTCGACACAAGTGATCAAGATAGTTCATGGTGGTCGCCAACGAAATGGCTCCACAGCCAACGAGCTCGTGACAACTGCACCATCCTACCATCCTGATAACCGCCTCCTTTGTGACCTACTGTAGTGACAGAGGAGCACTAACAGACTCGTGAAAACCCATCAAATGTTTTTCAGAAACAAAAAAAGAACATCGAGGTCTCTCGTGAGCCTCTAATGCTATTTCCCTATATAAATCGCTTTCCGCATTCAAATTCCCCACGTCAACCAGACACCGGGGGCAACTCGTTAAAATTTGCCAAGTTTTTAGTTTGTTTATTATCGCCGGTGTTTTTGGAAATGGATGAATAAAAAATAATAACGTGAAATCAAAGGAAGCATTGTTATGCTGCATACAACAAATACTGCTTTTCAAGAAAATTTGGCATGTATGTCCACTTTAGTCACCTTACTTTAAAAGTGCGGTGTCGTGGACACTAAGTGAGGAAACTCTTGTTGCATTGGACAATTAGTGTGCATGCGCGTCAATTTGGTCGTTGAAACGACATGCAACGCTCACGTAAGGTCTTGAAGGGAGCAGGTGTAGGGGTATGGGGAAAGAGTCTTGTTTACGATAACTTACTCATGTGGATTAGTGAGTGTATGTCCGATAAATGGTTAACTAACCCTAACACGAAAAAACATGCCTATGGAATGCAACCATAATTTGGAACCTCGCAGCAGGATCTCAACACGATGGAATAAGAGAGGTCATGGTTGTGGTCAATGCAACAGATCCACCGCCAACAAGCTCGCGACGACGAACGCACCATCCCAATGCCGGCCTCCTTTGTTTCCTACCACGCTAACCTTGCACGAACGATAGAGGAGCATTTAACCAACCCATGAAAGACATGTGTCTAAAAAAAATTCAAAAGGACACAAGGATCCCCTCAAGGTATAATTGTGAGCCTCACATGCTATTTGCCCGCAAAATCACCTTTTGTGTTCACGGTTTCCACGTCAGCCAACCGATTGGTGTATCATTTTTATAGAATGAAAAGCCGAGTGGTTCTTACGACTCCCACGAGGTAAAGGGGAAAGCCGTTTGTTGGGAAACTTGTGCTCTGACATACATGAGCTAACCCACCTACCACACCGTGGACGACCTAAACAGACTAGTCTCGGTCCTCCTACCTTGTGAAATCCTCACCTGCACTCCTGAATCTGTTTGCATCTATGAGTATCGCTCATTTTCCATTGGCTCGCTCCCCCTAATTCGTATGGTCGCCGTGTTGAAGACCACATCATTTTGGTAGTCAAAATGCAACACATTACTAAGATGATCGCGAGCTAAACATCATGGCGATCATGTGTCCTTGGGACACAATTAGTCCACAACATCGTGATCTCATCATCTGAGGCCGACATCCTCTTCGACGCTAAGTCCACCAACCGGTCCCCACAGATGGCTTTGGCAACCGTGTGAGTCGCTCGCACCCTTGTTGCAAGGTGAGGAAAACAGTCGTGCAAACCCCTCCCCCCCCCCCCCCCCCCCCCCCCCCTTCTTGCCACTTGTCCGTTAAGAACCTCATGATGTGTCCATTACCAACCATAGAACAGGCCGTGGCCTCGAAGATCACCACTACCTCCTTTGGGACCTTAATCCAGAACTGAGCCTAAGGCTTGGGTCCTATGCAGCCACATCCACCTTGTTCGCAAAGCCACACTGAGGTGTTTCATGTTTGTTATGTCAAGCCCACCCACCCACCATCTTTGGTGAACAGACCGTATCCCAGTCTACTCGTCAATGTCCGTCGTTCACCTCCTTTTTACCAGACTAAAGGATGCCACGGCAAACCTTGTACATCCCGTCTAAAGATTTGGCCGAAAGGTCCAAGACCTCATCACAAAAACCAACATCGCCGCTAGCTAGTCATTTTGACTAGCACGACCGCACGAGCAGACTTTGAGAAATTCTAATGAGATGCCTCGTTACAATTTGCCAAGTTTTTTACCACCGCCCCACAATTAGAAAGTTCCTTAACTAAAGTATACGTGTGTGTCAAGTTCATATATACCGCAGGTGCTTTCGGAAACGAACAGACTACAGAACAATAATTTGACAAATTAAAAGAAGCGCTGTCTACCGCGTAGAGTGATGTGATGGCTTATTAGCTTTGTAACTAAAACACCAAAGCTAGCGGGCACACATGTGTATTAATTTGCTCATCGACAGATCCCGTGTCACAGTGTGATGCATGATTCCTTTACATAAATCTAAGGCTTTGTCGTCTACATGCCGTGATTGGTAGGAAGTTGGAACAGGAAGGAAAAGAGAGCAAAGGAAGGTGCACATATGCATGTGGAGTGTGTGCATGGTGTAGCCGTTACACGTCGTCCTCATACAGACTTTGCGTGCGGGCGACTATGTATACCACGTCAAAACCTTCTTGTTGGAAACACGCGGCGGTGTAACTATTACGGAAAAATCCCTGTCGTTTGCACCCCAAACTATTGGATCCTGGTCTAAATTGAACCCTGTAACTATTTGGTTCACCGGGAAAGCCGCAATCCCGGTCGGGATTACAGATTACCCTCACTGGTAGTGGGCCCCACATGTCATATTCATCTTCTCCCAACCCCTCACCGCTTGATTTCTTTTACAGTTTTTTTTTGGATCTGGAACATGGATTCATACAAGAAACAAACGACTGATTTTTTTTTTGCGAAACACAGTACAACGCAGATGCTCACATACATGTGCACACACTCACCCACATGAACGCACACACGCACACCCTACCCCCATGAGCATCTCCAAAAGACTGAGCCGGCGATCGGATCTTGAGATTGACGAAGTCACCACAGGCGCCTCGCTGTCGACGGGAACGTCGCCTCCCACTGAAGAATATTCCGCCTAAACGAGAAACACCAGTGTCAAGTCTGGGGTTTAAACTCTGATGGGCTCGGGGTACAACCACCTTTCTAACCATCTTGCCACAGGCTTTTCACAATTTCTTACAAGAGATCTGTAACATTTATTCCTGATTAAAAACTGGATCATTTATTCCCACCGGAATTTATTTTAGGAAACAATTTACTCCATGCGAATTTGGGGAAACCATACGTACAGAAAGAAAAAAAAAGGATGGAAGCAAATAAAAACAGCCAAGATTTTTGGAGAAACAAGCATTGGAAAAAATCCGTCCGAATTATTTTGCGGAATAATTTTGTTGAGATTACAAAAAACGGAAAAGGTGAATCGGCATTAGAAAGATCCACCAGGACGAGTGGTGCTGCTGTGCTGCCGTGCCTCCTTCCACACATGTTCGACGCCGCCTCCTTCCTCCATCCATCCATGGCCCGTCGAGGACCTCCTCTGTTAAGCGCGCCCGCCCCCGCCGCGGCGCTGCGGATATCGAGTCCCCGCACCCATCCGCCGCGTGTGGTCACTCCGGCGGCCTAGGAACCAACCCCGCTGACCTCGAGCAGATCCATATATCCTTGAATGCGGTTGTCCAAATCCATGGCGCCAGGCCTTCCTCGTTGCCGTCGCAACGACATAGAGAGTTGTGACTGGTGCCACAGCTGATCGAGGCGGCGGCGACTTTAATCGGAGATGGCCGCGAGTGACCGAAGCCATGGTTGAGCAGCTCAGGGTCAGTGGTGGTCGGAGGGTCGGCGAGATTCTTCTGGATGTTCGGGAGATCGATGAGCTGTGTGGCGGCCGTGGTGCCGACTCACTGTCTGCGTGCGAGCTGCGACCTGCCAGGGAGGGGGGTGGGGGTGGGGAGAAAATGAGTATGACACCTGGGGCCCACTGTCATTGAGGGTAACCAGTAAGACCAGTCGGGATTGCTGCTTTCCCGGTGTACCAAACAATACGAAAACAGTACTAATGTTCGATTTAGACCGGGATTCAATAGTTCAGGATGCGAACGAAAAGGATTTCGACTTCAGGGTTTGATCCGCCCAACGTCTATAAGTTAAAGGTTTAAAAGGGACTTTTTCCAGCTATTACACTAATCTTTGATCGGCCTCGTGGCACAGTAGAGCCAGCGTTGGCACTTGGTCAAAAAGAGGAAGGGAAATTAACCAAGTAGAGGAGGATCCATCGTGAGTTCGTGAGTGACTAGTAAAAAAAGGAGAGCAAGGTCGATCATCATCAAACCTTCTCTCTCTCTCGTATATTCAGCTTCCGCAGGGTCATGTGTTTGTGGCTGTTATTCGGAACCGGTTATTGGGAGTTGACAAGAGTAGGAAAATGTCGTGGAGACGACCAGCGATTACTTTACCACAGGTCTTAGACAAATCCCACAAGAAAAATGAACACGCCATTGACGAGCTTGCGGTTAGAGTTTTGCCGTTCTGGTCTCCTCCACAACAACCTGCTCACGTCGGTACGCCAACTACGCATCAACAGAAACGTGCCCCCTACCCATAGACAGTACTTGACAAGGAGCTCCGTCCGTAGTTTACATTACAATTCAGTCAATTTGGCCACGATGATGGTCTGCTGATTTGAGTTCGCTGTGACTCGTTCTTACCTTTGGAAAATCAAAAACGGAATTCGTTTTGCATATATCTGACCGATTCGTCCTAGCTGCGCGGCCCGGAGACCGGGGCTCCGCAGCTCTGCTTCAGTTTTCTTGGCCGCAAAACAGCGGCCGTATTGTCATCGTCGTCGTCCCACGCACGTTTCTGAACGTGTGACTAGTTTACTCCGGCGACGACTTGGACGGTCGACCCATAATCTAACAGTATTCCAATCCCATCTCGTCTGTTCCGGAAGTCTTCTAGAGCCCGGCCGGTGGGATGGCGACAAGTGGCAGACCGGGCTGCGAGTCGCTGTCCTGCTCCCCGTCTCCGTGAAGCCAAGTTGATAGGCACGTCCGTCACGTACTTGTTACAACAGCTAATATACATGTGTTTTGCTGGAAAGATAAGATCCGCTACAAGTTTGAGTCGATCTGATAAGATCATGCTGCATGTTAAAAAAATTAAGTACAGTACGATCGATATCTGTTCCTGTTTTCACGAGCCAGCACGGCGGAGGCCACGGGGAGCCGGCCGGAATAAAGGCTGACACGGGCGCTTGATGCCGGGAGGATGTATCTCGTGATCCCTTGCTTGGCACTTGGCAGGGGCAACATCGTGAACGGACATGCTGCCTGGAGTCATTTTTGCTTTCATCGGACGAAGGAGCACCCTGAGTTTGTTTTCTGAATTACAGCGGAAAGTGGTTTTTGTACCCGAGCTCCAATGCTCCTGGCACTTTAAAAATTTCGAAAAGTATATTTAAAAATTTCAAAACAAATCTGAAAAAACTTATGCATGTTCTCAATGATGTATGTGACACGCGTGCAAAATTTTAATGCTAAATTCTCTATATTATAGTCTACACAAAAATGACAAAATGGGGAGATTTGAAACTATGCATTGTTAATTATAATAAGATTTGTAAATTTGTCATTTTTTGTGTAGGTCGAAATATAAAGTATTTCGCACTGTTATATTTCACGTTTATAGGATACATCATCTAGAACATACATGATTTTTTTCAGATTTTTTTGAAACTTTTAAATATGCTTTTCAATTTTTTTAAAGAGCAGGAGCACTGGAGCTCGGGTGCACGAAATCTCTACTCGAATTATAGCTACAAATATTATACATGGATACTATTTTGTTTCTTGTATGACTCGAGAGTTTCCCTTGATTGGTTCAAACATGCGAACCTTGCTGATCGACGAACACGCGAAGTTTATGAACGTACCTGTATCATGCACGTCACTGCCTCCAAGCACGGAAATAAAAAATAAAGCAGAGGAACGCATGCATACTGCCGCTGTCGCGCGCCTGCGAACGGACAGTAACCCATCACAAAACTCGTGATCGAAGTTCCATTCATTCACTCAACACGTGCATATTAATCTGCCCTATTTCCCCACTCTCTATTTTCTTCGCCATTTCGCGTTCTATGGCCGTTGGATCGGGCCTCCGATGGTCAAGATGGCTTCAGTTCTTTCCGTTCGATGTAATTTTTTTTTTGAATTTCCGTTTGATGTAAATTTGGTAAACACGATAGTTGTATTTCTCTGTTTTTAGACATGGAAATTGTTCTGTAATTAATCCACACTAGACCAGATCTCACATACTTTTGTCACATACTTTCTACACCTATATGTGTACCGGTAAAAGCATGACTTCTGCTCGATACAATCAATCCATGCGATATATTGATGCACGTATAAGAAAATTGATAAATTACGCAAGCTGGCCCCACACGTCACTCCTCAAGGGTGGCTCGGAGGAACCCTAAACCACCACGGACGTCGTCCTCACCCTCTCCTCTCCTCTCGCCGCCGCTAGGCTAAACCCGCGGCCGGCTAGCAGCTGCGGGATATGTTTCTCGTGGCGGGGAGGTAGTTGGCCATGGCGGCAAGGCTGTGTTTGGTTGCTGGCTCTAGCGTCGGTGGCGGTGCGATCCTCTCTCTGTCATCGTAACGTTTCAGGGTGGTCCGTAGAGTAACTGCTTCGCGTTGAAGAAGGTGACATCCATGGACCACGGGTGTCGTTCATTACTTGGAGGCGTCTGTCGTGTTTTCGTGCATAGACACCAGGAGTATGAGGTACCCGCTTTTAGAGATTCGGCACGGGGCGCTAGGAAGCTAAGATCTGTTTCCCGGGGGGTGAAGATCGATCCAGCAAGCAAGCTCCGAAGAGCAGAACAGAGGCACGACGAGTTAGCCAGGTTCAGGCCACCCGGAAGCTAAAAGCCCTAATCCTGCATGTGTGGATGAGTTCATCATGGTGGTGGCTACAAGGTGGTTCCCGGGTTCTACCCGGGGAGTCGATGGCTGGAGGAAGAAGAAGAGCAGATCCTGCCCCGGAGAAGCTCACCTCCTTCATTCTTCTCCTTCTATCTTAGCTAGGATTTGAGCTATCTCTCCGATCTGTCCTCCTCTATGTGGCCTTGGTTCTCCCTTTATAGGCCAGGGGGTTGTCACAGGCGGTCATGCGAGAGGCACATGTTCGTACGTCTTGACGGGAAGATCACCAAAAGGTGAAAAGGTGGCGGGAGACACGTGACAGCGTCTCCGCCCTTTGCGCATCGTGGGTTGGTGAAATCCCAAAAGCACTCCCGCTTTGGTAGGGAACAGAGCCGGCAGAGGACTGGTGAGCCTGACATGCCCATCCTAACTGTCCCCTGATGACATCATCTTGGTATGATCTTGTTCCTTCCGTTCTTGGTGTCCAAGTGTTCTCTCGATCTCATCCCTTTGCTTGGGAAGGAGTGCTTCTCTTCTGTGGGTCCGGGGAAGGTTGGTGCACCCCGCTACATCGTGGAACCAGTCAAGCCAGCCCCCGGGTGTACTCTTCTCGGGTCGATGTCCTTGACTCTCGGGTAGCCCCTCAGGAGGGCTTCCTGGTTGAAGTCCTTAGTGATACCTGCAAGTGCACAGGTTCATTATTGCACACTTTCGTGGAAGTAGACTCCCTATTTATATTATACCAAGATACCTGATGGAGTGTTTCTTATGGCTGTCTCTGTCACACACAAGAGTTTGAGCTGACTGCAAAGATTTTAAGAGTTAAACAATGGAAAAGGTGGTGTAAAACAGGGAGGGGTTGTTGTTGCAAGCTGAAAATGAACAACAGGAAAGTAACAACTGAGAATAAAGAGTTGTAATGTGTATCATGAGAGGAAGGCGCGGGAATGATGCGGTTCATGGTGATAGTGAGTGCCTTTAATGATGATGGAAATGTGAGGTATATTCTTCTTATTGGATAGTCGGTAGGCAGTTGCCCTTATGTCATCAAACTCCTCCTGCTTGTCTTGTTCGATACTATTTTCCTACCTACTGTTACCACGACCATGGTCAGCATCAACATAAGGTCATGAAACCGGACCAACGCATTAGGCTTGGTGGCTTCCAGTTATCCTCGCGTAATCTTCGTTCCTCATTGATATCCCCATCTGTCACCTTGGGGGTCGCAGATTCACTAAACAACAAGTGCATACCTATGTAGATCATAAGATCATGTTCCTTCGACCCTAAACAACAATCATTAGGTAAACCATAGATAAACAATCATGTAAACAATAATTAGAAAGCTCTCACAAATAATAAAATGGATAGGCACAAACACATCTCACCAATCCCCTACATCTCCCACGCCTATGGGGGATTACTCACACATGAGAGAAATGATCATAGACTTGATAATGATAAAAATAGGTTTCATCTCGATATTACTGTAGGATTCCACAATAGTTGGAGATCAGCCAAACAATGTATCAAGTTTAATCTAAAGTAGAGTTTATAAAGATGAATCTCTCTCTCTAGCGGGGGTAGTGATGGTGGAGTGAAGGATCTTGAAGAACTAGATCGCAGGACAGATATGGCAGATAGGTCTTCCCTCCAGACCCTTTTTTCTCGGTTCTAGACGATTTCGACGACGATGTGAATGTTTTCCGCCTGCCTCCATTTGACGAAAGTTTCTGATTTTGACGAGGTGAAGGCGGTGGCGTGCAATACGGTAGCCAATATGGTCACGCCAGACCGTACTGCGAGTCATTGTCTTTAATGTTGCCTCGGATGAGGTTGCCATGAATTAGGAAGTTGCTTGATTTGCTCCCAATATTCCAGATATGACTTTATTTCCTTCCAAAATTCCATAATTCCTGAGAGCCACATAAAAAAAAATGAAAGTTCTCAAAACATATGGGTGTTTGGGTTGGTGTGAGAGCAAATATGAATAAATACGAAGCAAAACTCATGGAAAACATCTCTAAAAAGGTGATAATAATTGGAGCTATCACTTTGTCGTGTTAGCGTCGAGGCAGGTCTTGTCGGGTCGTCGTAGCAGGGGCATGTTGGCCCAACTACCAGGTCATCGTAGCTTGATCTTGTCCATCTTCTGGGTGGGCCCACATGTGGTGAACCAACTTTGGCAGGAGTAGTGGAAACACCCTGTTGCATTGTTGCGACAGTGTCTCCAGGGCCTGGACCTTGCTTCCATTCCTCAAGCAATAGGTGAACCCTTGATCTGGCTCGACAGACCAGTCGGTGGCAGCGAATTGTTGTTGTTCCCTCCTTGGATGCGTTGTCTGGATTCCTCCGGAATCACCAAAGATGCTAGCAGAGTAGAGATTAGTCTCCTCCCAGGTCACGCATTCGGTGACATTGTACGCAGACGCAATGTTTCCTTTCGATGTCTCCTTTCGGTCTAGTAGGATCATGCTCGTCCACTCGTTGAATCCTAGCGCATGGGTTGAGGGTACATTGCTTTGAGTTGCTAGGAGTCATAGTCATTCGTTGGAGCCTTCTGGCATCTGTTGTGACGCAGCCTTAATGCTTTTTGTCATAGATTTTCGCCATTGTTGGCTAGAGTTCAGACTCGTCGTTGTCGCTGTTTCGGACCATATAATTAAACGAGCCGTGTAGGGTTTTGAGCTCTCGTTTCCCTCATAAATTGGACAACCGTTTTTTCTAATCATTCAATTTAGCAGCTCTCCTGCTAACATTCAAATCGATATGATATGGAGAAATTTCCATTGAAGGACAAAATATGTTGAAAACTTGGATCACATAAATGCAACTATGCATGCAACGGTTGTCCTCATAATCGCATATTTAGCTCTCAGTGTTTATCAAATAATTATGTTGTGTACCGGTGTACTATGCGCACATATGAAAATTGGACCACCTTTCTTTCTAATCATATAAACTTGCATCGCAAAGGGGACAGAAAGACAACAATCTCATATAAGCATAATACTCGATGTATAGAGTCCTGAATATCATAGCACAATAACATATATTTCTAATCTTTGTCCAAGACATTTGCATTCATAAGAACAACTATATGTGCTTCATAAAAACAAAAGTCTACACTGTTGTTGGCTTAAATTTTCTTGAAGCAGATGCTTGGAAAGGGCAATCAATTTCCTTTTCATTTTAAAAAGGGATTGCTATCTATTTATTAAAGCAAAATAAGATTAGTATACCTCACCAATACTAAAGTGTATTAGTAACCCTAATTGTATTATCGTTCACGTCTAATATACTATATTTAAATTTATACTCTTGAAGATTTCATAAGTATGATTACTTAATCATACGCTAGAAACTGCTATTAAGATATTTTATACACCATATGCTTTAGTGATCTCCACCATAATATGCATACAAACATGTTATATGTAGTTACAAAATTTAAATTATTAAGCGAATAACAAAGTAAAGTTTTTTTTTTTTTGAAACCGAGACAAAGTAAAGTTTGAGTTTGGTATAATGCAGGTGTTTTTTTACACAATATACAGTAGAACTATATAACAATAACACTACACAATATGCAGGTTTAGGGTTAGCTATGCGATAGAAGTAATAAAAGGTTATACTCGTTAAGACTGCGACATGCTATTAATAAGTATAGAAGTTTAGTACAAATTAATTTTATTTTAACGTGGCCCTATGCTTAGCCTCCGAGTGTTAACATAGTAATAATAGGATAAACAAAGTAACATATAACAATGTCATATTCATCTAGTACTACGCAAGGAAAGATAACATATTGACTTCTATAATTATATTAATCACTCCGACTGCATAGCTCCTGTTTTGATGGAGCCGCTTGCACGACATGTGGAGGGGTCGAAAGAGGTGGATAATACTCGCGCATGCTTCGGCGCAGATCTCGCCGAAGGATAGGGCTGCAAGGTTATGGAGGCGGGTCGGTAGGCTGCGACGGCCAGAGCTCCATGCGACTGAGAATGGGCCATGGGGGCATAGAGGACCGCAATCGGCGGCGAGGTAGTGCGGTGCATAGGAAAGGTTGTGGGGCTGAATTGCAAAATCAACGGCGATGTACCATACCACGGTTAGGTAAGCCGCGTTATATAGTAGAGATAAACGAGATGCTTATTACCTTGAAAAATTCTCAATACATCCCTTTTCCTTGGTTGCAACTCGGTAACTTGTGAGCGGGCATTTAGGTCATTTTTTTCATTCAACCTATAACTAAATTTTGGTAAGAAATGAAGAGAGCGAGAGAGAGACTGGTACAGAGTACTAGAACAGCCCAAGGCACGCGCACATGAAGAGCGTGCGAGATAAACAAGTGGCGGGAGAAGAGTCTAAACCGTGGTCGACAGGAGGCGCTCAAAAGAAAAAGAAAAGAAAAGCAAGAGAGGTCCGCGGAATAGGCATCCGTCGCCATCACTCCACCTCCCCCATCCCCGCCTGCCCCCCTTCCCTCGGCCTCAAATTTCACGTGTTCTTCGTGTCCACTACCACCACGTCCTCTTCACTCGCCTAAAAATACTCCGATCAGACCAGGCGTCTCTGTGAGCTTCCCCACACCACCCACCTCCCTATATAAGCGACCTCCCCGCCATACCTCAGATCCCATCCCCCACAACCATCCGTCAACAGACCATCCTCAGCCACACCGCAACACCACACCATCGTCGTCAAGAAGACCAAGAAGAGCAGAGCACGCGGCGAACATACAAGAAAGCAGAGAAGCGGTACACATGGCATCGGCGGAGAACAAGAGCCGGAGGTTCGCGCTGGCGTGCGGCGTGCTCAGCCAGTACGTCAAGGCGGAGCAGAAGATGTCCGCCCCGGCCCCGCGCGCCGCCACCACGCTCAGCCTCATGCCCGGCGCCGACGTCGCCCACGAGCACAACCACGCGGCGGAGGAGGCCGCGGGGCCCGCCACGGCGCAGGCGCCGCTCACCATCTTCTACGGCGGCAGGATGGTCGTCTTCGAGGACTTCCCGGCCGAGAAGGCGGCCGAGGTGATGCGCATGGCCGCCACCGCCGGCGCCGAGCACGCTGCCCCCGCCGCCCAGGCCCCGGCCCCGGCGCTCGCTGACCTGCCCATCATGCGGAAGGCGTCGCTGCAGAGGTTCTTCGAGAAGCGCAAGGACCGCCTCGGCGCGCGCGCCGCGCCCTACGCCCGTCCCGCGGCACCGGCGGCGGCGGCCAAGAAGGACTCGACGGCAGAGGAGAAGTCCTCGTCGTCGTCCTCCTCGTGGCTCGGGCTGGCGAGCACGGACGACGCCCGCCTCGCCTTCGCACTCTGATTTCGAGCAAGACGGTTTACTCGTACGGGCGGGCCGGCCGGCATAAGATCGTTGTAGAGCACTCTTTAAATTAATGTAATTCTTTGGATGATAAAATTCGATAGGGAAATTATAAGATTGAAAGATCATAAAGCCTTTTTTGTTTGCTTGACAATTCTTTCTGTGTCAACCATGATTCATGAATGAATGGATGAATAACTTGGAATAAAACAAGTCGCTTCGATCCAACATAGTATTTGGCATCAACGATCATTTTGAGTATCACTAACCGAAATCCGAAAGAAATCCCCTGTCCTGTTTTAGCAGAAGTTGTTCATGACTTCCATGGTGTGGAAGGCCGAAGAACAGGTCAAAAAAGAGGTTGTGCTAAAGAAAACCGAGATTTGTGGTGGAAGACTTGGAAATGTTCACGCGTCAATGCCTTTTAATTTTTCTTTAACGACGAAATCGCGCACGTTCATGGCGTTCCGGATGAATAAACAAGTCCCGCTGGGTTGTCTGTTGGCCCTTCGCTCTCGTGCGCTGGCAATGGCATGCGGACGGATGGATGTGGTGGCCTCCGCCGGTGCCCCGACGGACCACATGCGACGCCGACGCCCTTCCTCGCCGGCCGCGATTAGGAAAACAAAACAAACCCTTTTGCTTTTCATTCTCTCCCTGTTGATGGACTGTTGGTCGTCTCGTGAAACCGCGTGCGCGTGCTGCATGCAGCGGCAGCGAAAGAGTGCGGATCCGGATCGACGGATGCTCTGCCTTCAACGTGCTCCTTCCGGTGCCGGAGCTGGAGGTGCTTTTTCTTTGGCAGCACGCCGTCGACGTGCGCGGCGGATGCGTTCTGTTCCCCGCAACGTGCCCGCGGACAGTCGGCTCCAGGAATCGGTTGCTTCTACTTCAAAAGTTGTTCGTTTTCATTTTCCTTTCGACGACAATTTCGCCACGTTTAGTTTGCTGCCAGCAGCTGCTGCTGCTGCCGCGGATCTGAGGGAGCTTTTGTTGTCGTGAGAGTATAATTAAGTGCTGTCGGTACAAGATGATCCCCTGAAATCGTGTTAAAGGTTGGACAATCGATCGGTGCTAATACTATGATAGTAGATGACTAGAAAGGTCAAAATAGGCCGGCCAGACAAAGGAACCAGGCTTAATAAGCAGACCACGATGAAAATCTTTGATTAAATACCGTACCAAATGTCAAACTGGGCAGTGCTTTCAAACGCACGTTGCCCTGCGCTAATGATTGAGCAAATCTCCGTGGCGAGAACGCGAATCCTTGAGCATTCGCGCGTGCTCGGCAAGAAGAAGAACACTCAAAGTCAAATGCAGCCGGCCTACCTTAAACTGAAATTAGTACTCCTAGGCAATAATAGTAAAGATTCTCCCTTGGACTCGATCTGCCGTTTCAAAAGAAGCGTGCTCAGGATTTCCAAAGACGATGCGGCGACAGACAGGGAGATCTAGCGAAGTCCGTTCGCGCAAGCGTGTTCCAACTTCCAATACTCTGATTCAGTTTCTCGGTGCTGCCCGGTGCCGTCTCCGCTAGACCAACCAAGTCAGACACGAGACATCACAGCGGGAGAAGGAAGAAGATGGTAGCAATGGGATCAAGAGACAAAACAAAGACTTAACTGCTAGCCAGGCTGCTGCACCTGCAAGCACGATGGTTCTTTGAAGACAACGTGTGCCTCTGTCTCGGAGAACAGTATGAGGAATAGGAGTAGCTACTAGCACACCTGCACCAACCAAATAGTTGAATTGCAGTTAAGACTACACGCAAGTAAGGATGACTCCAACGGGCCGACCCAAACGGACGCGCATTTGGTCCGCGTTTTGTCCGTTTGGGTCGGGGAACGGACGCGCCCAGTCCGCCCCTGTCCGCCGTTGGTGGCAGTGCACCCAACGGCCCGACGCATCGAGTCCGCCCTAGTTTTTTTTTAAATCTAAACAGGCCATATATGAGCCTTTTCTATTCATATATAGGGGGGGTGGGCCACAAACGGCCTTTTTACATAATATTTTTAAAAACAAAAATATTTAAAAACTACAATATTTGCCCTTCGCGGGCTTCTACTCCTCTTCGTCATCCCCATCGAGGATGACGTAGTCCGGCTGCCTCCAGAGGTGCGCCGGTGGTCCGCCGCCTGCCTGCGGTGGGACGACGGCCGGCGGCGTGGGCGGCTGCTCCTCCTCCGCCTGCTCCACCTCCCAGGCGCCGCCATTGAAGACCCAGCGCTGCCCTCGCAGGCCTTCTGGCAGCGGAGGCGCCGGTGGCAGGTCCTCGTCCATGGCCTGCCACCATGGCTGTGGTTCCTCCAGGACCGCCGCCTGCTGCGCCTGCAGGGCCGCCTCCTGCTCCCTGGCGACGTTGGCGAGGACGATGGCCCAGCGCTTGCGCTCGTCCTCCACCATCTGCTTGCGCGAGGCCTCGAAGACGGCCTCGAGCTCGGGATCCACCTCCGTCTTCACGCGCGGCGGCGGCGGCGATCCAATCCGCAGCGCGCGCGGCGGCGGCGGCGGCGACCCAATCCGCAGCGCGCGCGGCACTGGCGGTGCGTCCCGGCGCCGCGTGTGCGGTGGCGGTGTCCAACGCCCAGATGGCGGCGTCGGAGCCCGCGTGTAGAGGGCCTGCCGCCGCAGGTTGTGCTCGTCGCGGAACCACTCCACCCAGTTACGGGATGTGGCCGCGAAGGCGGGGTCGTTGCGGAGCTCGGCCGGGAGGCGCCGGCGGCGCCGCTCGATCTCCTCCTCCCGTGCCCGCTCGCTCGTGGGCATCGGGGGCACCGGGATGCGCTGCGGGTTCAGGTGCCAATGCTCGGGGAGCTTGACATCTGGCCACGGCAGCGGGGTGGCGTGGTCCCAGTACCACTGGCGGTCTTCTTTCCGCACGTAGACGCGGTCGCGCAACGCGCCGCCGGGCGGCGCGAGCTCGAAGACGGCGGGGACCAGCGCCGGGGGAGAAGGTGGGGAAGGTGAGGAAGGGGGAGGTGAGATGTAGCGGCGGCGGCGGCGGCCAGAGGATGACCCCGCCTCACCGTCATTCTTGGCCTTGCCGAATCCAGGCCACCGGAGCGGCATTGCGACGGTGGCAGTGGGCTAGGGTTTGGCTAGGGTTTGGTCGCCGGAGACGGTGCGGCAGTGGGGCAGTGAAGTGGGGTTGGTGGGGGCTGGCCGTCCCTATCCCCTGGCATTAAAAAGGACTGGGCCAGGGGGAAGCTGACCGGTGCCCTGTCGCTGACATGTGGGCTCGGGGCGGACGCCACGCGTGGACGCGCGGACGCGTTTTCACTCCGCCGCGCGTCCGCCCCGACGCATCGGTGACCCAAATTTGGGCCAGGGATGCGTCGCGGCGGACCAAAAAACGGACCGCGGTCCGTTTGCGTCGCCCCGTTGGGCCGTGTTTTTGGCCCCCGCGGACAGAAACGGAGGCGCGCGGACTCGATGCGTCGCCCCGTTGGAATCATCCTAAGAGCATGTGCGAGATATGCTCTTCCAGGAGCTTTCCTTTCGTCCAAGGATCCTACAGTCTGTCCCCAGAAACAACTTCATCTTGTACGTGTTTTCAGTTGACGTGCACTAACGCTTCAGGACACATGCTTCGTTCCTCCACTCTTGTCCCTAGAGTACAGGCTACAGACTGCTTTAGCATTGAGCTACCAATGTCTTGGCTACGTCCCCAAAGCAGCCTCTTTACAAATGCTGATAGAATGAGTGCTCAGAAATAACACCACAATAAAGTTTAACAACAATACCACGATGAAGAGGCCATGATATCCATTGAAGATAGCACCTCGATGCAGGCGGACAGTCCGCGTCCGCCCGCATCCTACCTCTGCGCCTGTACTGCCTGCAATGCAACGCTAATCGGAAGCGCTTTCTTACTTAGGATGACTTCAACGGGCTGACGCATCGAGTCCGCCCGTGTCTGTCCCTGTCCGCGGGAGGCAAAAACACGTCCCAACGGGACGACGTAAACGGACCGCGCTCCGTTTTTCTGTCCGCCGCGACTCATTCCTGGTCCAAATTTGGGCCAGGTTTGCGTCGCCCGCGGACGCGCGCAGAGCATTATTGTGTCCTTCTCTAGTCCGCCCCTGGCCCGCCCATTAGAGGCAAAAATTCACACTTCGGCCTCTCCTCTCTCAAAACCCCAGTCAACACTCCAGCCCTAGCCATGGCCGACGCAGCCGCCGCCCGTCGCCGCCGGCTTCGCCGCTGGACCTGCGCCCGTAGCTCTAAAGAAACCAAAGAAGGAGCTCACGGCAGAGCAGAGGGCTGCAGAGACCCAGAAGTGGGGCGCCCGGAGGAGGAGGTTAAAGGAGGACAGGCTCGCCGCCTCTAAGAAGGCCGCTGCCAAGCAGCAGGGCCAGGACGACAAATCTGACCTCGTGTCCAGGGCCGCGACTGCTGCCCTCCTCCTGATTGGAATTGTCCCGCCCGCGGGAGCGGCCGCGGTCGCGACTGCGGCAGCCAACTCCAACGGCTCGGCAAGGTCGAGATCTTCCGCGATGGCACAATCGCCTCCGTACGGGTACCTCCCGGGAACCATGGCGCCGCGGGTTTCACCCGAGGTAGGGGAATCCGCGCCCGCCACTGTCGAGGTACCTACCCTTATCTCAACGCGCCCGCTACACCTTTGGCCGGACACTCGCCGGTGCCGCAAACTGCGGCCGCGCGTGCAGCTGCCCCAGCAGTTGTCGCCAGACCGTGCATAACCTGTTCGGCGAATTTCCCAAGCCGTCGCCGGGTGACGCTAGGTACTACGAGGAGGCGAAAGGGGAGGACCTCCTCCAGGACATGATCAGGGACAACAATGAGTACGTCAACGACGATTATAATGCCGAAGAAGATGAAATTCCGCCGACCGGCCCCGATGTGATCAACATCGATGTTGAGCCGGTTTTCCAAGACGAGCTCGAGACCCAAGCCCGGGCCATGAAGAGAAAGATTAGCCAAAGGGGCGCCTCATTCACGGTGGATGAAGACGTGCTCATTTGCGAGTTCTGGATCGAGGTTGGAACCAACCAAATTCTCGGGGCGGATCAAAAAGGGTCGGCATATTGGAGCCGGTTCAGTAAGCACTACAATGAAAGTAGAATCCTTCCGCCGTCTAACATAATCACAGAGCGGACGAGACATCTATCTCCAAGAGGTGGCTCCACATACAAGCAGAGATGAGCAAGTTTTGCGGCTCCGTTGAAAACGTTGAAGCCCGGCCACAAAGTGGCTATGGAGTGAAGGAATTGGTAATTCTTCTTCCCTTCTTATGCATTGGTCTCCTAGCTATTGTTCTCTAATGATTTTGGTTGCTATAACCTTGTATGCATAGGTCTTGCAAGATTTGGAAACCTTCAAGGCTCAATATGGGAAGACCTTCACCTTGACCCATTGCTACAAGGCACTCAAGAACCAGCAGAAATGGAAGGACCTCTACGTCTCCCTCAAAAATGGTGGAGAGCCAGTTGCCAAGGGAGAGGACACATCGGAGAAGGAAGGAAGGCCAAGGGGGAAGAACAACTCGAAGGCCGAGTTGAAACGCGATGCAACAACCCTTGCCTTGCAAGTTGCAAGAGACATTGAACGGGTTCCAAGTCATGTGATAAGGAGAGAAGAGAAAAGGAACGCCAAGAGAGAGACGTCTTCCAAGCTCTACTTTGAATTGCAGAAGAAGAAGCTCGATATATAGAGGAGAAAAATGCTCGGACAAGAGCACGGGGAGCCGATGCAAGAGGCAAGGAGACCGAGGCTAGGGCCAAGGAGGCCGAGGCAAGAGCAAAGGAGGCCGACGTGAAGGCCAAGGACCTTGATCTCGCCTTACGCCAAGAGGAGGCCAGGATCATGGACATGGATCTCTCGGCAATCACCCCTACGAAGAAGGCTTACTAACTCAAGAAGCCAAGGTACTACATGGACCGAGATTGATCACATCTCGGTCGTTTTAGTTATGTTGCATGCCGGCGTTGAACTATGGCCGATATGGCCGGAAAAACATGGCCAATGAGGCCGGGATTTGTGTTATTTTGGGTATGTATGCAGACATGGCCGATGAGGCCGGGATTATGTTTTATTTAGGGTTTATTTTGTTGCTATATAATTATGTTGTTGCAATGTGATCACCATGGCCGAAAATGATCAAAAACCCTGGCCGAGCGGACTCAATGCGTCGGCCCGTTGGATGCAGTGGCCAAAAAGGGGCGGACATGGGCCGGACGCACGTCCGTTTGCCGACCCAAACAGACCAAACGCGGATAAAACGCGCGTCCGTTTGGGTCGCCCCGTTGGAGTCATCCTTAATGCCTATAATCAAAATTTGTTTGCGCATTAGACAGAATCATAGATGCACCAGTTCAACCTGGGATTTTGCATGAAAATGTAGAGAAATCGTAGGTAGAATCTGAATCATATAAGCTACAAATCACTGACAAAATACAAGTTCCAGTGATTTCTTCCACAGGATTTTGTTCACTTATCGGCCAGAAAATAGGTTCATTTGCAATAAATTGCACCAGTCTTCGTCAGTTCACATCACCTTATCTGCTAGAGACAGAAATGCAGCTTGCGAAATGCACCATAATATTTATAACAGAGCATGCTAGTTTGAGAGAACATCGTTTCAGCAGAAGATCAATTCTCTTTTCCTATGAGCATATACATCTGGACCATGCGTGAATCATACATGCAGCACATGAACACCAATAACTTGGCAAAGACTCAGTTTTTTTGTCGACTCGAAGATTCATTAAACATTCAGGAGCATTTTACAGAGAGTAATGTGCAAGGTTGCGCATTTAGAGAGTAAACCATAGCCATAGTAACAAGCAGAAACACAAGGAAATCTACAAGGCCCAGAAGCGGGCAAGCTTGTGAGCAATGATGTTTTTTGTCTCTATTAATCTTTAACACCCTGGCTTCAGTACCTTCGGTAGAATGAATAAATTGCGACAATATTGGTCTGATCGCCCAGTGTCCAGGGTGATTACCAAAGATCCCTTTTTCCACTGCTTCAGCTAAGACCTGATTATCAGTGAGGAAATTTGGCCCTTGTATTTGAAGAGCTGAACTGAACTTTGCTGCAAGATCCATGGCCTGAGCTTCAGCCTCAATCACTGAACCTGCCAGAGATGGGCTTCGATAGAAATACCCTGACAGCCTTCCGCCATATGTTGGATGAAGATACCAATCCCAGCTTTTGGATTTTTAGAAGTACCTACAATAAAAGCAGAAGGTTTTTCCAACCGCATCAGTGTGAATGTCAGGTTCTATCAAGGTTCTCCTCTAGCCCTGATTTTGTACACCTGCATTTATACCAACAGATTAGGGGCGCGGCTTGCCGCGCCACCTTATTTCGGTAAACCGGCAAAGGGTTGAGCACCCTCTTAGTGGGTTGCTGGAGATAGCGATGTTCATAAGAGGGGATCAACACGGGTCAAAAATCTTGTCGACATTCTATTGACATGGATCAATAATATCATCGGGATGAGAAATTATTGCATAGTTCATGATGTAGTTTATTCATAGATCATGACATAGGCAAAAGAAGTACAATTCTATAAAATCATTTACATAAATAATTTTGCAGGGCTATTTTTGTTAAATGGTTCATGATGGAGGCAGGTGCAGCGATCTAAAAGGATGACAGGGAAGAACCAATCAGATTTCAAAAATTCATTATGTAAACACAGTAGGCAACTATTCTAGGAAAACAGTTTAAAAAGACAGGTAGAACAACATTTAGAACTAATGGAATTTTATTTAAGAAAAGGTAATGGAACCTTCTAGAAAATAAATTTAATAATAATATGTATCATCTACAAAACTGAAGGTAATGCATGAAATTAACATGAAAGGGAAATAGTGGTGGTTCAACAATCAACACACTATTAGCATCAGTGATGATATGATAAAAAATGTATACCATCTGGGTCAACATCTAGGTCTAAGGAAATTTCCCATACATATATAGTCTAGCATAACAGAGGTGATCTGCACGACTGCACCTCATACACAGGGACAGAAGCAAAAGCAGAAGCGTGATACAACATAAGAAAATTTATATGTGTTTCATACATCAGGGAAAAAGCAGAATCAGTTGTGTGACACAACGTAATTTTCAGAAGATAGAATATGACTTGACAAAACAGGCCAACAGGATCATTTCCGGAAGGAGACATGAACGTAAAAGACACACTGGACCCTGGGAAATAACAGATGTTGTGCTCAGACCGCAGTTAACTAGCTCCCCACTTCCCCAAGCAGCTGTGATAGACTTGAACGACATATGAAGCAACTCTGAGCAACATCGATTGTTTCAGTATTAGTGTAGAGAAGATAAAAATATATGAACATGTTAAAACAGTTTGACACAATTATGCAATGCACAAATTTACATCATATGCAACAAAGATCCATACTTGCTGATTCTGATGTGATGGAGTAGCAAAAAGAAGCATATGATGGACACTGATGGAACTTATGCTCATTCATATTCTATGCACTTTACAGTAGTACAAAGGACAGAGTAAATAGGCAGTTGAAGTTCAGATAAAAAATGCAGAGAACCAGGGTTAGGTTTCATTATTGAGGAGTATAAGGTTGCTGTTTCTTAGATTTTGGTTATTGCTTCCAGAAATAACTAAGGACAGCATCTTCTGTCAGTTGGGTTAAAGATTTGAGTATTTATAATCACAGAAATGGTTCCATGCCGAACATCTAGAGATAATTTGAATTCAATTTCACAAAATCCACTGAAAACACAATTTAGAACAAATGCTCATGTAGCTACTTGTCTTTTTCACTCGTCTATTTCCATGAATTAGTGAAGAATTGGCTATCAGGAATAGGGCTTAAGTGTACTCTCATTTCAGAGACGTGCTTGCATTTTTCTTACTTAACTGTGAGAATCTGCATGCTGATAAGTCTCAGCTGTCAGCTATGCTTGCACGCATCATATTGAAAGTTAGTGAGCAGTACAAGTACTTCACATTCAGTCTTGAATCAAAGGAAATAACATCATATTTGAAACGATAAAAAAGATGTTACACTTTTTCTAGGAAAAGATGTACTATATTAAGTTATTAACCCACGAACTTATTAGTGATGAGATGTTTGAATGTAGCAAAACATGGATTTTCAAGTCTTCAGAGCCAAATGGAAGTGATTAAAAGACAAAACCTTTGCAACTGGAGCTTTTCCTGTTCCCCATACAGTATGACTCCCTTCGGAGGCTTGAATCCAATGTCCTCATATAGCTCGGGAAGTTCAACTGCTTCTTTGATCTCTTGAATTTGTGCATCTAAACCACCAATGTCAGCACAAGACTCCAAAGGTGCCATTTCAATTTTCATGACAGAAACCATATAATGGATTATGCCTTGGATTTGGGTGATTCCACCCTGAGCAAGTCAAAAACAGGTGAAGCGAACCAAACTGCATGGCTTAACCTGCAGTGAAAAAACAGGTGAACTCATTCTCTTCCCTTCCACATCTGCTGCAGTCTTTGTCAAGGTGATTCGATCTTGCTGCTGCTCTCACGCCAGTGGCAATGGTATCCTCAACAATCTCCAGCCAAAAACCTGCACTGTGGGAGATAAAGCACTACATTTCCATATGCTCTGAATAATATTTTAGGGTACTAACAGGGTAATTTGAAGAGGCCCAGAATTAAGGTTGTAAAAGGATGGACATAGATTTGATAAGGACTTTTAGCCGAGCAAATGCCAGAAGGGGTGAACTTCCGAGCTTGAGGATATGAAACTGATCATTCTTCTTAACCCCTACAGTGGTCTCTTGAGTGTGGCTGGCTACCTGCTACGCTAATTGCACTATTTACGAGCATCTGATTCTGATGGCAAAAGATGTTACACCTTAAATTGGGATCCATGGGATAAAACTTGAGCAGGTATGCTTAGGTATTCTCATGACTGTCACAACTCTCTGTTATTACACATCTAAGTTTGCCTCGTTCAGCTCGGCCAACCTGATATTGCACTTTCAAGTTGTCTCAAATTTTACCATTGTCATCACCTTCCCTAAATGGCCACGGTTCATTTACACAAGTACTTGTAAAAATGAAACACAAAAATACCTATATAATTGTTTTCCCAAATGTGTCATGACTGGCCACGGTTCATTTAGACGGGCACTTTTAAAAAGGAAACACAATAAATAGCTAAGGAATACGATACTTTTTTTCAGTCTCTACATGGTACAGAGCGGAATATGAGACATCGATAGTCATATTGCAATAAATCAGCCATTCCATCTATTATTTGAAGGACCAAATATAAAAATTGAACAACATATGTAAGGTCGTAAGCACATTATCTTGCTATTCATTGCTCCTTACCTTTCTGCTGGATGCTAATCCATCTATAACAACACACCCGAGTTGTGACTGAGCTACTGAGGCATGGAATGGTACCACCTCTTCCTTATCTTCAAGCAAATTATTGTTCATAATTTATAAACAACTGCATTAGCTGTATAATTTTTTTAACTGAGTCATATTCATTAACAAGCTTATGTTCTGAATATATGGAAAACTGAACCTATTTCCAAGATGACACCAGGTGCTTAGCAAATTCTTGACAAAAGAAAATCAGATTCCATCTAAACCTTTCATCGGAAGATTCTACCTTAACAACGATGCTTAACGAAAGACAGCATGCATGAGCAGATTGGACCAGATATGTAAGACTGAAAAAGAATGGGGAGGAGCCAATGTGCAGCCGTGGCCTCAAATCAAACCTGAACACCAGGAACCATCATTCCCAAGCTGGGAATATAACAATTATGCAAAAAAATAATCTTAAAAACAATATGCAGAAATTATACCAAGATTATAACGTTTCTTCTCTGACTCGAATTACGACAAGTGTAAAAAAAGATGGTGGTTTCCACGACAAGTCTAAGCAACGCCGATCAGGTCCTGTAGTTCAACAAGGCAGTCCTCAAGTGCTTTATACTCCTCCGTACCTTGGAAGTCCGCCGCCTGTTTTAAGTAGCTTTTAAGATCCAACTCAGCTAACAATAACTCTTTTCTGTTTCCATTCGTGGAAGAAATTTCCATGTAGATCTTACAAAGCTGCAGAGAAGCTCGAGCAAATTTCGTGAACTTCTTCTTGTCATGCCATACTCCTGAACCCTGGAGAGACTGAACTTGTTTGTGCAAAGCTTTAGAACATTCCATGAGGTCGCCCTTGGTTTTGTGCCATCTTGCACATAATCCCCATATATCTGAATTGCTAGGCCCGCCTTTTACAATCTGAAGGATACCACCAATTATATCTAACAAACGATTTGATCGCCTGGTTTCTTCAATTGCATCATCTGAAGTGTTGCCTATGGATTCAACTTCTTCAGTGTCACTGAGATTTGTAGCTTGCTCTTCGAGGGTGGTCATCACTTTGTCCAATAAATCAACATTGCAGCGCTTGTTGAAGGACAATTTTAATACCATTTGGACAGCTTCAAGTGTCAGTCCAATGTTGCCTGTGTCCAAAGCAACCATACTGTAGTTTTCCCAAACTTCCCAGCTATTTCTCTTGAGCTTTACAGCTTCCCTGAATGCTTGGACTGCCCCTTGACTCTTTCCTCTAATCATGTGCAAGCATGCTATATTGTTCCAGGCTTCTCCATTTTCAGGATCTATCTGCACAGCACGACTAAAAGCATCCACGGCCTTCACAAGATCTTTATCCTTCCATGCAGTTGTACCATATGCAAACCAGGCATCTGGATACAACGAATTCAATGCCAATGCAGATTCCCAAAGAATTTTTGATGTATAGAAGTCATTCCTGTTGTATGCACTGCGAGCCAGAGAACGCAGAGCTCGGGCAGATCTGTTATTTGAGACTTCCAATGCTTTCTTATAATGATCATCATTGCTTGTAGCATCCCAAGTGAACACCATAATCTTGGGTCATTGGGTGTAACGGAGAGCCGGGTTTTTATAAGGCTGACTGCATCAGCAAGTTTACCTGATAATTGATAGCAGTAGATGAGATTGTCCCACAATTCAAGATCTTTGAAAACATCCAGAGCTTCTCCAAGTATACCACAGCTTACCAAAAGTTCGCCATATTGTTTCCTTACTGCAGGGAGACTCGGCATATGAACTCCAAAAACCAATTTGGCTCTTTGTGAAGCGACAGGAAATTCTTTGCCGATGTCGTCAATCAAATTTCCATCATCAACAGTGCCCGCTGTTTTGTCCGACTGCGGGTGGACTCCCACCTAATACGTAGAACATCACACAAGCTCGAGACCACAAAGTAAGAATCATCCTGAGAATCAATTGACTCTACGTATGGTGCCATCTCCCACCTAGACATTTCATCATTCCGACTCCTCCGACTCACATGCAAGCATTCTGCAAATACAACAGCCTGCTGGATAGGGGTTAGTGACATACGTGTGCTTGCACATGTCATACTTTCACCACTCGAGCTATTTCCATTTTGGGCTAGTCTAGGCATTCGTAGTATATCACAAAACTCATCACTTTCAGCAGGAACAGAGCACCTTGTGTTTCTCAAAGCCATAACATCACTCTGAGCTCCTGTTTGTTCTGTTGATTGTCCCTCGGCAGCTGCTGGTTCAGTGGCCTTCACAACAAGTACCATTTGGGACTTTGCGTCCACCTGGTGTATTGTTCGAAAACCAAGAATCCCTGTGAGAGAGAGAAGAATCCCACATGCCTCTTGAGCACTATCTAGATGCAACCTTGACACATCAACTCGACCATACTTATACTCCGCGATTCCAGCTTCTAAAAACACAGCTGAGACCAAAGAAGAGCCTTCACCATGACACAAGGAAGAACCCCAGTAGCTAGAAACCTTTTCAAGATCACCAAAGTGGATCAACATTTTATTCTTGTACACTTGCACCTGATCAAACAAAGAGGACGACAGCTCATCCAAAATGTTCTGCTGGGACATGGACACTCTGCACAACCACCACGACACACTCCGAGAACCAGAGGAATCTAGACTCATCACGCTTGTGAACAGAAGTTCTGCAAAGACAATGAACTGTAACAGCGAGAACTTCCCGTGAACATGGGAACCAAACGAAGTTAGATGATCAGAAGCCCATGCATCCCATTTGTCTCCAGGGTCACTGTGCCACCGTTCGTCCAGTGATGAAGTCCAGAAGGGAAATGGTGAGTATTTCCCCGGAGGCCCCGTCACGTTCTGCTGCGTGAATGCGAGCAGCGCGGCCACCGCCGCGGAGAGAACCAGCGCGCACCTGCACTCAAACCCCTCGTCCGCTGCCCCTCCGACGAGGAACGTCTCTGCAGCGGCAGCGAGCTCGGCGTAGAACCGCGCAGGGGAGACATGGGCAGCCTCGGTGTAGGCGGAGGCGTGGAGGATGTGCGGGACGGTGGAGGCGAGCGCAGCCGCGTAGTCTCCGAGCTCGATGGCGGCGAGGGCGGAGGCGGCAACGGGGCCTAGCGGGTGGGATGGGGGAGGTGACGGCTGTGGTGGCTGGGAAACTGCGGTCGGGAGGGTGCAGCGAAGGAGGCGGAGCTCGGCCTCACGAAGGAAGGTGGTGGCCATGGCGGCGGCGGCGGCTGGTGGCGAGGCTAGGGCTTAGAACGAACGGTGAATTCAGGGGAAGTGCCTGGTAAAAAAAAATGTAAAGACATGTGTAGACAAAATATTACAATTCCATGTTTGAAACAAAAGGAAAAAAAAATCCAATTCCTAAATATTTGCTCGGGGAAAAGGCAGCGTGAATTTAAAACTGCAGACAATCGAGTTGTTGAAACGTTGACAGATGTTTATAGCGATGGCTTATTACACATTTTCAAGAGAGGTTTGGTTCCATTTTTTGTGGCTTAGCCTAACTAAAACCCCGTCCTAGTAAAATAGTGAGATAAATTTCCAAAGTTATAAATTTTCCCGGGTCTTACACAAAGAAACACGTAGTTGTAACCATAAGAAGAAAACTTACTTGACGAACAAATTCACCCATCTAATGTATCTAGTATAAGGATTTACGAATGAAAAAAACATATTCCAGGTTTTTTACTTCTCTTTATTATTACTATTATTATTATTATTATTATTATTATTATTATTATTTTAATTTAGATACTTTTTAAAGGAACTAAGAGCATCTCCAACCACGATGGGCTAATTTGGCCCCAAACTGTCCGCGGACACGTCCGGACGTGTCCACGGACAGTGACCGGACCGCCCCTAAAAGTGGTCTCCTCCAACCGTGTCCCCCAAAGCCTCCCCAAATTATGGAGTCATTTGCATGTGATTGGCGGAGAAGGAGAGAAAAGAATCAATGAGGGATAAAGAGAAAGGAAAACAAAGGAAAGCGGACGTCCGGTCGCGTCCGGTCGCCCCCAAACCCAAGGCAAATATGGGGTGGGTTTGGGGTGTGCCGGGCAGCCCGGACGTATGGGGAGAGTTTGAGGACCATGGTTGGGTGCACAATCTTACTCTCTCTCTCTCTCCTGTCCGGACGCTGTCCGGATGTCCGTCCGGACGTTTGGGGAGGATTTGATAACCGTGACTGGAGATGCTCTAAGTCGTAGTTCATAGAATTGTGAACACATAACCTTTGGTCTCCTATATCTCTTGTCAAAGCGACTTTTCACATTAGTCCTTCGTGCACCGTGCACATGTCGCTAATTTGACGGTTTAAAGTTTTCGTCAATTTGTGAGCTCGGTTTTCGAACTCACGTGCTTAATATCGTGTAATTCATGCCTGCATGTGGTCGTGTGATTATCATTTTGTATTTTTTTAGGGCCTAAATGAAGACAAGAGTTATTCTATTCATACAAGAAGAGGAGAACCCAGTTAAATGAGGGTAGTTCGAGCAAACTAAATTGTAAACACAAAAAAAAAAACTAGAGCGTGTTATAGACAATAATATAGATGAGCAACAACATGCCTCTCAGATTCTTAAGTGAACAAATTACTAGGAACAAGAAGTTGTGTTCAGTTATCTTGATAACCTTATGATCCAACTGGGCAAAAAATGATACAGGAAACCAAACACGCCATATCTCCTTCCGCGGTTCCCAAAAAATCTCCTTCCGTGACAACCCGTCACCACTAGCCTAAGGGCACGAGCAATGGTAGCACACGTATTCCGCTAATCTCTCCGCGGCTACTCTCTCCGGTAGCTACAGGTACACGTACACCTGACCCACGCAAACCATGGCCGCATTCCAGAGCTAGGCGTCCTCCTACCGAGCACCTCATTTTCGCAAGGAACATGGAAGCAATCCCCATCACCATCACTTTCTCCTTTCTCTTTTCCGCTTCCTCTTCTCTCTCCTACCCTTTTCCTCTCTCCCCTATCTTTCCGACCCGAGGAAGCCGCCTCTTCTGCAGGCCACACTGACACTCTGCGGGGTGACCGCTCTGACAATCCGAGCCTAGCTGGCCTGCGGGGCAGCTGGCTGGGGCGACGCGTTGGGCATGCCCTAAGCCGCCACAGGAAGAGGACCCATGCCGCCCCTCGGCAACCTCCCAGAGGAGATTGTCGCCTTCGAAATCCTCATCCGCCTGCCCCCCGAGGCACTCCTCCGCTGCCGCGCCGTCTGCCGTGCCTGGTGACGCATCGCCTCCGCCCGCAACTTTCTCCTCGCCCACCACCGCCGCCAGCCCTCCCTCCACCTTGCCGAGGCCTACAAACATAGCGACGATTTCTGCAGCGAGATCCTCGCCATCGACCACCGGGCCGCCCAGCTCCAGCCCGTCCTCCAGCTTAGCAGAGACTATGTGAAGGCGTCCAGCGACAGATACGGCATCTGTTTGGCGGCTTCATGCGACGGGCTCCTCGTCCTCTGCATCGGCCAGATGCGCTTCGTGTGCAACCCAGCCACGCGCGAGTTTGCTGGCCTGAACCTCCATGGCTTCGACGCCCTGGCCATATACCTGCACAGCTCCACCGACGAGTACCGGCTGCTACTATGTTCGATGCCTCACGCTCAAACAGCCACTGACCACTATGTCCTCACATTGGGTTGCGACCAGCTGCCGAGGTGCATTGGGAGGCCAAAGGCTGCGTTGAGCATGTGGTTCACGCCTGTTTTTGTCCGTGGTAACCTGCATTGGCCATTGGACTTGGTCCAATGAGCAGGATCAGAGAAGGAATGAGATGATGATACCAGTATTCGACACCACATCTGAATCGTTCCGGCAGATGCGTGCTCCAGTGGTCGCCGGCGACGCTCTTCTGTTTGAGATGGATGACATGGTTGGCATGTACAGCTGTAGTGAGGACAGGACAGTCGTTAATATCTGGGTGATGGAGGACTATGAGAGGGAGGTCTGGTCCCTTATGCATCATGTTAAATTGCCGATGGCAGAGATCAGGGGGCACCTTCAAGGGTCGGAGAATTGGGGTGTGATGGTTGCATATGAGGCAGGGGATTTGCTAGTGCTTGTTGATTTTGGTACACGCGTGCTTCGTGTTGATACTGAGGGAAAGTCGCTGTCATGTTCAGATTATGATGGCCGTTTGCTCATGGCTAATCTGGTTAAGCTCAAGCAGAGCCTTGTTCCACATATCTTCTTTTCTAGGCTACAGGATTCTGTGAATGTTTGGCCTTTCGTCTGATGACGGGAGGGTTGAGGTGGTGATTCATTACAACGTTGCAGTTGTTGCTCTAGTGCTCTTCTTTTGGGTGGGGATCAAGCTGTAGTCTGCTTCTGAATTATGTTTATTTCCATCTCTGTGAACTGCATCTTGTTACCATAATCGATTCTGCTATTGTATATGTTATGCATGCAAACTACTTACCTGAACTAATGGTAGAAAAAGTTCCGATCAACAAGCTAAAGAGTAATATATATCATCATATGATATCTCAAGTCATTTTGCTTCTCTCTTCTTCCATACTATGTGGTGGCTCTCCGCTGATTAATGCGGGTGGATGATGAATGTTTGTTCTTATTTCAAAATTTATAGAAAATTAACTTTTTTATGCAGTCACTTAAGTATTTTAGAAAATTCAGTTGTCTTATGTTTCTGTTACCCTGGACTGTACAATTGATGTTGTCTTCCGATTCTATTAGCACTTGGTAATGCCCTTCAATAATGCATGAGATATGCAGGGGAGAACCAGAAATGCTGAAGCAACGACATAGTATAACTACCAAGTATTGCTGTGAAACTGAGATTGAAACGCGGATTTCAGGAAATATATAAGAGTTATCTTTGTTGATCAGATTATATAACTGAACTAATGTAATGAATTGATGGTAGTTGTTAACTGCAACCATGACTGAAGAGGCAATGTGTATTTATATAGTTAAAGAAAATTGTGTTAATACTTTTGATGTAGCATTTGAACTATCTGACATCCTAAAATTTGTCATATGTTTGCACTTCCTTTCATTGAAGAGTTGATGTCTCTTTGATATTAGTAGGATCTGACACTAAGCCCAGCTCTATTTTGCGAAGTACTCAACAATTTCAGTGAAATATATAGTTTTAAGTCCATTTGCTGCAACTATCCATTTACATCCTAGATTCCCATTTGCTCAACCTTCAAATTCACGACATCATATACACACTGAAATTTCACAGTGAACATGTTATGGCGTACACACCGATACGCACGGCACGCTATAAGAATTGCAGCTCAGCTACACAAATGGGAGCTGGCACGCTACCCCATGGCTGCAGCCTGCAGGCCAGCAAATTGCAGAGGGTCTCCGCGTCAGGCTCCAGTTACCCTCTTCTACGAGATCAGATGGAGCGTTGCCGCCTGTTGCAGGAGATATTGGACGGCTAGAGGAGGCTGGCTTGGGAGGACAAGCTGATGAGCGCAGCCCCTACCTTGAGCCTGGGCGACGATGACGTTATTCACATCATGGCCAAGAGCGACTACAACTCTACAAGCACCCGTGGTGATGGGTGCTAGCAATCAACGGCAGAGACAAGACGCTGGTAGATCTCGCGCAGTTAAACGCTGAAAGGATGTCCCGTTTCACACCGAGTTATGTTCCGTCCGCCTTTACCGACTATCATGGTGCGAAGTGATCTAGGTTCACTTCAAAATTGTTACTCATATGTACATCAATCAATATATACAAGTCTGTTTATCTTCTCGACAATTCAGACTATGAAAGGCAAGCTCAATGTCTGAAGTACAAGCAGGGATTGCACACTATATTTCCAATGTTTATTTAGTACATTATTCAGATTAAGAAAAACATGTTCAATGCTCTTCCAAGTGCGTAGTACAAGCAAACATCACATACTATGTTACCACTGTTTATTTGGAGGATCATTCAGACTAGAAAAGGGGCGCTCAGTTCTTTCTCTGTCTGAAGTATAAGCATACATTACATAGCAGATTCCCCTTTCCCAGCATGAACTCATTCTCTCAAGGTGCACCGGGGGCCAACTTTGACATCATGTTTGCAGATTTCTGCAGATGAGAGAAAAAATAATTAAGTGCCTAGAACTAGTAATCAAATTCAGACGAGCCAATAGCATGATAAGTGTATCATCACAATGCAGAATAGGATAGATGGAACACCTGAAGAAATTACAAACCTGTTCAGTGTGAGGCAGATACTTCCCATCAAATGTGATCACCGCACGATCTTTTCCATCAGCCCCTTTAATTTTGTCGACAGTGCAATAGAAGTCTATGGCCGACATGCTGGAATTGAAAGTGGTAAGAGAATAAATTAAATAGAAATACCAAAATGGACTTTACCAATGGTTTTTTTCTCATATTAAATAGTAACAATAACTAATGCATCAAATAAATATTTGTGAAGCTCTAATGTCTTACATTCCATCACCAAAGTCCTCATTGATGATTGCCTTGATGCTCTCTCCGAAATGCATAATAGCTTCGTTGAGCCTGCGTTCAAAAGATTACAGATTAGAGAACACAAACCATGAGACTAGTTCTACCACTAAGATATGTGTTAAATTTAGGAGAATTTGGCAATTTTCCTTCTCTGGTGTGTGGTAATTAAAGCAAGACTAGTTCCCTCCAATTTCACACCAACAGTACACATTATTATCTTGCATTACCATATCTCACGGCGCATTGAAAAACAGTGATGATGAGTAAACTACCTGTATATGGCGGGCTCGTGGATCATCTCCGGGTTGTAGGACCGGAAGGGCGGCTGCATCATGAGCTCCACGAGCTCTTCGGTGAGCGCCGGGATGGCCGCACGCAGCACGGCCGCCGTGTCGGGCTTGAGCTGCGCCTGGCGGCGCAGCAGCTGCGCGACGTACACGTTAGTGAGCCCCGTCTCGGCCCCGATGTCGGAGAAGCTCTTCCCGGACTTGGCCTTGGCCGCCATCAGCTTCTGCACCGCCGCCGCTCTCGCGCCGCTGTCCTCCATGGCCGCCGGCGCTGGTTGAGTTGCCCGAGAAGCAGTGCTCGACGGAATGGCGAGGTGGAAAAGCGTAGGAGTGCAGAGTGCAATGAGGAGAGGTGGGTGAGAACTGGCGCCGGTTGCCCCGGCTTATATGGCCGCGCAGGATGTGTCATGGGGTGGCGCACCAGCGCCATGGCTGGCGGCTATGCGATGGTGAAAGTGTCGGCAGTGAGTGGCAGCACGCGGCGGCTATGCGATGGCGAAAGCACAGGGCAACAACCGAAAACGCATCCGCGTAGCTGCTACCGCGCGCGTGTGCTATCTCGCCCGTGGAATCCAGCAAGGGGATCAGCGCTCGAGGCCCACCTTTTGACCCCTACTTCTGACATCCCTGTGCCTAGCGAAACGAATACAGCCTCGCCTCGTATGATTCTCCGTATGCAGAGTCCCCGGCACCCACAGATTAGGAACTAACCATCCCGCTAGAGCCCCATAACTAGTTCGAATTTGACAGCGATTCCAGGTCCCGCAGCTGAGCAGTTAACCATCTCTAGACCTCCATCCCAATTCGATTTTGAATTCCAGTTCATCCTGCAATCTCGAGCTCCCGACGCTGGCGAATAATCTAGAGCAGGAGGAACTTCTTCTTCGCTGCTGATGGCGAGACCCCCCGGCGGATCTTGATGTTTCGCCATGGCAAGCAAGAACGGTTCACAGATCTTCTCCTCAGGTCAGTTTCTGCGCGCGTCGTGCTCTCTCTTGGATATTGTTTTCGTATCAGAGCCTGTCTGACGCATATGTGGCTTTTGCAGGATGGAAAATCCATGGGCGTAGATTCGATGGTTTTCGCCATGCTCGACACCAATACGGCGAAATTCGAGTAAAAATATCCCAAGCCGTTCCCCTCCGAGATGTGTTCCTCTTTTTCCATGGGGACGGCGGCGGAGATTCTGAAGAAGGGGAGCCCAGTGAGGTGGCATGTCGACGGCGAGCCATGACCTCGACCCAAATGGCTCCTTGTCGTCTGGAATCGAGGAACCTTGTTCAGAGAGCAACGACTTCGTCCAAGATGGCTCCTTCTCTCCTGGAATCGACGAATCTCTAGTGCATGAATGAACTCACAGTGGTTCTCCTGATTCTCCACGCCCATGGAAAAAGAGGTTAGAAGTTATACAGGAGCTGTTCATGTTTATTTCGACTGCATCATTAGTTTTCTGTCAGAGTTATACATATGGGTCGTGCATAGTTTCTATATAAATCCACATGATCATGAACTGCATCTACATGTCAATTGTGTGCGAACTTGTTTTATTAGAAACTGTGAAATCCCTGTCTATTGGGAGGCACAGTACTGAAAATTTCAGCTGTGTTCCTACTGTATAATCATGATATGTAGCTGGAGATATATCTTGTTTTGCTTCCTTGCTTGATTGTTTGGTTTGGTCAGTTTGGTCAGAGAAAAAAGAGCTCGCACTAGTCCGACATGGGAAGGCCAGATAGTTTGTTAACAGTCGTCGTAACTCTCACTTAATAAGAAATGCTGCATGCACAATCAAGATCTATGTTTATTGTGGGTAGTATTTACCATGTTGGCAAGCACTAGGTAGTATTTACCATGTTTATTTTAGTACACAATACCCCCATCTGTTTTGTTCATGTCTGCACAATTTAATTCTCATGATGATTAATTAATATCTGATATCCTGGAGACAGAAATGATTTTGAATTACATTGGGAGGGTTTTAGAAATTAGTGGAAGCTGGAAACATACCATCTAAGTGGAAAGTCCTTTTTTTTATCTGCATGGAGAACATTCCAGCTAGTGTTATAATATCACTCGATGACTTATCACTGTAATAACTTGTTTTATTAAAAGCTCTGAAATCCCCGTCTATTGGGAGGCACAGTACTGAAAATTTCATATTAGTCCAGTGGACAAATGTTACAAGATGGGAAATGAGGACTAAGCCATTCATCAGAACTCTTGAATTTTTATGGCAAGAAGGTCATACAGACGATGCCACCCTTGAAATGGCAGAGAAGGAGGTTTGTGCAAGTTTCTTTTGGTCATGTACTTAATTTTTAGTACCATTTTATGTAACGACGCAGATTCTGAAAGAATGAAATGTTCTAATGCGGCTCCATTTCTTATCACTCTGCAGGCGATGCAGATGATTGATGTATATACCAATTTTTCTTATGAGCACGCTGCTATCCCAGTTATTCCGGGCAGGAAATCATAAGTACGTGGAGACATTTGCTGGTGTTGATCGGACCTACACTATAGATGGGTGGCAAGAAGGCCTTACAACCTGGAACTAGTCACAACCTTGTTAGATAATGGGAATAAAGAATTGATTTTTTTTTTTGCATGAATGAAGATCCGATAGTTCAGAGATTGTTTTTCTTTTTCGTAGCCGGAATTTCTGTTTTATTACTCCGAAATGTTGTTTATGATGGATGCCCAAATGGTTATCTTCAAGTAACGCCGTATATTATTTATGATCAACGGTTATCCATGGTACCGGATGTGGATACCTTCGTCACGTGTCAAAGGCACCAAATCTTATGATCGTGTGTTATCCATGATATCGCATGGTTATCCACGATATCATTTGGGGATCTCACTTGTGGATATCTTCAAGTAACATCGTAGACCATAGTACCGGAAGCGGATACCTTCGTCAAATTTTAAAACACCTTGTTCCGATATTTGTCTGTTAACATTTGCCGGTTGTCCATACTATCACTTGTGGATATATTCGACACCGTTTTAGTTCATTTGGAAAACAAACTTTGGTAAAGTGTTGAGCATATCTTCGGTTGTCCATAGTACCGTGGCGGATATCTTCGTCAAATTTAAACCGGTAGTCCATGTTCTAACTAGTGGATATCTTCGAAGCACCACCGAGGGGCCCATGGTTGTCCATGGAGATATACGGTTATCCTTAGTACTGGTGGCGGATATCTTCGTAAAATATAAATCACCTCTTGCCGAGAGTAGCTTGTTAACATTCACCAGTTGTCCATGTTCTCACTAGTGGATATCTTTGACACCATTTTAGTTCATTTGGAAGACGAACATTGGTCAGATATCTTCGTCAAATTTTAAATCACCTCGTTCTGATATTAGTCGGTTAACAAGCTTTGGTAAGTGTTGAGGATATCTTCGGTTGTCCATAGTACCGGTGGCGGATATCCTCATCAAATTTAAACCGGTTGTTCATGTTCTCACTAGTGGATATCTTCGAAGCACCACTGAGAGGCCCATGGTTGTCCATGGAGATATTCGGTTATCCTTAGTACCGGTGGCGGATATCTTCGTAAAATTTAAATCACCTCTTGCCGATAGTAGCTTGTTAACATTCACCGGTTGTCCATGTTCTCACTAGTGGATATCTTCGAAGCACCACCGAGAGGCCCACGGTTGTTCATGGAGATATTCGGTTATCCTTAGTACCGGTGGCGGATATCTTCATCAAACTTTAACCGGTAGTCCATGTTCTAACTAGTGGATATCTTCGAAGCACCACCGAGGGGCGCACACTTGTCCATGGAGATATTCAGTTATCCTTAGTACCGGTGGCGGATATCTTCGTAAAATATAAATCACCTCTAGCCGAGAGTAGCTTGTTAACATTCATCGGTTGTCCATGTTCTCACTAGTGGATATCTTTGACACCATTTTAGTTCATTTGGAAGACGAACATTGGTCAGATATCTTCGTCAAATTTTAAATCACCTCGTTCTGATATTAGTCGGTTAACAAACTTTGGTAAGTGTTGAGGATATCTTCGGTTGTCCATAGTACCGGTGGCGGATACCTTCATCAAATTTAAACCGGTTGTCCATGTTCTCACTAGTGGATATCTTCGAAGCACCACTGAGAGACCCACGGTTGTCCGTGGAGATATACATTCGGTTATCCTTAGTACCGGTGGCGGATATCTTCATCAAACTTTAACTGGTAGTCCATGTTCTAACTAGTGGATATCTTCGAAGCACCACCGAGGGGCCCACAATTGTCCATGGAGATATTCGGTTATCCTCAGTACAGGTGGCGAATATCTTTGTAAAATATAAATCACCTCTTGCTTGTTAACATTCACCGGTTGTCCATGTTCTCACTAGTGGATATCTTTGACACCATTTTAGTTCATTTGGAAGACAAACATTGGTTAGATATCTTCGTCAAATTTTAAATCACCTCGTTCGGATATTAGTCGGTTAACAAACTTTGGTAAGTGTTGAGGATATCTTCGGTTGTCCATAGTACCGGTGGCGGATATCTTCATCAAATTTAAACCGGTTGTCCATGTTCTCACTAGTGGATATCTTCGAAGTACCACTGAGAGGCCCATGGTCGTCCATGGAGATATTCGGTTATCCTTAGTACCGGTGGCGGATATCTTCGTAAAATTTAAATCACCTCTTGTCGAGAATAGCTTGTTAACATTCACCGGTTATCCATGTTCTCACTAGTGGATATCTTCGAAGCACCACCGAGAGGCCCACGCTTGTCCATGGAGATATTCGGTTATCCTTAGTATCGGTGGCGGATATGTTTGTAAAATTTAAATCACCTCTTGCCGAGAGTAGCCTGTTAACATTCACCGGTTGTCCATGTTCTCACTAGTGGATATCTTCGACACCATTATAGTTCGTTTGGAAGACGAACATTGGTCGGATATCTTCGTGAAATTTTAAATCACCTCGTTCCGATATTAGTCGGTTAACAAACTTTGCTAAGTGTTGAGGTCCATTGTACCGGTGGCGGATATCTTCATCAATTTTAAACCGGTTGTCCATGTTCTCACTAGTGGATATCTTCGAAGCACCACCGAGAGGCCCACAGTTGTCCATGGAGATATTCGGTTATCCTTAGTACCGGTGGCGGATATCTTCGTAAAATTTAATCACCTCTTGTCGAGAGTAGCCATTTAACATTCACCGGTTGTCCATGTTGTCACGAGTGGATATCTTCGACACCATGTTATTTCATTTGGAAGACGAACATTGGTCGGATATTTTGATCAAATTTAAATCACCTCGTTTCGATATTAGTCGGTTAACATTTGCCGGTTGTACGCGGATACCTTCGTCAAATCTTACAAACACTCGTTACCCATGGTACGCATATACCTTCGTCAAATCTTAAATCACCTCATAGGGAGGTGAATAATTGCTTCCCTGCATACCACCACATTTCAATCGTACGTACGCGTGGAGGAGGCAGTAAAAAGGAAGACGTGGCCGATACTGCTCATGTCGCGACGTCGAATCTGGCCAGCTGCGACGTCAATCGGCGTGTAGTGTTTTCAGCCGTCATTTTGTTTTAACCAGCGGCAAGAGATGAATAGATGATCCAAGATCTTTTCACCCCTCCTAGCCTGCAGTTGTGAGCACACAGGCACACAACACACCGCGCACGCACACGGGCACACAGCACACACCACGTACGGATCCCGCACCACCCACGCACACAGGCACACACCGACCGACACACGCACACACACAGCCGCCGTCGCCCCAGCGCCCTTTGCTCCTGCGTCGTCGCCCAAGCGCCCAGCGCCGCCGGCCGCCGGCCGCCCCTGCGCCCTCCGCCCCTGCGCCGTCGCCCAAGCAACCTACGCCGCCGGCCGCCCTCCGCCCCTGCGCCGTCGCCCGTGCGTCGCGCCGCCACCTGCCGGCCTGCGCCGCCGCCCCTGTTCAGATCTATTCAGACGCCAATGGAATAGACAGCAATGCCGTTAGTCTGGGATGAGATTAGCCTCCGTAATCAACATGCATAAGAAAGGTCTAGAAATGATGTTCTGCCTTGGTTAACGCGTAAAAGGAGAGGGGACCGGCTGTCTTTCCGTCGGTACGGAGGAATCTTTCAGAAATACAGCTCGAAACAAATCAAAATACCTGACAAACAGACATGCTTAGCAGAGGTGGGGCTTCCGATCAACATGCAGGCTCGCATCCACAAGGGAAGCCCACGGGCTGGATTACAGTTGCGCGCGGTAGCAGCTAGGCGAAATCCGCGTCCGCAACAACTGCAGTTGTCCCCACAATTATTTGTATGTATGACAAGTGTCGCAATCAGATTCAAAGTGGGAAAGATGAGAGAGAAAGAGATACGGGAGGTGGGAGGACTAGTTTTTCCCTTTTATTTTTTTAAACCGAATTTTCAAAACGAAATATCTTGAGAACCGTTTATCGGTTTTTTCATATTTGAGATCCTCGCGTCGAGATCTTCAAAATTAGATCCCATGTTGATAGGTTTTAAGAAAAAAAAAATCCTCGTACTTTGTACTACCTGTTATTATACTTTGTACATCCAGTAGCAGCGTGTACATCTGGTAGCAGTGTGGGTGTACATCGAGTAGCAGCGCATGGGTGTACATCCAGTACCATCGTGTACATCCAGTTCGGCGTGGGTGTAGATCTAGTACCATCGTGTACATTCAGTAACACCGTGAGTGTACATCCAGTAGCAACATGTGTGTACATCCAGTAGTAGCAGCGTGTACATCCACTAGTAGTGTGAATGTACATCCAGTAGCATCGTGTGGTTGTACTTCCAGTAGCATCGTGTACATCTAGTATCAACGTGAGTGTAAATCCAGTAGCAACATTGTTGTACATCTAGCAGCAGTATCAACGTGTACATTATAGTAAACATAGATGTACATTCAGTGATAGCGTGTACTACATAATATTTGTGTAATTTATACATCGTGTTTTGTACTAGTACTGTACCTACATCGTATTTTATACTACTATTGTACCTACTTTATACTACATCGTGCTCAGCTTTTTTTAACTCGCACGTACGCGGGAGGCTTTGGCCGTGCTAGCGCAACGGGCATGCACGAGTGACGCGCTCCTGTGCACGTGGATGTACACAAGCTTCGATCTAGGTGCGCTCGCTCGTACGAAACGCAACGGACCTAGGCGACGCGCGCGGTCGTAATATTTTGCGCTTCCTCGCTCGGGGCTACACGTGGCGAGTTCGCACGATCGCTGTTCCCTTCCTGTAGCGATACCCTCGAGCTCTCGTGGCCGCGGCTCGGCGGCGCGTTCTTCACCGCTCTGGCTCCCCGACCCTCCTCCACCACCTCCCCATCTTGCAGCCGATCAGCCGCAGAGATCGACCTATTGCTCCCCTGGTGATTACATATCATAGTGCTACTCCTGCCTCAGTAGTGTCCGGCGGTTTCGCACGACATGCGCGCCACCTGTTCGCGCAATTGCCTGGCCGAGCTGCTCCGCCGCCATGGCCAAACGCGCTGCCCCTCGCAGCTATCTCCCACGCGCTCCATGACGCGGGGGCGGAGCGTGAGGGAGCGGAGCAAGAAGAAGCGCGTGAACGACCTGGAGGTGGTCATCGAGCGGTGCAAGGTGGTGTCCAAGGTGCTCACAGTGCTAGACGCGCTCAAGGCAGAGCCGGAGCACGTCACCCCGCTCAAGCGCCTCGAGATCCTGCGCCCGCAGCTCGGCCTCGTCAAGCCGCACAAGGTGGCCCACTTCGTGCGCCGCTCGCCGCGGCTCTTCGAGGTCTGCCGCGACAGCCGCGGGGTCATGTGGGCCGGCCTCTCGCCGCAGGCTGAGGCGCTCGTCGACGAGGAGGCGCGCCTGCTGGAGGAGCACTCGCGCACGGCCGCCGAGTACGTGACCAGGCTGCTCATGATGTCCGTGGAGCGGCGCCTGCCTGTCGACAAGATCGCGCATTTCCGGCGTGACATGGGGCTTCCTCATGATTTTAGGACACGGTGGGTGCACATGTTCCCTGAGCTCTTCAGGTTGGTCACACTGGAAGATGGAGACTACTTGCAGCTTGTTTCCTGGAACCCAAACTGGGCAGTCACTGAGCATGAGAAGAATGTGGCAGCGTTGGTCGGCGATACCAATGCCAATGCTAGTACACCAGGAGAGCTCTCGCTTCCATTCCATATGAAGTTCCCACCGGATTTCAAAAGTTACTACAAGTTTAGAGGGAAAGCTCATCACTATGTTAAAACTGGTAATACTGAACAGTTTCAGAAGACATCCTACCTATCCCCTTATGCAGAGGCGAAAGCATTGACCCCTGGATCACACGAGTTTGACAAGAGGGCAGTCGCTATGATGCACGAGATACTGAGCTTCACATTGGAGAAGAGGCTGGTAACCGACCACCTCACACATTTCCGTCGTGAGTTTGTTATGCCACAGAAGCTCATGAGACTGCTACTGAAGCATTATGGTATCTTTTATGTTTCTGAGAGGGGGAAGCGGTTGAGCTTCTTCTTGACAGAGGCATATGATGGGACAGAGTTGATAAAAAAGGCTCCATTGGTAAGGTGGAAAGAGAAGGTCCTTCAACTTACTGGTTATAGAGGAAAAAACAAGAATATTGGAAAAGTTCACGAGTCATCTGATTCGGATGACTATTTGTTTGGTGGCGGCAGTGGTAGTGGTGACCACCATGATGATGTTGTATTGAATGTTGAAAGTGAAGATTCAGAGGATGTCTTGGATGACGGCGCTCTTGCTGATGATGCTGAGATGGATTTAGGGGACCTAAGTGATTATACAGAGGGCGAGTCAGTGAAATCCAGTTAGTAACCTGATATACAGAACAAATTTGTTCTGTGGTTCCTAAAAATTAAGCTGACAAGTGCTTGTGATCATTACTTGATAGAAAGGTTATGCTTGGTTTCTTTCTTGATGTGTAGCTGCAGATTTTTTTCCTAGCTCATGAATTGGAGTTAGTGTCTGATATGCTACCCCAACTCCCCAAGTTTAAACGCACACTGGATATGTCAGGCTTGCGTCTTGCTAATATCTGCTTTCCTTTATAATATGCGATGCATATCAGCTGGTTCTGCGTTTTCTTCAGATATATCAGTGTCATATTTACGTCAATGCACCGTGTACTGAAGTTATGAAATCATCCAAACAATCTACTCTGAAGTTTTTTTTTTAAAGCTACTCTGAAGTAACCAATAGTTTTCACACCTTGGCAGATCTTATGCCTTACTGAGAGAGCAATGGATATTGTATGCTTGATCAAATATTAAATAAAACAGAACTTTTACATGTCTGTTTCCATTTCAAATTTATAGAAATTTGTTTCCACCGAGCTATTTGGTGTTGAGGTCTGTAACTTTTACATGTTGAAGGCTAATTTCCTCCTGTATATTACAATGAAATGTTATAGTACTGTATCTATGCTTACACCTTGAAGGCTAATTACCTGTTAAATGAATGAATGGTCGCATAACATTGTGGTATGTATTTGATGTCAGGACAAGAATGGTTGTAGGCGCAAGATCGGGATATATTAGTGGTAGTTTTCTGGAGATCATGGAACAAAATGGGTGGCGAGGCCTTTGGGTGGGTAACACAATCAACATGATCCGTATTATTCCAATTCAAGCAATTGAGCTCGGAACATTTGAGTATGTGAAAAGGAGCATGAGAACAGCACAAGAGAGATGGAAAGAGGACGGATGCCCAAATATACAGGTCGGCAATGTGAGAGTTGAGCTGCTACTCCACTTGTTATCTCCAGTTGAGCTGCCGTCGCGACCAACTGCCAGGGCGCCTTCCTGCTGCAGAACGTGACCGAGTGCTACCTCCGCGCCAACTCGAGGTGCCTCCTGCCGTGTTGCTCGGACTCCACGTCTCCACCCGCGCCGGCCTCTGCACGGCGACCCAGTGGGCGGTGGAGCACGTCCTCAGGGCAAAGCTCTGCGGTTTCTCCAGGTTTCCAGAGGGCAATGCCCCGGTGGTGATCTATGATATTAATGGCAACACATACACCAAGGGACACTACCTAGCTGACGATATCTATTCTATGTAGACCACTTCTATGAAGACCATCCCAAGCCTGATGGAGAGAAGCAAGCACGGTTCTCTATAGAAAAAGAGAGTGATAGAAAGGACGTGGAGCGTGCTTTTGGTGTCCTCCAATCTTAATGGGCTATTGTTCGATACCCTGCTAGAACATGGAGCGTGAACACTATGTGGAAGATGATAATTGATTGTGTAATCATTTACAACATGATCGTGGAGTATGAGCGTGATAAGAGCATTACAAAGGATTGGCAATTTCGAGATGAGTTGGTTCAGCCTGTTGGTGGAGTGGCCACATTTGCCAACTTTATCAACTTTCATAAAGAGATGCGTGGCCGTGACGCTCACATGCAGCTTCAGAATGACTTGGTTGAGCATATGTGGCAACCCTATGGAAACCAACTCTGAACAAACCAATCAGGGGCCTGATTTGTTGCTTATTTTTTCTGATTTGGTTGTAAACTATGTGGTTTTATTTACATTTGTATGCTACAATTTTATTTTAATTTGGTTGTAATAAACTACACAACTTTCATTATTATTCATCGTCCCATTTTATTTTAAATTTTATTCCATGAAAAAAAGGCTAGGGGCGGACCAAATGGGTCGCCCAACATTCACTGGCCAGAAAATGCCAGACATGGGCCGAACGTTATCCGTTTGGCGACCCAAACGACCAAAAAACGGAGAGAAAATGTGTCTGCTTGGATCGCTGCAGTGGAGTTGCCCTTATAAAGACAAAAATCAAACGAGTGTTTGTGTTGCATAGAACATGCGCGTCACATGTTCGCGCAATTGCCTGGCCAAGCTGCTCCACCGGCATGGCCAGGTCCAGGCGGCGCAAGGCAAAACGCGCAATTGTTGGGGCGTCGGAATTTCACCAAACCCTAGGTAGGGGCCAAGTATATGTATAAGAGTGTACTAATACATTAGAAGAGCCAACATCAAACTCTTAGGTGTGACCCGCGCTTTATAGACTGAAATGATCGTATGACACCTAGAGCGGGGGGTGAATAGGTGCTACTTCAAATTTTAGTACTTTTTCAATTTAGGCTTCACACAAAAGGTAAATTCTCTAAATATGTAACTACGGTGAATTTACCTATATGACAAGCTACCAACTAAGCACGGAACGATAAGTAAAGGCGGTAAACAAGGATAGAGGTAACCGAAGTTAAAGCACACAGAGACACGGATGTATTCCCGAGTTCCTCCTTTTTAGGGGAGTACGTCTCGTTGGAGAGGTGTGAACCAACACAATGGTTCAATAGCCACAAAGGTTTCACCTTCTTCTCCGATGAACCGCACCACAAAGGTTTGGTTCACCTTCAACTATCGGAGACCTTCAAGGCGGAATCCGGAGCCCTTACAACAACGATCCGGGACACAACCCACAACGGGATTGGGGCTCCCGAACAGCTACAATCTGTCACAAAGACAACAAGTGAGTACAATAGGGGCTAGGGTTTCCTAGTGGAAATCCTAGCAAAGGGTCCCTCAAGTGAATGAGGGGGAAATGAGAATCTGCTTGGTGAAGATGTAGATCCGGGCCTTCTCCTTCAATCCTCCAAAGATCAACAAGTTTGGGTGGAGGGATTGGGAGATCTTGGTGTTTCTTGAGCTTGCAACAATGGTGTTCTTCTATTTGGGCGAGCTGGTTGTCCAGAGGTAGGTGAAGGGGTATTTATACTCCCCTTCAAAATATGGACGTTGAAGAGGTAAGTGTCGTCGCTGCACAGAGGGAAACCGGATCTGGAGCCGGACCTGACCGGCTGGGGGTCCGATCACCCACCAGAGGAAACCGGACTCTGGGCCGGACAAAACCGGCCGGGGGTCCGGCCTGGGAGCTGGAAGCCAGCCAGGCACGCGAGGCCAGACCGGACCTCGGGCGGACCAAACCGGCCGGTGGTCCGGGCGGGTGCCCGAGGCAACCGGACCTGGAGCCGGACCTGGCCGGCTGGGGGTCCGGGCAGCAGGCCATGGCGACCAGACTTGGGACCGGACCAGTCCGGCTGGGGGCAGGGCAGCAGGCCGAGACAGCCGGACGTGGAGCCGAACTAAACCGGCCTGTGGTCCGGCTACCTAGCAGTGACACCCCTCCCTTCACCTGAGACTTTCCGACACCCCACTTTTCTTCCCTTTTTGCATAGAGATAGACCCACTAGTATCTTTTGATATATATTATCATATTTCCTGTAGACACTTAGCGGTATGTTAAATTCTTCCAAGTGTTGTGATCAAACATTAAAACAAGATTACCGGACTATGTCCTTTCAATCTCCCCCTTTTTGATGTTTGATGAGAACACAACGATTTGCAACAAAGGTATCTCATTTAAGCATGGCAAAAGTTTTTGAGGGAAGCTCCCCCTTAAACTTATAAGCCAACAAGATATAGAAGAATATATGCTCAAAAGAGAAACAAGAAGCAAGCACAATATATATAGCCTATGTCAGCAAAGGATATGCAATAATTCTCACCATAGACATTATATGAGTAGAGCAACTCTCACTATAGGCTTCATATAGATATAATCTTGGAATAAAATCACCTTGTAATGGATTCCACAATAATAGAGAATAAACCATGACATAAGTTCCATAGTACATCACAAATAGAGTTCACTTAAAACTTAAAACAAGTTCGATGCAAATGAAAACGGGACATAAAAGCGCAAATGGATGCAATGCAATGCAAATCCCCGGAGATATCTCTCCCCTTTGGCATCAAGACACAAAAAAGGGAGAAAGTGAAGTGAAAGTCCGTGATCACTCATCTTCCTCATCATCAGCAGCAATCTCAGCATCATAAGCAGCGGGATCATAACTAGACTGACCATGGTCGCCGCCCTGCCAATATGGAGCAAGAGAGGAGGCATCATCACCAAACCAGTAAGTGTATGGTTGCTGGGCCATATAGGTGTTCTCAGAAACTTCAGCGGAGCTAGATGAATAAGAAACACCAAGCTTATCCATGATGGCACGCTGATGGCGGCTGGATGCCTTCTGCTTTGTGTAAGCCTTGTACTCAGATTTCTTCTTGTGAGCAAAGAAACAGTTCATCCTCTTGAGTGCTTCAATTAGACCACCCTTGTGCTGAGAATCATCATCATCTGTTGCAGGAGCATCACTAGGAGGTGGAAAAACAGGTTCACCCTCAGGAATAGGACGGAACGCATGGAGCGGAGGGTGAACCAGCTCATACTTGTTGACAACTTCTTCAGGCAACTTGGTGTTGATGAGAGTTTGCAGGAGTGTACAATAAATGGGAACCCTGCACTTGCCAACCACAATCTACATCTCTTGCCAAATATAATCAAGCAAATCAATTGGCTTCTTCCTGAGATAAAGATCATAAATGTGATGAAGCCAATTACTCATCCGGTCACGAACAGTAGTCTTCTCTCCAAACTTGCAGGCAAGGTAGTTTCTCAGAATGGTGAAAACAATTCTCCAAAAATGATACATATGAACAACATTGGGAATTTTTCCACGAATCCCTGTCCCAGGAGGATAGCAATGACGGATACCATGATCAGCTGGGATAAGCTTTTCACAATGCAGACGAACATACGAAGGGCTGCAGAGCAGTTCCTCAAGACCAAAAAGTGCACCAAAATCAGCCAAGGTAGAGGAACACTTAACATTTACACTCATCCAAGTCATAGTCCTCTTGCCATGCTCTTTGTAGAAAACAACAGTGGCATAAAATTGCTGAATTAACTCAGGTGAATAAGGAGTGTCAACAGTCATGAGTTTAGAAATCTGATGATAATCCATAACATCCATCACTACATGCCAAGTTTCTCTAGCTTGTGCAAGGTTGTAATAATCCACAGCAACATGATTGTTCTTTTAGACTGCTAAGCGTTCATGAAAGATTTGCTGATGCATCTTGCAATAAAATCTGCTATCATCTAGGCAAGTGGACTCAGGAAACACATAAGGGTTGAACTCCAAGCGGTCCTTTTTGAAATCACTGGGTTTCACACCTACCCAAGTTGCACGAACTGGTTCATCGGGATTCTCACGAGGCTTTTTACCTTGCTTGGACTTGGGCTGCATGGCCTTGGGAGCATTCCCGGCGGTGGTCTTCTTGATTGCACCAACCTTCTTGTGTTTCTTGGCCTTGGGCATGGAGGAGGAATCAGCTTGAAAATCTTGATCATCAATAATGTCATCTAGCCCATCAAATGTCTTGCTCTTACCAGCCCTGCTGGACTGAGGCACCTCATCAAAATCATCATCCCAATCCCTCATCTTCAAGCTTGAGAGCAACTCCGAAAAAACCAATAATGGAGGAGATCTCCCCAAAATAGCCACCAAGGGAGAAACTATATGGATGGGGTGGTAGATCGGGGGAGAAAGGTTCGAATCCGTGGGGAGAAAGGAAGATGGCGTGGCTCAATGAGTGGGGGAGGTGGAGGTGCTCGAGGTGTTGGAGGGGCAGCCATGGAGAGGAGGCACGGAGGAGGAAGAGGAATAACGGTTGGGTCGACCCCCGTGACCCTGCGCGAGAGGAAGAGGAGCCTATCCGAGCTGGGGTCCGGGCACCAACCCGAGGCAACCGGACCAGGGGTCGGTTTAAACTGGGCGGGCGTCCAGGCGAGGGGCCGTGCGAGCCGGACCTGGAGCCGGTTTCGACCGGGCAGGGGTCCGGACCAAGAGGGGCGACGGACATCCTTCGACAGTTTTCCAACTTCTTGGCGATGACGAACATAAGCTCCAACCACTTTGCAACTTCAAGAATACCACTGAGCAACCTTGAGTGATCCGAGGAGATGCAAAAACATGAAGAAGACTTTCACACATCCAATGAAAAGATGAAAACAAACAACATTGGATATGATGTAAAAAGATGACAAAAGGCGATATGCATCAAAAACACACGGAAATAACCAACTCTTCACGGAGAAGAGGGCGGTGGCCTAGGCCACCATGTATGAGTATGTGGTGTGACACCGCGAAGATATATCTTGGGTCCACTGCCACGACTCGTCATTTACGCTCAAAATTCATAGAAACGAATATATAGTAGCAAAATGAGTTCTTGATATCGGCATAATGGGGGGAGTGATAGTCCAATGTATTAGGACCGCACTCCCCCTATGTCCATGCCTACACATAAACCAAATACATAGTCAAGAATATAGGTGTGTATGCAAGATAGTCAAGTCAAGCTCCTAGAATCCACGATATTTAGCTCATGCCTCAAAAAAGTGAACCTTGCTTCATCAAGAGGCTTCGTGAATATATCTGCAAGTTGATGCTTGGTAGGAATATAGCCATGCTCAATATCACCACGGTTGATATGATCCCGAATAAAATGATGACGAATCTCAATATGCTTCGTTCTTGAGTGTTGCACCGGGTTGTGACCTATCTTAATAGCACTTTCATTGTCACCATAAGAGGCACTTTGTCACAATTGACCCCGTATTCCTTTAAAGTTTGCCTCATCCATAACAATTGAGTGCATGCACTAGCAGCTGCCACATACTCAGCTTCGGTGGAGGAAAGAGATATACAATTCTGCTTCTTAGAAGACCAACTCACCAAGGACCTACCAAGAAAATGGCATGCCCCGGAAGTCGATTTCCTATCATCCTTGTCACCAGCCCAATCCACATCCCTATACCCAGTAAGAGTGAAATTAGTGCCCTTTGGGTACCACAAACCAAACCTTGGGGTATAAACCAAATATCGGAGGATTCTATTAACAGCCTGCATGTGGCTCTCTTTAGGAGCTGCTTGGTACCTTGCACACACCCCTACACTCAACACAATGTCGGGTCTAGATGCACAAAGATAAAGCAAAGAACCAATCATAGAGCGATAAAGTTTTTGATCAACCGCTTTACCGTCAGGATAAAGTTCAAGATGGCATTTGGTATCCATAGGAAACCTCTTGTCTTTAGCATCTTGCATATTGAATTTCTTGAGAATGTATTGGGTAAATTTGGTTTGAGAGATGAAAGTTCCTTCACTCAATTGCTTGATCTCAAAGCCAAGAAAGTACTTCAACTCTCCCATTATGGACATCTCAAACCTGTCAGTCATAAGCTTTGAAAATTCATCGTTAAATGCTTTGTTAGATGAGCCAAAGATAATATCATCAACATAAAGTTGGCATATGAAAAGCTCCCCCTTAACCCTCTTGGTAAAGAGGGTGGGATCGATTAGCCCCACTTCAAATCCACGGTTTAGCAATAGCTCTCTTAGGTGCTCATACCAAGCACGAGGTGCTTGTTCGAGACCATAGAGGGCCTTATCAAGCTTGTAGATATGGTTAGGGAACTTGGGTCTTCGAAACCCGGTGGTTGCTTAACATATACCAACTCCTTTAAAGGACCATTGAGAAAAGCACTTTTCACATCCATTTGTTGCAACTTGAAATTATGATGTGATGCATATGCAAGAAGGATACGGATGGACTCAAGGCGAGCCACGGGTGCATAAGTCTCTCCAAAATCAATGCCTTTAACTTGAGAGTACCCTTGTGCAACCAATCTTGCCTTGTTCCTTACAAACATTCCATGCTCATCTTGCTTGTTCTTGAAAATCCACTTAGTGCCTATAACATTGAGGCAATCCTTTGGCTTCTCAACTAGATTCCACACTTTGTTGCTCTTGAAGTTATTGAGTTCATCATGCATAGCTTCCAACCAATCCGGATCTTCAAGTGCTTCAAAGACTTTCTTGGGTTCCACCATGGAGATGTGAGCTTGATGTTCACAAAAGTTTGCCACTTGTTTCCTTGTGGTAACACCCTTGCTTAAATCACCAATGATATTCTCTAGATGGTGGCACTTGATTTCCAAGTCTCTAACCTTTCTTGCTTTGCGACGGGTTTCAACATCTCCTTTGTTTCCTTGAGATATCTCTTGATCATCTTGATCATTTGAGTCCCCGTCTTGACCGGAATGTTGACCTTGATCATCATTATGCACATCTTCAACAATGGAAGGAGATGGTTGATCTTGGTCATGACCTTGGCTAGCATTATTAATAGGAGAACTTGGTTCTTGCATAGCAGCTTGGTCAACTTGAGGAGGGTCTTGAACTTGTTCTTGGATAGGTACATCATTTGCTTCCATAGTGGGTGCTAGTTCAACTTGTGATGAAGAGTTCTCCACTTGAGTGGAGCTTGAACTTGCTTGAGGTTGCTCATAGTGGATCTCCATGGGACGGTGGAAACCAATGCTCATTCTTCTTATGGCATCTTGAGGATCCTCATTATGTACATCACAAACATGAAACTGCGCCACTTGGGAGCCATCATTCTCATCGAACCTCACACTACAAGATTCTATGACTTCCACCAAGGTCTTGTCATAGACTCTATAAGTGTGAGACTCGGTACCGTAACCAACAAAAATACCCACATAAGCTTTAGACTCAAATTTAGACAAACGAACACCTTTGATCTTATAGAAACACTTACAACCAAATACCCGGTAGTAGGAGACATTGGGCTTGTTGCCGGTGAGCATCTCATAAGGTGTGAACAACTTGCCTACACGAAAGAAGAGCCGGTTTGATGAATGACACGCCGTGGAGATGGCTTCGGCCCACAAGAATAGTGGAGATTTAAACTCAGCCAACATGGACCTAGCCATATCCATGAGAGTCCGGTTCTTCCTCTCAGCTACACCATTTTGTTGAGGGGTATATGCAGCGGAATATTGATGACGAATCCCTTCTTCACTAAGAAATTCATTTAGGGTGTAGTTCTTGAACTCGGAGCCATTGTCACTTCTAATGGCCAATATGGGAATATTGTGTTGACGTTGAACTTCATTGGAGAAATCAATGACACCTTGTTGAGTTTCATCCTTCGTCTTGAAGAAGAAAACCCAAGTAAATCTTGAATAGTCATCAACTATCATCAAGCAAAACTTCTTCCCGCCAAGACTAGGTTGAGGGATAGCACCAAAGAGATCAACATGAAGAAGTTCCAATTTCCTCTTTGATGAAATAATGGTCTTGCTTGGGTGGGGAGAGTCATGCTTTTTTCCTTCAACACAAGCCCTGCAAAGACGATCTCTAGAAAATAAACATCCTCTTTTAGTCCAAGAATGTGGACACCCTTGTGAAGACTTTGCAAAGTTCTCATGTTGACATGGGATAAGCGGCGGTGCCACAACCACCCCACGTCGGCCCTACCGAAAAGGCATATTGCAGGAGTGCTGGTTGACCCCGAAAAGTCTACCACAAACAACTCATTTTCAACATACCCAACGAATATGACCTTTAGAGTCTTGCTCCTCAAGAGTACCACCATATCAATAGTAAAATGGACATCAAAGTTCATCTTATTAAGTGCATGAACTGACATAAGATTGTAACCGAGGGACTCAACAAGCATGATATTTACAAGGGTGATATCCTTTGCAACTACCACCTTGCCAAGTCCTTTTACCTCAGCTCTTGATTTATCACCATAGGAGACGGCTACTTGATTTGTATTTGGTCCCAACTCCGTCATAATTTCTCTGCTTCCGGTCATATTACTAGTGCATCCACTATCAACAACCCATTTACACCCACCGGAAGCATAGTCCTGCAAGAGATCATTGCTTGGATTTAGGTACCCATTTTGCAATGGGTCCTCTTTGGTTAGCAACAAGAGTCTTGGGGACCCAAATAGCATGAGCAACTGATGCCCACAAGTATAGGGGATCGCTGAAATCTTCGTTGGAAAGTATTACCCAAATTTATAGTTCGACTCGATGGGAACACAAGAATACCAATAAGACTTTAGCAATTGAGGCGTCACTCTCAACCACACATGTATATCAATAAACTTGCAGCGGTAATAGTGATGGCAGTAAGGTGATTCAAGCAAGCAAAATAAAACAGCAGGAGTAAACGAGGGTTTCCCAGTTTTCACCGGAAAAAGTGAAAGTGTGACTCAGAGATTTAAAACGTAGGCATGAGGTGTGTCGTCGTATCGGCACCTTGGATAGGAGACGGGGTCCTGCTAGCCGAGGGTGAACGTAGGGCAAGAAGGTGGACGTCGTCGAGGTCGGGATTGTACACGGCAGTTTACCCAGCTTCAGGCTCCACGGCGGTGGCGGAGCCCTACGTGCTGCTATTACTCACTATAAGGCAATAGCCAAAGTACAGGTTACAATGAGTTGGTTATCTTCAATCGTCCCTTAAAGGCGTCCCGAGGTCCAGCTTATATAGGCGGCTGGACCTAGGGTTACAAGGAGATTACGTATCCGGCAAGCATACAGAGTCCTAAACCTAGCCGGCAAGTCTGCCGTCTTCCATCTTGGTCTTGGTGGCTTCGTGGGCTTCAGTCTTGGGCCTCCTCCTTGCCGGCATCCGCCTTCCTTGGTCGTCAGCTATCTGGGCCGCCCGGCAGGCAAAGCCTTCACCACCACTGCGGGCCACCCTGGAGTAGCCGGATTGATCCATGCTAGTGATACCCCTAGTAGGTATATCCCCAACATTAGCCACTGGAAGGGTTCGAGTTCTTCAGGCGCCGTCTTCTTCTTGTCGGCAACGTCCGTCTTGTCTTGTAAGCGTCTGAAGAGCTTGAAGCATTCCAAAATTGAAAGTAAGCGGCCATCTGCCTAACGTAGTCGGATGTTTGGCCGCCATCATGGGAAAGACGGCCTGACTGTTGTCAGGAATCTTCCCGGCACCAGTCTTGTCATTTGACTGGTCTTGTCAAATGTTGACGGATGACATCATGCAGTCCACGACAGTTTGACTTGGGCATGTGTCATGATTGTTTCTCCACTACGCACAAGAATCGGGGAGAGGGCTGCAGACACCGTTGCCACGACGTGCAAATCATGGGCACGCGGCGGAAATCATGCGTCCCCCCAATCTCGCGCACGAATCTTGGCGCGTGGAGTTAAATACCCAAAGAGCACGCCGGGGCTGGTCTTCTTCCCCATTCGCACCCACCTCAGCCTCCTCATCTTCCCGAGCTCTCCTCCCCGTACTCAACTCCGGCGAGCACGAGCAGAGTCTCCACGGCAAATGGCGAGCGCTCAGCAAGATGCGGCGGCGGCGGTTGCGCTGGCTGCGGCCTCGGCGACCACGGCTGGATCTGGATCTGCGCCAGCAGCGGCGGCGGTTCCTGCGAGTGCGCCGATGACCTCTCATGTCGCCACCGTGGCTGCGGGTGAGGTTTCCTCTTCTTCCCCAACTCCGGCGGCGCCTGCAACATCTGCTCCGACCTTCCCGCTCCCATCCCTTGCGGCGACCAACACTGAGGCTACGGTGGAAACTGCCGCCGCCGACGACGACGACGCCGAGGATGAAGAGGAGACAGGGGACCTTGGCTCCAGGTACTGGCTGCCGTCAGTTATGATGTCAGCCTATCTGAAGGAGCTGGAGGAAGGCGGCTACATACCGCCCAAGACGGAATGCTCCTGGAGGGTTCCAGGCGACGAAGCAGTCCCTGACCTGGAAGACGGCGAGCGCGTCATGTTGGCGTCGCATTCCCTCCGCGGTATGTCCTTGCCGCTTTCCGCCTTCTTTCTGGCGGTACTTAGTTTCTACGGGCTACAGCCGCACAACATAGCGGCCAACAGTATTCTAGTGCTAGCCGGCTTCCAAGCTTTGTGCGAAGGGTACTTAGGTATAGTTGCGTCCATAGAGCTATTCAAGTACTGCTTCCTATGCCGCCGGCAAACCATACCAGGCGGTCATCTGGCAACTTGCGGTAGCATCAACTTCAACTGCCGCCAACCCGACTGGTACCCAAAGATACCATACATTGAGTCGGTGAAGCACTGGACCAGCACATTTTTCTACTGCAAGGACATCCCGACACCCGGCACAACACAGGGGATGCCTGTTTTTGTCAATGGTCCGCCAACCCACAAGGCCTGCTGGACGGCAAAGGTGCCGCTTAGCAGCTTGTCGGCTGAGCTTCGAATTGCCGTCAGGCGGATCGAGTTCTTGACGAAGACGATGAAGACTCCGCAACTTGACGGAGTTGACACCGTCATCTGCTAGGTGTCGAGGAAGATAATGCCACTCCGCCATCGCCCACTGAAGATGTGCGAGTATAAGGCGGATGACGCCGGCAACAGCGCCCTTGATCAAGATGCACTAGAGTACCGGCTCAGAGAGCTTGTCAAGCCTCTGTCGGTGAAGGCGGCTGAAGGCGTCGCCATGTTCACTCATGACAACCCAGCCCCAGCGGTAAGCTAAAGCTACTTTGTCATTTCATTGACATCTTTGTCCGCTGGGTACTGAATTAATGTTCTGTCTTTTTTCCTTTTCAGCTGCAAACCCTGGGGGAGGAAGACTTGGCTCCTAACTGGTACGACACCGGTGCCAGCAAATCGAAGAAACGCAAGATGAGCAGCTCCACCAAGGATTTGGAGAAGAGGAAGAAAGCGGCCACCTCCGCTGATGCAGAGGATGAGACCTTGGGGGAATGTCCCATTCAAGCGGTAGGCAAACTTTTGCTTTCCCTGACTTATCCATTGTGATATAAGTTTGTACTGACAAACTTGCATTTTTCCGCCTACAGGGGCAAGCCTGCCATGTACTGACAAAGTGGTCTCGTTGACTAAATAGTGCTAACCGCAACGTTGTTTTTGTGCATGCAGGCCATTCTTGCTTCCAACCTTGGGCTGTTCCGTGCTCAAGAGAAGAAAAACAAGGAATGCCAGCAACTGCAGCAGGACGTGGAGATGAAGGACGCCCAGATTGTGAGCTTGGAAGATGCTCGCAAAAAGGATGAAGGTGACAAAAGTTTTCTTTGCCTTCTTTTCGTCCGTCTTCTTTTTGCTTTTCCGACAAGTATTTTAGTCGTCTTTCTTTTGTTTTTTTTATTTGAAGAATTACTAAACACTGCACAAGATATTCTCAAGAACTCCACTGACATGCAAGCTTTGATGAACGAAGCTGCAGATCTTGCTGAGTTGGTGGCAAAGCTGAAGGCGGATCATGCCAAGGAGCTGGATGAGCGGGAGCTGGCCCATGCCACCGAGGTTAGCAAGTTGATGGGACAACTTGAAGCTATGAGCAACAGCTTCAACCAGGTAAACAAGAACGCCAAAGAGCAGCAGGACCAACTGTCGCAGGCAGTCCAGCTGGCTCAGGAAACACTTGAAAACCATCTGGACGAGGTCAACGCCATCCAGGAGCATGTCCTGGGTACGTCTCTAATCCTTCATCTTTGACACTTTGCACTCTTGAAATTTGAAGCTGCAGTGTGTAACTGTTTGTAACTGTTTGTATTTGTGCAGTGCCGGCTAACTTGGGTGATGACATGGCTACGACGCCGCGCCTTGCCCGTATCTTGAAGGTTGGCGAAATCGTAAACCAGATTGTCGGTGCAGGCAAAGCGTTTGCCGCCAAGTTCTACCCTGGGGAGGACGGCGATCTCGTCAACTTCGATGCCCTGCCGGACCTGCTGGAGAAGGCGGCCACCGAACATGACATCACGCTACGCTCAGCAGCACGAGGCGGCGCCAAGTTGGCATTGGCGATGACGGCGGCGTGGTACCCGGAGGCTGATATTCATCAAGTCACCGAGTACTTCCCCACCGAAGAGGAAAACAACCAAGCCATCGTGATGCAGGACGTGCTGCGGTCGGTTCGGGGCTATGCGACCCGGGTTGCCAACATGGTTGACATCCGCAAGTTCTACAAGGAACACCCGCATCCGCATGCTGCCAAAGCCGATCCCTCCTTGGCGGATCCTGAAGCTGCCGTAGGCGGAGAAGGCGAAGCCGGAGCTGCCGAGCGGAACCCCCAGGATGGCGGAGCCAGCCCCAAGAATGCCGGCGTCAGCCCCCAGGATCTCTCAACTACCTCCACCAAGGCGGCAACTCCTTGACTGTCCTCTCCTGTAATGGCAGCACAAACATTGCGTTAATCTGCTAACGCAAAAAAAAACTTTATATTTTGGGTTTGTAAATATTCTGGGCCAACTTTTATGCTACACTTGGCGGTAGGCTTATTTAAGTGGCCCGTCTTAATACGTATCTCGTTTGCATGTTTAGCTGTTTCATATGTTGGCGGAACCTCATCTTAGTTACTTTAGCTGAGCCAACCAGGTGCAATACCAACTAATTTAGACTCAAGAGACCAAAGCCAGCATGTTGGTGCCAACGACATACTACTAGGCGACCCACACACAAACAGACAGATAAGCATACTAGGCGATGCAAAGATTGTTTGCTTTTTTTGCCAGCAGACGGCAAATGTCAAAAAAAGTTTGAACCTTAGCACGGAGCAAAAAACTTATTTTGTTCGGTAACTTTTATGACAACAAATATATGATTGCGAGAAAAGACAAAAGATGGCATGATCCCAAAACTGAATGAGCAAACCACTGACTTTTATTTCATAATCATATAGTACTTATTACAATGTGGAAATTGCTAAGTGTAAAAAGGACGTAGCTGCTCAATGTTCCAAGGTCGCTTGGTTTCTTCATACTTGTCATCAACCTTCCTCTTGCGCTTGCGACCTCGCTTCTTGTATCCGTCTCGTGCGTCTACCAAGTAATAAGAGCCATTGAGCAACACCTTACTGACCACGAAAGGTCCTTCCCAAGGCGGGGATAACTTATGCAAGCCCTTCCTGTCTTGGATTAGGCGGAGGACCAGATCACCAACTCTAAAATTTCGTTGCCGCACTCTTCTGCTGTGATAGCGCCTCAAACTTTGCTGATAGATGGCGGATCGTGCGAGAGCAACGTCTCATTCTTCATCAAGTAGGTCAAGGCCATCCTGTCTTGCATCTTCTGCGTCTTCCTGGACGTAGGCTTGAATTCTGGGAGAATCATACATCATGTCGGTCGGTAACACTGCTTCTGCGCCATAGACTAAGAAGAAAGGAGTGAACTTGGTTGATCTGTTTGGAGTTGTGCATAAACTCCAAAGGACAGATTGCAATTCATCCACCCAAGCCCCAGCCGCTCTGTGCAATGGTACTTCGAGACGTGGTTTGATACCTTGTAGGACTAAAGCATTTGTACGCTCTACTTGACCGTTTGCCTGCGGGTGTGCTACTGAGGCAAGATCTAGGCGGATGCCATGCTTATAACAGTATTCCTCGACTTCGCCTTGCGACAAGTTAGTGCCGTTATCGGTGATAATGCTATGAGGCACCCCGAACCGAGAGATTATTCCCCACAGAAAATTTGCGGCTGTGGCACCGTCTAGCTTTTTGATGGGCTTAGCTTCAACCCACTTGGTGAACTTGTCTACAGCCACAAGTAAATGTGTGTAGCCACCAGGCGCCGTTTTAAACGGACCAACCATGTCCAAGCCCCAGACTGCGAAAGGCCATGTGATGGGTATTGTTTTGAGCTCCTGAGCCGGCATGTGTGACTGTCTGGCATAAAGTTGGCAGCCCCTACATCTTTTGACGATGTCCTCTGCATCTTGCTTGGCTGTCAACCAGTAGAAACCTTGTCGGAAAGCTTTTGAAACAAGGGCGCGTGAGGAAGCGTGATGTCCACATACGCCAGCATGTATCTCGTCCAACAATTCTCTGCCTTCTTCGGGCGAAATGCAACGTTGGTAAACACCAGTGGTGCTACGCTTGTACAATTCGCCTTTGATTATTGTGAATGCCTTGGCTCTTCTTATGATTTGCCTTTTCAAAACCTCATCTTCCGGCAACTCCTGATTGATCAGGAAGTCCAGATATGGCGTCGTCCAATCCGGCTTTACCAGATAGACGGCATAGCTAGCATCGTCAACTGGTTCTGCCGATTCTGGGTCAAGGAGGTCTGCCCCTTTTAACCCATGAAGGAGAGCTTCGTATTCAGCAACATTATTAGTTGCCTTGAAGTGAATTTGTAACACATAACTAAGCTTGTCTCCTTGAGGGTTTCTTAAAACAATGCCAGCCCCCGAGCCCTGAGCATTTTTGATCCATCAAAGTGCATGATCCAATATGCATCTTCAGGGAGAGGTACTTCGTCCATGGCCTCCGTCCAATCTGCTACGAAATCTGCTAAGGCTTGAGATTTAATGGCCGTTCTGGGTTTATACGCGATGTCGAAGGCGGCAAGTTCGATGCCCCATTTGGCAACGCGGCCTGTCGCATCTGTATTATTGATGATATCCCCCAGAGGTGCCTTGCTCACACCATTATTGAATGCTCCTGGAAATAGTGCCTTAACTTCCTGGCGGCGTAAAAACACCGTAGACCAGATTCTGGTAATGCGGATAACGCTGTTTTGAGGCGGAAAATACTTCACTGATGAAGTAAACCGGACGTTGTTCCGGCAAGTCTGAGTTTTCCGTCTTGCGTTCCACAACCAGGACCACGCTAACAACCAAGTTAGTTGCCGCGATGTAAAGCAGCATTGGTTCCTGCGAACGAGGAGCTGCCAAGATTGGAGCAGACGTTAACGCGTCCTTGAGTTGCTGCAAGGCGGCGTCTGCTTCGTCTGTCCACTCAAAGTTGTCGGATTTCTTCAGAAGCCGGTAGAGAGGCAATGCCTTCTCACCAAGACGGCTAATGAAACGACTGACGGCAGCCGCCGAGCCGGCAAGTCGCTGCACGTCCTTCAGGTCCTTGGGCCTGGATATGTTGAGGATCGCTTTGATTTTTTCTGGATTCACTTCTATCCTCGTTCGGAAACGATAAAGCCAAGCAATTTGCCGGCAGGAACCCCGAAGACGCATTTTTTCGGGTTGAGCTTCATCCTATATACCCGGAGGCTATCAAAGGTTTCTCTCAAATCATCAAGCAAATCTGCCTTCTTTCTTGACATGACGGCAATGTCGTCAACATAGACGTGAACATTGCGGCCAATTTGCTCGTGAAGGCATCTTTGCATACACCGCTGATACGTTGCGCCGGCATTTTTTAGACCGAAGGGCATCGTGATGTAGCAGAAGGTCCCGTAGGGCGTAGTGAACGCGTTTTGATTTGGTCGGATTCTCGCATTTTGATTTGGTGGTACCCGGAGTACGCATCCAAAAAGCACAGCAGCTCGGAGCCGGCTGTGGAGTCTATGACCTGATCTATACGAGGTAAAGCAAAGTGGTCCTTAGGACAGCACTTGTTCAAACCGGTATAATCAATGCACATTCTCATTTCCTTATTAGGTTTTGGAACCATTACAGGATTTGCCAACCAATCAGTGTGTACTACCTCCCTAATGAACTTGGCTTCTTGCAACTTGATGATCTCCTTCCCTATTGCTGTCCGCTTCTTCTCACCGTAGCGCCTTATTCCTTGCTTCACTGGTTTGGCTCCTTCGTAGACGTTAAGAGAGTGCTCGGCAAGTTCCCTCGGGACACCTGGCATGTCGGCTGACGACCATGCAAAGATGTCCTGATTCTCACGGAGGAACCTGATGATCGTCCAGGCCTGCCCCTATGGTGACTTGCTTGGAGCTGTCACCTGGGACCAGATCCGCCTTCTTTGTGTCTTCGGACGCCTTGAAAGTGTTCTTTTGCTCAGCGGTCTTTACATGCTCCGGCAACTGCGACGTATCAAGCTCTTTTTCAACATGGCTAACTCCTCTGCATGGAGGACTGCCTCAGCGAAGGCGGCGTTGCCACGCTCGCACTCCTTTGCTTTCTTGAAGTTGCCATTGACGGTAATTGTACCGTTGGGTCCCGGCATCTTCAACTTGCTGTAGATGTAACACGGCGAGCCATGAACTTGGCGAAAGCTGGCCGTCCAAAGATGGCGTGGTAGGCACTTTGAAGGGGACTACTTCGAACCTGAGATACTCCGAGCGGTAGTTTGTCTCATCCCAAAGTAACCTCCAATTTGATGCTTCCCATTGACTTGGCTTGCTTTCCCGGAACGATGCCATGAAACTTGACTTTGCTGTAGTCAAGCTGGCTTTCCGACAAGTTCATGCGCTTCAGTGTGTCCGCGTAGATGATGTTGAGGCTGCTGCCGCCATCCATCAACACCTTGGTGAGTCTGAAGTTATCGACAATTGGGTCGACGACAAGGGCGTATTTGCCGGGGTGAGGTACGTGATCTGGATGATCATCTCTATCCCAAGTTATTGGCTCCTCTGACCAGTCTAGATACTGGGGAACGTCTGGTACTGTGGCGTTTAGCTCGCGCATCTCCGCCTTTTCTTCTTTGCCGAAGGAGTGCCCAAGAAGCACACCAATTGGCCATGTACCTTGGGTATTTCTTTCTTTGCGCACCAGCTTGGGTTCCTCATCCTCGGACATGGAAACTGCCCCATCATCATCTTCCTTCTTTGTCTTCTCAGCCTTTTTGCTCTTTTTTGACTTCCAGCCAACCTCGGGGTCCTTCTTGAAGTCCTCCATGAACCGGCATTCCCCTAATGTGTGGTTACTTTGCCTAAGGACGCGTGGATTGGGCAGGGCAAGGCTTTTGCCTGATCGTATGTCAGGCGTTGCTTGCTGGAGCCGCCATCTTTACCCTTTCCTTTCCACTTGCGGTTGCCGCCTTTGCCTTCGAAGGCGGCGGCGACCTCGTTTGACGGTCCGGCTTTGTCATCCTGGGGAGCCTTGCGTTTGTGACTTGCTCGCCTGTTGGCGCCATGTCATGTGCGCCATCTCCATCGCGTGCATCATCATCCGCCTGTGCGTACATGGCTGCTACTTCGAGCATGACTCCGAGATCCTTGACTTGCATGCGTACGAGCTTATGTCTGAGACTTGAGCCCTTCAGGAGGCCTGTGGTGAAGGCATGGATTGCTTGATTGTCGTCTACGTTCTCGCAGCTTGCCTTTGTTTGAATCCACCTTGCCAAGAAGCTTGTAGCTGTTTCATCTGGCTTTTGCACGCAACGAACCAAATCTGTGTATGTATTGGGTCGCTTGTACGTGCCTTGGAAGTGCTGTGTGAACACCTTTTCCATGTCATGCCAACTATGAATGCTTTTCTCCGGCAAGTTTTCGATCCAGCTTCGGGCTGTCCCCTCTAGCATGAGGGGAAGGAAGCGTGCGCGACGAGGCCATTGCCTCCGGCAATTTCAACTGCCAGCGCGTAGTCCGACAACCATGAGTTTGGCTTGTCCGCTCCATTGTACCTTTGATGAGTTTTTGACACTGATGTCATATCTCGGGTACTTGACGTTGCGGATGGCTGGGCCAAAGCACTCAGGTCCTAGTAGGCATCTGCTTTCCAGCCTTGATGTCATTGAGACGATGTCGTGTCTTGCGGACTGAGCTGCTTGCCAGATCTGTCGGCGTTAGGCTCGTCCTGCGCTGCCCGGCTGTGCCTAGGCTCGTTGTTGTGTCCCCGGCTTCCGCCTTCGTGCCTGGGCACTGGTGGTGGGGACTGTGTGCGGTCCCTGCTTCTTCTTGGCGGCGGGGCGTTGTCGCGATTGCCGCCACTCCTTGGCGGCTGCTTGCTGCCCCTGCTTCCGCCTTCATCCCGCCTAGGCGGAGGGGGTGAGGCCTTGCGCCTGTTGCCGGTTCTGGACGCCTCGTCACGCTGCCTTTTGGGAGGTGGTGACTTGCGTGGGTCCTTCTCCTTGTCCTTCCCTTTTCCGTGGCTACTGGAGCCGGACGGATCTTCGGGTTGCCACCGGCCGCAGCTTTGCAAGCGTTGGATTTGGATTCCAACTTTCCTCCCCTTGCGTCCGCCATGTCGGCGCGAGAATCAGCACGGGCCTGCTGCTCTAGAGCTTTGTGAGCAAGGATCGATGCGTAGTAAATCTTCTCGTCCTTGTCATAGTCATCATTGTTGAGGATGTCTAAGGCGGCTGCAGTGTTGAGGACAGGGGTTGCGAGGATGATGTCCCCGTTTTGTCCTTACGCTGCGGCGCTGTAGCCCACTCGAAACCAAGCTTTTGGGCAGGGGATTTGAAGTTGTCAGGATCCCTGCCTTTCTTGCTTTTCTTCTCCGCCACAGGTCCTGCCGGCTTGGGCAATGGGGTGGTGGTGAAAAGATTGCGCTTGGGGTCTAACTTGGCGGTTATCTTGGCGTTTTCCTCCTTGGCTTCGTCGAGGAGGCTCTGGACCTCTGCTTGCTTGCTTTTGAGGTACTCAGTTTGCTCCACCAAGTGTTTCGAAGTTTCTCCAAATCAGCCGGGTTGGTTTTGTCGGTCACCGGCGTGTGCAGAACTTCTGCCAGGGCCGCCATGTTCCCTGTCTTGCTGGGCTCGCCTTTCTCTAGAATCCTCTTCTTCGGAGCCCCAGGAGGCTCTGGAAACAGTGGATCGGTTGCCGGGGTCCCCAGGTTGGCGGCGTCAGTTGCCGCCGCCTGCTCTGAGGCTGCACCGGTGACATCCGCCACAAAAACCTGCTGCATGTTGACGGAGGAGCCCGTAGCCGCCTCAGAAGGCGGAGGATCAGGTGTAACGAAACACTGCTTGACCCGTTGCTCAAACATGCTGGCAGAATCTTCTTCGGAATCAGAATCTACGTTGACGTGAACGGTAGATCTGGATCCGGCATCCGACATCGCATCATCCTGGAGCGCAGGAAGAATAGATTCGGGATCTTGACTGTTGGGCTGGGAGTCTGATCCCAGTCCCGTCATGCCGACAAAGTGTAGATCTGAATCTGCGGACTCCTCAGGGGAGGCAAACTCAGATCCGTCTTGATTGTAGGGCGGGTGGGATGGCGAATAAATTCGCGGCAACCCATACGCCTCAGAAGTGTAGCCGATGAACACATCGACGCCGCCAAACGGCACAACTCCGCATCCGACAATGTAGTCGTCTGCGGGGATGTAGGACTCGTCGCAGCTGATGTAGTGGTTGTCGCCGTAGCGAACAGCGCGGCCGACGGCGATTGTTTCGCCGATGCCGCCTAGGGTTCCCGCCTGGAACGTGACGCCTGACGCCTTAGGCCCCACGGTGGGCGCCAACTGTCGTCGTATCGGCATCTTGGATAGGAGACGGGGTCCTGCTAGCCGAGGGTGAACGTAGGGCAAGAAGGTGGACGTCGTCGAGGTCGGGATTGTACATGGCAGTTTACCCAGCTTCAGGCTCCACGCGGTGGCGGAGCCCTACGTGCTGCTATAACTCACTATAAGGCAATAGGCGAAGTACAGGTTACAATGAGTTGGTTATCTTCAATCATCCCTAAAGGCGTCCCGAGGTCCAGCTTATATAGCGGCTGGACCTAGGGTTACAAGGAGATTACGTATCCGGCAAGCATACAGAGTCCTAAACCGAGCCGGCAAGTCTGCCGTCTTCCATCTTGGTCTTGGTGGCTTCGTGGGCTTCAGTCTTGGGCCTCCTCCTTGCCGGCATCCGCCTTCCTTGGTCGTCAGCTATCTGGGCCGCCCGGCAGGCAAAGCCTTCACCACCACTGCGGGCCACCCTGAACTAGCCGGATTGATCCATGCTGGTGATACCCCTAGTAGATATATCCCCAACAAGGTGATAGCGGGGTGTTGCATGAATAAGATTTATCATATAATAAGATACAAACAGCAATGGGACTTTTCTCTAACTCCGATATATGTAGGTATGTGTTCCAAAAATAGTTGTACGTACTAACCAAGAGAATTTGCACAACATCTATTGTCGTACCTGCCCATTTCACCGGGCCAACTTGGAACTACAGGTAATTAAGGTCTACCATTTCGAATAGCCCGGAACAACGCATTAACACTTCATGAACACATAGAATCCTCAAACTAATACATCTCCCCCTTGTTTTCCCTATATGTCACTTTTAGGGTTCACCGGTTCAACATAATAGCAGGCAATACACTTTGCAGATAGATACCAAACTCAATTATATGATGGGGCAAAATAAGTTCAGTACTGAAATCATGCCACTCGGGCCCTAGTAGCAAGCATTAAACATAGCATAAGTGCATCAACACAATACAAGAATATCTTCAAGATAAACCCCTAAGATCTAGAACAACGAGTACCATTACATGATCAATCTCATCCAATCCCCATCCACCTCATGTGCCTACAGCGGACTACTCACACATGGTGATGGTGAGGGAGCTCATGGTTGATGGAGATGGAGGCGGTGAAGATTGCGGTGGAGATGGCCTCCGGATCTAGGGGTGGGCATATTAACCGATGACCGATGTACCGAACCGAAAAAAACCGGGACCGAAGCCGAATAGACCGGAACCGAAAAAATAGGTACTGAATTCGGTGCTCAGTTCTGGAAAACCGAATTAAATTCGGGGAAATCGGTTTTGATGCTCGGTTGCCCGAATGGACCGAATTCACCGAGTTATATGTATGTGGCCCAAATCCTATGTCATAGCCTAGCCCATTTAAGTAGGTTCTGGAATAGATCAGCCCACTTACGTAACTTCCGATGCTAGCCTGCTACCTTCTGGATTTCTCCATAGCCCCCACGCGAGAAGCGGCCATGTGCGCTCGCTCCCGACCTCCCGCATGGCTGTGCTATCCGCCTCCCAAATCCTATGTGCTCCTCGAAGCTCTCTGCTTTCCAGTTCGGCGGCTAGCGACGGTTGTCCGGCAACCAGCGGCCGGCTACATCTTCTTCTCCCTCTCTATTCCGGCGGCGGTGATTCGGCAGCCCGCGCCCGGCGCATCTCCTCCCTTTCTCACCTTTCCTGGTTCTTTCCGCTTCTTTTCTTTCCATCCGGTGGCAAGTGTGGTTGCGATTCGACCTGCGACTGCTTAAATTTTCAGAAGGCTGCAACGATTTGTGCTGGTAAAATCCTGTTCGGTCAAACCCGAGCACCGAACCGAATTTACGGTGCCCCGAATTCTCGGTTAGCTATTTCTCAATTAACCGATCGGTCAGCGCTTTCCCAAAACCGAAATTCTTATTAACCCGAAGTACCGAACCGAACGGTTCGGGGGAACCGAATGCCCAGGCCTATCCAGATCCCTCCTCCGGGAGAAATCCTGGATCAATCTGTCTCCGAAAACGAAGATCGTGGTGGCGGCGACGCTCTGTTTCGCGAAAGCTCTCCTCCCTCTAGGTCAGCCACTTTTTCGTATATATGAAGGGGTACGCGAAAGACCGAAGGAGAGGCGGTGCCCGAGGCCCAAGATGGGTGGGCCACGCGGCCAAGGAATCTGGCCGTGTGGGGCCCACTCTTTTGGCCCTCGAAGCTTCCTCATGTCCATCTTTTGCACGATGTCCTTCTTTTCCATAAAAATGACTGGTGTTTTTCTCCGATTTAATTTCCTGCAAAAACAACCAGAAAAGAGACTTTGCTAAAAACAGCGTCAGATTCAGCAGTTTTATTCAAATATGGGAAGATTCCGGAGCAAATTATGAAGCAAAGTGCTTGGAAAAGTAGATGCATTTTAGGTGCATCAACTCCCCCAAGCTTAGCTCGTTGTTTGTCCTCGAACAACTCAAACGTAGTGCAGAAGCGATGAAAAGACTTTGACAAGAACTTTGCATTGCATATATAACACCGTTTAATACCAACAAGTATTCAAAACATAATTCCATAACAAATAAAAACTGCTAGCAAAGGTGCATCTAATCATGTTAAAGCATTTATATTTGTTGCAAGGGAAATAACATGAAGTGTCAGCACTTGGATGAGTTTGCCCAACTGTAGAAATAAACAAAGGTTCTTGCATCGCTATTGATTGAATCATGTCAAGATTTTTGAGATCTCTTGATTCTTTACTTTGTTGACTAGTGAACTCATTGTGCTTACATCCTTGCTCTCAGTTTTATCAAACCATTTAGTATTCCCTATTATGACTCATATGCTTGACCAACTAGAGGTTGAAAGCCTCATGCCCCGTGAATACGAGTACCTACACCACGGTGTTACTCAACTCGGGTCACAAAGCAAGTTCAAGTTAAAGTCATTGTAAGTAATATAATAGCGTCATCAAGAGCGTCAACTGGGGTACCTCTTGCCTCATGACATGGAACAGCCCATGTCAAAATGACAAGACAAACAGACAATGAACAATCTCAGCACTCTTTTATTTACTATTGGTATAGCTTTTTATTATGAGTGCATCACTGAATGTTCATTATGGTACGCTGTAAATTTCCACCATGAATGATGCATGGCTTAGGTTGCGGCCCAGGCGTCTCTCTAGCCATTTATACAAACTCCTCAAACTTACTAAGTTTCCACATTTATTTGGCACCATGATAGCATCCATAAACAAAAGTACATGATATCAACTAAATATAATTAGAGCACGTTGAAAGCTTGCCATGTGTCAGCACATATGAGCTAACTCTCAACCCTAAGCTTGTCAAGCATATGACTTCATGTTTAACATTTGAAAAACTCTTTTACTTTGGTTGGCAAGTTTAGCAAGCACAATGGGATGCGTAGACCTTTGTTTAGAACCACAGTTACTCAATCCACAGCCAAGTGTTGTCACTAAATAATATCTCTCTTGCATCATCATATAACATACTAGACACGGAGAAGATAAACATTTGCTACCACTTCCCTAGATGTTAAAGAAACTATGATATGCGCACTTGCTGTTATTAAAAAGTCCACATAAGCACGGCAAAGGTGTCATACCTTTCATCCACTTCATGCACATCAACTCATCATCGTTGTTCTCCTCTCCCAACTTGAACTGCGCAATAAAAACTCAAATCTGCCATAAAATGTACTGCATACAGTACTGTTTTTACCCTACCTAAACACCTCAGAATAATTCATATTTTACGGGTGCGTAGGTTATGAAAGTTGCAGTAGTGGTTAAAATTTTAGCTCATTCGGAGTTACAGAAAAAATATGAAAAATAAAACAGTGAGCAGATTTCAGCAATTCCTGCACCTCCGTTTTGCTTGGATTCAAGAAAACGAAAATATTTTTGTTCTTTTTAATTTTAGATGCATAAAGTAAATGACCAGAAGTAAATAAGCAAAAGAAACAAATAAAATCTTTTTGTGTTTTTGTGATTTTCAGAACAAGAAACTAAAACATAACAAGATAAAAGTGATATAAAACAACGAATGGAAAGGGAGAGAAGTACTCCCCCAAGCTTGCGATCAAGCTAGTATCCTGGGTGGTAACGTATCCACCACTTCCACTTCCGGGAATGAAACCATATTGATAGCTTTGCATTCTGGATTTGGGGCTCCTCTTGAGGTTGCACTTCCTCCACGGTCCACTTCCCGATAGTCCTGTCAAAAAGGTCAGCACGAGGGAGCCTAACGGACACATTTGCCATTAGAACTCTTATAGCTATACATATAATGATTCCCATGCCTCTCACTCATTTCCATGCGAGAAAGTAAAGTAAAATCAAGTAAATTAGACTCTCTCACAGCGTGCCCATGTTATCACCAAATCTCTTTCGTCCTTAATGTGCTCATATACTAAAGTAGCAATGGCACCAGCATAAATAGGAGTTTCATCAGTATTATTCCTACTCACAGCAAGTGCAAGGTCCTAGCAAGAATTACTCCCAAGTTATACTCACATGGCGTGTTCTCTTTTGCACATTTAAGTAAATAAATCATGGGTCCAGTGCAAGCAGAAGTGTTATCTCTAGCAAGAAATCCTCTCGCAAGGAACAAGGCAAAGTATCTAACCTGGGTGCTGTATGTGAGTGAATTTACCCCTATTAAGTCTTTCAGGAATGTTCACAGAAATACTACGCCAAAAGGTAACAAGTTCTTGATTAGAATCAGCTCGGTCTCTCCCAACTACCCGTGTTCTCTACCGAATAGCTTTGCAAAACTCATCTAATGACATAACAAACGCTTTCCTCTCATAGTAAATTTTATGACAAAGGTGGGAGGTGGTGGCTTACTCTTCTTACTGTGTTTGTAGTCTCAGGGCCCTCGAACCGGAATGTGGAGAGGAATTCTCGCGAGAGTTCTCGTATGTGTTCCGTGGATGAAGGGAAACTCGAGTAAGCCAGCTGCAGGCGAAGGCGTTGAAGTCCTCCTTTATCCCCCAATGATCAAGAACAAGGGGTCTTGCCATTTGGTTGCATGAATCCGAAGCCTCTCCCCTGCATATACTGCACCATCCTCCCAAGATGGTTGTCATCATAATTCTCGGAGACTCTAGATGCTTTTCCTTGGTCTCGAAGTCATCCCAAGCAATCCTTACCCTTGTTCATCATGAAACCTTGCTGTCCAAAAATAATATCCAACAAAAATTAAGATGTAACACTCTAAAACAACATTGAGCCATCCATAACTAGTCTCCACATCAATATCATGCATCATATCAACTAGAAAACTTAAATCCATGGATTTCTCAAGCATATTAGGTGACACCTAGTGCAGCAAAATACTTCATACATAAAGCATAAGAACAAAAAGTAATTGGATGGGTGGAGGAGTCACATACCAAGGAGCAATCCCACCAAACAGATTTGAAAAATCTGCCCTAAACTTGGAGATCCAAGGATAGCAGGAAGAAGAGCTCGGGAAAATTTGGGAAAATACCTGGAGCTGGTTTTCTGTCGAGGGGAAGGAGATGGGCAGACCTCTCACCTAACACCCCTGGGGCCAAAGTTAGTGGGTCCCACGCGGCCAAGGAATCTGGCCGCGTGGGACACCTCTTTTGGTCCCTGGTGGCCTCCTGGTGTCCCACTTCTGGCTGTTGGTCCCCTGGTAAAATAACTTACCTCCAAATTTTTCTGGAATTTTTCGAGAAATTTTCTGAAGAGAATTTTTCAAACTTCATATTCTGGAATTTCTGAACTCTGAAATAATTATGATTATGCATATACTCTAAAATTCTAGGATAAGTAAAATTAAAATGCAATACAAATTTTTATGGGAATCAAGTTTTCATCATTTCCACATTAGTAATGAGGTTGATCAAGTCTCATTAATAATATGTAAAAGATAAATAATGATTCTTATTTTATATATATAAAGAAGAAGTTCAGATACCTCATATTTGATTGGAATAGTTCCAATCATCAAGGTAGCATACTTTGGTGCAGGAGGTGGTAGTGCAAATTCAAAGCTTCCAATCATAATAGTATTTCTTTGAATAGAATTCACACTCTTGTTTATCATTGTAACAGGATTCTTCTTGGGAAAATAGATAGTATGCTCATTTCCTTTGACATTAAATGTCACTTTGCTCTCAGTGCAATTTATCACAGCTCCTGCAGTGTTTAAAAAGGGTCTTCCAAGAATAATAGATAGATTATCATCCTCAGGCATTTCTAATATAACAAAGTCTGTAGGAATTAACACATTAGCATAGAGATAGGAACATCCTCACATATACCTATAGGCAGCAGTTGATTTATCAGCCATTTGCAATGAAACTTCAGTTGGAACCAATTTGTTTAGGTTAAGTTTCTTATATAAAGAAAAAGGCATAACACTAACACCAGCTCCTAAATCACATAATGCATATTTCACATAAGTTTCTTTAATATGACAAGGAATAGTTGGAATACCAGGATCTCCACGCTTTTCAGGCAATTTCCCTTCAAATGAATATTCAGCAAGCATAGCAGTAATTGCATCATTAGGTATCTTCTTTTATTAGTGACAATATCTTTCATATATTTTGAATATGGAGGAATTTTAATAGCATCAACAAGAGGATTTGCAAACATAAAGTTTTAATCAACTCAAGAAATTTCTCAAACCTAGCATCATCCAAAGATTTCATTACCTCTTGGGGATATGGTATGGGTCTTTGTACCCATGGATCCCTCTCTTTACCTTTTTGTTGATTTGGATGCTTCTTCTTTTTATTCTTCTCAATAGATGGTTGAGGGTCTTCTTTTTCAGGAGGTTCAGGTTCTTCAATATTTTCAGCTTCATGTTGTTCTTCTTCAGGTGGAGATGATTCCTCTTCTTCATTATTATCATCTTCAGTCTCAGCATCAGAAATAGAAATATCCTTATCTTGTTCTTGAGAATCATCAATATCTTTGTTTTCATTGGGAGATTTTCCTGCAGAAGATTTCTTCTTGAGAGCCTCTTGCTCTTTCTCTTGGGATGGTCTTCAGGATAGTCAGGATCCTGAGTACTTGCACCACCTCTAGTATTAACTCCACAAACCTGTTTCTTCTCAATAAGATTTTCATACAATTGATTTTGAAGAGAAACCATTTGTTCAACTTGATTATTCATCATCTCACATGTTTAATAATTCTTCTAACTTCTCCACACTAGCATTTAAACTTTCACGAAGAAATTTAATTTTATGAGAGTTTTCCATAATACTCATTCTAATACATGCTCCTCAGGATTATGATGATAAGCAAAATCATTAACGTAAATAGGAGGTGTTACCTTTTCATTACCTTCCATAGAGCTAATAGCATTGACTTGGATTGGAAAACATGGTTGATCAATAGGAAGTTTAACACCCATTTCAGATAATTCCTTGAGATGAGAGGTTTTAATTCCCTTCTCTTTAATATCCTTGGAGCTTCTTTCATTGTCATCTTTAATTTAAAATGCCTCCTTTCTTCTCTGGAAATATCTCTCTTTCATTTATCTTCAATATTCCAATCTTCATAATTTCTAGAGATAGTCTCCAATAACTCAGTTGCTTCATCAACGGTCCTTTCCCTGAAAACATTACCTGCAATACTATCAAGATAGCCTCTAGTATTTTCAGTTAGTCCATTGTAAAATATATCAAGTATTTCATTACTCTTGAAGCCATGGGTAGGACATTTCCTAACCATTTACTGTACCTCCCCCAAGCTTGGGGTAGATCCTCCTTCTCTTTCTGAAAAGTTGCTAATCTCAATAGTTAAACCATGAATCTTATCAGAGGGAAATATTTATTATAGAATAGCTGCAAGCATTCCTCTTTGCTAGTAATAGATCCAGGTTCTAAACGATTATACCAAGTTTTAGCATTTCCTCCCAAGTAAAAGGAAACAACTTTAAGAAATAATAGCGTTGGTGGATTTCATCTTTACCAAATAACACAGATAAATCATGCAAAACAGCAATGTGTTCAAAAGGAAACTCATTATCTCTCCCATAAAACTTAAACTTCTCAGCTTTTTCAATTATTTCAGGATCAACACTAAACTCATAATCTTTATCTTTAATTTTAATAGCTGGAGCATTCATTTCTTAGTAACAGGGAAATAATCATCAAGAGGAGAATTTTTATAGCTATCAAGTTTATCCAATTTATCATAATTCGAATCCATAAAAGCCATAGCAATTGCATCTTCTTCCTCAGAAGAAGAAGTTTCATATCATCATCACAAGATTCAATATCTTCCAACTCAGACTCCACATTTTCAATAATAGAGATTCAGGCAATTCAGGTGTTTCAGTTATCTCAGATGTTTCAGGTGTCAGGTGTCACTTCTTTGTCTATGCTACCACATATTAAATTATTTTCAGTACTAGTAGACATCTTAGACAATGGTGAACTAGATAAAACTTTTCTTTCTTTTTAGTAACAATAGCAGAAGCAACATTAGGTGAAAAGTTTGCCTACTTAGCAAATCAGTACCTCTACGAGTAGTTGAAGGCCTCACTTCCTTCGGAGATTCTTTTCCTTTCCCATAGTTGGGAACAAGCAAGTGCAGCAAATAAATGATAACAAGTTGTCTTACCAATAAAGCTAGGTTCCCCGGCAACGGCGCCAGAAAATGTCTTGATGCCCACAAGTATAGGGGATCGCTGAAATCTTCGTTGGGAAGTATTACCCAAATTTATAGTTCGACTCGATGGGAACACAAGAATACCAATAAGACTTTAGCAATTGAGGCGTCACTCTCAACCACACCTGTATATCAATAAACTTGCAGCAGTGATAGTGATGGCAGTAAGGTGATTCAAGCAAGCAAAATAAAACAGCAGTAGTAAACAAGGGTTTCCCAGTTTTCACCGGAAAAGTGAAAGTGTAACTCAGAGATTTAAAACGTAGGCATGAGGTGATAGCGGGGTGTTGCATGAATAAGATTGATCATATAATAAGATACAAACAGCAATGGGACTTATCTCTAACTCCGATATATGTAGGTATGTGTTCCGAAAAGTTGTGCGTACTAACCAAGAGAATTTGCACAACATCTATTGTCCTACCTGCCCATTTCACCGGGGCCAACTTGGAACTACAGGTAATTAAGGTCTACCCTTTCGAATAGCCCGGAACAACGCATTAACACTTCATGAACACATAGAATCCTCAAACTAAACATCTCCCCCTTGTTTTCCCTATGTCACTTTTAGGGTTCGCAGGTTCAACATAATAGCAGGAATACACTTTGCAGATAGATACCAAACTCAATATATGATGGGGCAAAATAAGTTCAGTACTGAAATCATGCCACTCGGGCCCTAGTAGCAAGCATTAAACATAGCATAAGTGCATCAACACAATACAAAAATATCTCAAGATAAACCCCTAAGATCTAGAACAACGGTACCATTACATGATCAATCTCATCCAATCCCCATCCACCTCATGTGCCTACAGCGGACTACTCACACATGGTGATGGTGAGGGAGCTCATGGTTGATGGAGATGGAGGCGGTGAAGATGGCTGTGGAGACGGCCTCCGGATCCCTCCTCCGGGGGAGAAATCCTGGATCAATCTGTCTCCGAAAACGAAGATCGTGGTGGCGGCGGCGCTCTGTTTCGCGAAAGCTCTCCTCCCTCTAGGTCAGCCACTTTTTCATATATATGAAGGGGTACGCGAAAGACCGAAGGAGAGGCGGTGCCCGAGGCCCAGATGGGTGGGCCCACGCGGCCAAGGAATCTGGCCGTGGGGCCCACTCTTTTGGCCCTCGAACGCTTCCTCGTGTCCATCTTTTGCACGATGTCCTTCTTTTCCATAAAAAATGACGTGGTGTTTTTCTCCGATTTAATTTCCTGCAAAAACACCAGAAAAGAGACTTTGCTAAAAACAACGTCAGATTCAGCAGTTTTATTCAAATATGGGAAGATTCTGGAGCAAATTATGAAGCAAAGTGCTTGAAAAAGTAGATGCATTTTAGGTGCATCAGCAACATATCCATCATAGGGGCCAACATATTTTGCATAAACATCGCCATAATAATCAACATATAAAATGTAGTGAGGGTTAGCAATTCCCGCAGAGTCACTACGAGTGGTCTTGCCCCTAGTGGCATTCCCACTCGCAATGGGAGTCTTGGTTTGTGCGGCCTTGGCCTTGTTCTCCAAGTTGTTGCTCTTCTTCTTCTTTGCCTTGGCAACATAACCAAGACCCTCCTTCCCTTTGTGTGGCTTTAGCTCAAAAGCATGAGCAACAACCTTATCTTTACCTTTAGGAGTAGAGGTCTTGGCAATAGTGGCCTTGGCAAGCTCAACCTTCAACCTAGCATTTTCCTCAATAACATTTGCATGATCATAAGAGAGAGTAGAGGTACTAGGTGAAGTAGATGAAGATAATTGAGTTTGTAGTTGCTCATGAGACTTGACTAGAAGGGAGTGAGCAGTTTCTAAGGCCTTGTGAGCCTTGTCAAGCTTCTCCATATCTTCAAGAACTCTAGCATTAGCAACCACAAATTCAGCTTTTTCCTTTTTAACCAATTTATATTTAGCAAACACATGATCTCTATCCTTAATGATTTTAGCAATAATTTCATCATTTTTATCACCAAGGCCTTCAATTCTTTCCTCAAGAGTAATTCTATATTCACTCTCTTCATTAAGAGAGGCATTCAAATTGGCAATGGTGAGAGAATCCTCTCTCTCAATCTTACTCTTTTCTTCAAGAATATCTTCAGCTGCATCAAGTTGTCTCAAGAGAGACTCAACATATGCCTTAGCATCACCCTGCAAGTTAGCCATAATAGTATCCAAGGCAACAAGTTCTTTCTTCACCACAAGACTAGATTTATCATTCATTTCAGGTATAGTCTTGAGAGTAGAAGATGATACCTCGGTGACAGAAGCCATGAGGCAACGAGCGGTGTTGTTGTTGATGGAGGCATCCTCATTGGGGGATTCAAAGAGAGAAGATGATGGAGTGGAGACGATGGCTATAGCAGCCACCTCACCAGGGGGTTCATCTTCTTCATCGGAATCCTCAGCTGGATACTCTTCTTGAGCCACTAACACAATTCTTGGTTGCTTCTTGAAGAAAGGCTTCCTCTGAACATTTGGCTTATTTTGCATCAACTTTGAATGATCCTTCAAAATTAGCCTTCCACCATGTAGTTCTCTATTCTCATAAGGACAATCCTTGATGAAGTGTTGCTTGTCATGACAGTTGTAGCAAGTCTTTGCCCTGTTGGCAAACTCCTTCTTCCCACTTGGATTGTTTCTTTGATCATATTGAGCCTTTGCCTTGGCCGGATCATTCCAGAAGGTGCTTGTGGCAAGTGCCATGTGATCATGGAACACCCGGGTGAGATCATCGGGAAGAATGTTGTTTGGGCACACTTCCACTTCATCATTGTCATCGAGACACACAACCTTGGCCTTCAAAGAAAGTGAGGGACCTTGTTTCATTCCCATGGCCCTGGCACGGGTGTCAAGAGCATTCTTCGTGGCAACCTTGGATGCTTGCATTTCTTGCATAACTTCATTGGATGTCATCTCACTGTAGTTGTGCCTTCCTTGTAAAGCCTTCAAGTCAACGGGCTCAAAGGGCATTAGAGCATTCACATACTTCCTCTTCACCCAAGCATCATCAGCATATGTTGCCCCAACATTGAAAAAGGCTTGGGCAAGAGTCTTGAGTCTTCCATACATCTCTTCATGTGTTTCACCATCAAGCATATAGAAGCCTTCGACATCATAGTTCAAGGCATCAAATCTGTTTCTCTTCATACTCTCATTGCCAAGAAAAGTGCTGCAGAGACAATCCCAAGCTTCCTTGGCGGTGGTGAGGTGCTGAATGTGATGAAGACCTTCTTCACCAACTGCTTGCTCAAGCATGTGAAGAGCGGATGCATTGAGCTGCGCATCAGCTGCCTCTCTTCTTGTCAAGTCATTAGGATCCACAGGCTTGTAGCCCACTTGAACAATCCTCCACAGCTCGATAGAAGAACTGTTGATATGAGATTTCATTAATGTTGCCAAGTAGGAAAAGCCAAAGGATTAAGCTTAGGTGGGAGACCTAGATTGTTTATGCGATGATGTTGGATAGGTGGGTCAGGAGAGTACTCAAAGGGAACCGCATGGAACTTCTTTTTCCCATCCTCAGGTGTAGAGCTAGAAGATGGGGAAGTAGCGGGTTTAATGTTATCTTCCCCTTTCCCATTCTCTTTATCCTCCTCGGTTTCACCGTCATCGGAGTAAGTGAGACCTTCTAAGGGAGGAGCCACCTCGGGAGCCTTAGGGACAAGTTTTGCGAGCATTTCTCAAATCTCTTGTATCATAATAGATTGGGTATCCATGGACGATCTCAATGATGTTTCCATCGATTTGAGATCGGCCATGGATGCCGCACCCTCTGGCACCGTCGGGGTAGTCCCATCCCCTAGTGGCATACTTCTCTCGGGCGGTTAAGCCCAACAAGAGAACCTGGCTCTAATACCAATTGAAATGATCGTATGACACCTAGAGGGGGGGGTGAATGGGTGCTACTTCAAATTTTAGTACTTTTTCAATTTAGGCTTCACACAAAAGGTAAATTCTCTAGATATGCAACTACGGTGAATTTACCTATATGACAAGCTACCAACTAAGCACGGAACGATAAGTAAAGGCGGTAAACAAGGATAGAGGTAACCGAAGTCAAAGCACGCGGAGACACGGATGTATTCCCGAGTTCCTCCTTTTTAGGGGAGTACGTCTCGTTGGAGAGGTGTGAACCAACACAATGGTCCAATAGCCACAAAGGCTTCACCTTCTTCTCCGATGAACCGCACCACAAAGGTTTGGTTCACCTTCAACTATCGGAGACCTTCAAGGCAGAATCCGGAGCCCTTACAACAACCATCCGGGGCACAACCCACAACGGGATTGGGGGCTCCCGAACAGCTACAATCTGTCACAAAGACAACAAGTGAGTACAATAGGGGCTAGGGTTTCCTTGTGGAAATCCTAGCAAAGGGTCCCTCAAGTGAATGAGGGGGAAATGAGAATCTGCTTGGTGAAGATGTAGATCCGGGCCTTCTCCTTCAATCCTCCAAAGATCAACAAGTTTGGGTGGAGGGATTGGGAGATCTTGGTGTTTCTTGAGCTTGCAACAATGGTGTTCTTCTATTTGGGCGAGCTGGTTGTCCAGAGGTAGGTGAAGGGGTATTTATACTCCCCTTCAAAATATGGCCGTTGAAGAGGTAAGTGCCGTCGCTGCGCAGAGGGAAACCGGACCTGGAGCCGGACCTGACCGGCTGGGGGTCCGGTCACCCACCAGAGTAAACCGGACTCTAGGCCGGACAAAACCGGCCTGGGGTCCGGCCTAGGAGCTGGAAGCCAGCCAGGCACGCGAGGCCAGACCGGACCTGGGGCCGGACCAAACCGGCTGGTGGTCCGGGCTGGTGCCCGAGGCAACTGGACCTGGAGCCGGACCTGGCAGGCTGGGGGTCCGAGCAGCAAGCCGTGGCGACCGGACTTGGGACCGGACCAGTCCGGCTGGGGGTCCGGGCAGCAGGCCGTGGTGACCGAACTTGGGACCGGACCAGTCCGGCTGGGGGTCCGGGCAGCAGGCCGAGACAGCCGGACGTGGAGCCGAACTAAACCGGCCTGTGGTCCGGCTGCCTAGCAGCGACACCCCTCCCTTCACCTGAGACTTTCCGACACCCCACTTTTCTTCCCTTTTTGCATAGAGATAGACCCACTAGCATCTTTCGATATATATTATCATATTTCATGTAGACACTTAGCGGTATGTTAAATTCTTCCAAGTGTTGTGATCAAACATTAAAACAAGATTACCGAACTTTGTCCTTTCATAGACGACACTAACTATCGCACACTATACATAACTCAATAAGATACGATGTCGAGCAAGTTTAACTTCACAACCATACTCAATCAGTATGCTTTACTCACTGTTTTTTAACTCCTTATTCACTGTTTCTAGTCTTCAATATTCAAACACAACTAATGTAGCTCGTCGGACGCGTGCGTTAGCATGACATCGGCGAATTATAAGAGAATTTATCTTACCATCCGTGATAATATATGTTTATGTTGTTTGTATAAATCATATTTTTGTATTGTTCCACTTTACATAATGAACTAGAAATTGGAGGGAACACTTAATTTCAGTAAAAAAAACTTTTACGACCGGCGTTTTATGCCGTGTATTGTGTTACGTTTTGGTATAATCACTAGTACAGAAACGCCTATCAGTGCCGCACGAAAAGATCTTATCTGTGGCGCACAAGTGTGCACCACTATCGTCACGCCACTGATAAATGGTACCTGTGGCGCACGGCCATAAGTAGAATACCAGTGGCGCACCAGCTAATATGTTGGCCGCTAGTATTAATTTGTGAGTTAAAAAAAGCTATACCAGTGACGCACTCGCTAAACATGTTCACTGTTCTTTTGATAGAAACAATGAAACATCCTAGTTGAAGTATATTTACAGTGTCAACAGACAAAGCATATTTACATGATCTTGTTTTGAGGAAGTGATGCACCGGGCAAGAACAAATGTCCAACGCCCCCAACGGATAAAATGGCGATGATTGACACATTTGGACACCGAATGGGGCTAAGTTGCCCCACATCGAACATTCAGCAAATCGGACCCACATGTCACAGACTTATTTTTCTTATTTCCTCTCAAATCCCAAACAATTGCGACCAAAATTTACACCGAAACCACAAACAATTTGATCCCAAATTTTCGCATTCACATAGCTAGCGATATTCGAATGCGGAGCTACACGCTGAGTGCATACCATCAAGTTCAGAGTACTACGAATCTAATTTAAAAAATCAGAGTACTACATGTAATTATTGTTGAAGTTCAGGTTGCTACATGAGCAGCCAGCGCATCTTCTGGACTGGGAGAAGCTCTTTCTGGAGGAGCACGCGGCGAGCGCCCCGAGCATCTGCAGCTGTCGCATCATGCGCTCCTCGTCCCGCCGCCGAAGACCATGGCCAAATCGAGTGTCGGGCGAGCTCGGCTCGACTGCGACTCGTCCCCGATGGGCTGAAGCGGCATGGGCAGGATGAGCTAGTCGCGACCGAGCTCAACCTGGACACCGTCTACACCCGTTGGTAGTCTGCGACGTGTCTCCAACGGTCCAACCAGGCGTCAGGCGTGTACGTGGCCATGGTGCTGGGGCCTGCAGGCTGTATGACGACCGAGTGGTGGTGGCGCCCAGCCCATCAAGACCGGCGTACGTACCGGGTTCTGAGCAGTTGCGATCTATACGCTGCCGTGAGGCGCATGAGACAGATCGATACCACAATTCACGAAGACTATGTACGTACGTTTCCTTTCCGATCTGATCTCCTTCTCATGTTCCGATTGCTTTTTTTTACGCGTACGGTGGCAATCCGTGTTACTATTGGTTAGTATCCTCGTGTATCACTACGGGAAACAGAAAAAACATATTCTACTCATATATTTGCATACATAATTATGTATGTGGCGCCGTATCCTGTGCATCCCATGGTTTGGTGCATCCGTGCATCTAGAACATCTTAATCATACTGTTAGAGCTGATTGTGCCAAAATTTCCAAAAACACGCCCGCAACCTGTCCTGTAAATTTGCACAGACACCCCTAACCACGTCTTCCCGCGATCGATTGAAGTTGAGATACCTTTCGATCGCTACGGCGCGCGGCGACCCGCGGCTGAGACGGAGAACTCGCCGTGTACGGTGCGCCGTGCGCCGGCACAAGATCCCGACGATCGCGACTTGCTTCAGCCCGATCTCCTCTTGCTGCCGCCTTCTACTTTCTAGCGAGGTACACACTGACTCGATTTTCGCCGGATGCAAAGCCGCTGATCGATTTTCTAGTACTGTTGCGTCTCGCGTAGGGACTAGGGACTATCAAAAGGTAGCTAGCTCCCTTCGTGGCAGACTGCCAAGGAACTCATCTCACTGACTCACGCGCGCCTCAATTGATGCAATCCAGAATCTGACCAAAGGATAGATTATGCATGCTGTACATTAGTGATTCTCATTTCAAAGGCTAATTATGTACCCGTTTCTGGCTTTGTGTAGCAATGCAGTCCAACAACAGCCTGCAAATGGAGTTGAACGAGGCACAATTTTGCACACCGACAAAGAAAGCAAGTGTTCCACTCCCTGTAAGTCAATTTTCCCAGTTGTATTCAGTTCAGTTAATTATGCACAATGGTGCTTACCGATTCTTTGTTTATGTTGAAGCGTTCATCTTTTACACCGGAATGCGAAGAAAATTTGAAGCCAGAACTAGGGATGACATTTGAAGGACTAGAGGCTGTTGAGAAGTTCTATAAGTATTATGCACATGAATCTGGTTTTGGAGTTCGTGTTGGACAACAGAAGAAATTAGACAATGAGGTAGAGCAATTGGTATGATGGATGAGTGTGTTGCCTAGCACCATAACAAGCATGGCTTCTTTTCAGTCAGGTCGGCTTATCACCTAGAATGGGATTTTCAGCATGGACGGAAGTTAAGGAGAACAAGGCCGCATGATTCTTCAGCATCTAATCCGTTATGGCGTTGTCTCTGGTCTTTAAAAGTTCCAGTGAAAATTAAGATTCATTGTTGGCGATCATTGTTGGGCGCTATACCTTGCCTCGTTGTGCTAGCAAACCACCACTTACCAGTTCTAGTCAGTGTCCTTTATGCTCGGTTGATTGTGAGAGCATCCCTCATGTTTTGTATTAGAGCTGTAATTGCGAACGATGTATCTTTGATTTCAAATCAATAAAGCTTGCCATGAGATTCAAAAAAAAAATAGACAATGAGGTAGTTCGCACTAAACGATATATGTGTAACAGGGAAGGATTTAAGTGTGAGAAGAGTAAAGAGATTGATGATCCGTCAAAAAAAAGGCGTAAAAACACGGCCACGAGATGTGGTCCTGATGCACATATCTTTGTGAAGTTGTGTGGTAATGATACCTACAAAATAGAATCATGGGTTGAGCACCATAATCATGGTCTAATAAATTGTTTCGTGTATTCAATTATTGTAAGGGATAAGAGTTTGTTTTCAATCTGGTTCCTTTTATTTTCTATTGTCAATCTGCATTTTTGTTATTTTCTGCTGTCATACTGCCTATCTTTTGTAATCTGTGACTTGATGTATGTTCAATGGAGTACCATCAGAAGTAACATTTATAAGGTGACATTCAGACTTGGAACAAGCTGCTATTGGAATATGATTCAACATCTGGTTTGTATTAAGTTTGTGTTCATGTGTAGTGGCCGATTATAGAGCAGGATTCTTGATTTTAGCAACCACTAAACTCAAACTGAACAGGCTATGTCCAAACATTCTAATAATTCATAGCCTTCCTGGAGCAATGCATGCTTTAAACCCAAACTGAATAATATAAGTCGAAAACGACAACTTTATTCATGAATAGAAAGAATCTGTTTACGATCAACAGTTGCAATAGCATGAACCATTTCACTGAAACACATTCAGACTTGAACTTTAGGAAGTACATACAACACAAGCTAATTGATCTGAAAATGGCAGTATAGAACGAGACACCACTGAAACACATTCAGACTTGTCGTTATCCAAATCTTCTTGAAGAGGTCGATGGCTTCCTTCATGGAGACGTGGAGGTTCTTCTTGGTTGGGACGCGAAGGATTCCATCCTGATCTGCGTGGTCTAGGATCCAACGCATCCTCCGGCAGCAGCTCGCCGTCGTCGGCCGTGGTGACGCCGAGGCTCTGCCGCTCCTTGCGCCGAGGCTCTCCGCTCCTTGCGCCAGCGGAGGGTCTTCCGGGAGCAGCTCGCCGTCCTCGGCCATGTATGAGGCGGCGCCGGCCTGGCAGTCTCTCGGGCGAAGGAACTATGAGGAGGACGACGGCCGTGTCTTCGTTGACCTTGCTCGGCTGGGAAGCCATGTTCTCGATCTAATTTTTTTTTTTTTTGAATTTTCTACTTGTATTCAAACTAAAATACGCATACCGGTACACGTACAGGGATACACACAAGCAGAAAAACAGAAGGAAACAGACGCAGACGCAGCTGCACCAAACTTACAAAAAGGACCTCGAAGAAAATTGAAATAACACAAAGAACTCCACAATCCATCTTCTTCCTCAGGTCCTTCATCCTCCTCTCGTTCATGGAGCTCGAAAAAATCCTGTCGAAGCCGCCGGCACAGAAGAGCCGCCGCCTCCACGAACGCACCACGGAGCAGGAAGAAGCTTCTCGCCAGACGGCGTTGAAGAGCCGCAGATCAACTAGCTCGAAAGAGCCAGAGCACAAATCGATGAAGGCGCATCGGCCGGGGACACACCCCAAACTTGTCCTGCTCCAAACCTGGGCCCAGCGGCGCCTCACCTCAACAGAGGTGGCCAGGTCCCTCTCCTTCTCTTCCCCCACACCAGCAGCTGCAGACGCGACCCAGCACCAGCCGCCACATCGCCGTCCCCCCTCGCCACCACGGCCGGCCAGAGACAACGGAGCAGCAGAAGGCTGCCTTCTTCCTCCACACCAAGCGCTCCTGTACAGGCAACCAGGACACCCAGCCGCCGCCGGGACCAAGCCGCCCCACCCCCAGAACCTCCACAACAGGGCCAGAGCCCGCCCTGCTGCAGCGAAGCAAGGAACAGAGGACCAAAACTCCAAACACCGGCCGACCACTTCGCAAAATCGACCGAGCTGGAAGCACCTACTCTCATCGGATCGATAGATCCGTGAGAACCTACCACCAGCAGCACGCCAGCTCCGCCAAAGGCATCGCCGGGAAGGGGATCGAGCGCCGGTACCTTTATTCCGAAGCAGCACCTTCCTCCCCCTCACGGCGGCGCCACCCAGAAACCTAGACCTACTACCTACACGCCGGGCGAAGAGAAACGAAACCCCAACCTTCCCACGCCGCCGTAGCGAGCGGAGGAGGCCGGGATCCGCCCTCCCGCCGGCGACTAAAGGAGGAGATCGACGGGGCTCCTTTTTCACCTCTCTCTACTGTAGAGGGAGGAGGAGAAAACGAAGACTAGTAGTGCTCGTTTGGTTTACACGGTTAGGCAGGCACAGTGATCCTAACGATTGTTCTCGATCTAATTCACGGGAACATGATGCGGGGTTTCGTGGATTAGAGTTAGGGGGGTTTTCGTAAACATAACATTGATTAAGTTTAGACGCGGGCATGTAATTGCAAATTTTCTAGCAAGTCCACGCGAGGCACACAATTGAGATCGGTTGGCTGAGATGTTCTGGATGCACGGATGCACCAAACCATGGGATGCACAGGATACGGCGCCTGTATGTATTGTGCTCTACTAGTATATTTGCATACATAATCTTTTATTGCGCTCAAATATATTTTTATACAATATCGACAACATTTACCAGCAAAAAAAGTTTATAATTATGTATTGTGCTCAAATTTGGATTTCCATCTTTGTATGGCCTACCCTAGCACAACCAAGTAAAAAACTTCTATTGCTCAACCATCATTCGAGGCCGGTAAAAGAGGTGGAGGACGTTGGTCAAAGGATTAGGTTTTTGCCCTGAAACGAAGCTTCAGAGAGACAAAATCTCTCTAAATCTTGCGTGGTGCGCTAAAATGTGTATAAATGTATGGTGGAATATTGAAATAGTAAAAGCACACATCCCAAGTGTGACCCGCTTCACATACAACACTTATCATCGCAAAGAAAGGTTATTGAAATGACGTTGTGCCGATTTTTTAAAAGTAATTCAAATTTGAACTACAACTGTGTGATGATAGTTTGCTCTGATTTTTTTAAATAATCTTAAGGTACACAATTAGTGGTTATATCATAGCACCGTCGATAGGTTTGAAAATTTTGACCTCTTTAGCGGTGTGTTCGTTTTTGGAACGGGATGGAATGGAATGGAACCATTCCATTCCACGGTCACGGAACCGTTCCATCCCTGCGTTCGGTTCGGGCAAAAAAATGTCACGGAACCGTTCCATCCCTGCGTTCGGTTTTGGAACGGGGAAGAATGGAATGGAATGGGATGAGAATGGAATTACTCCTAAACTCGATTAATTATTCCTAAACACGATTAATTATTCCTAAACTTGATTAATTATTCCTAATCATGATTAATTATTTTTAATCTTGATTAATTATTCCTAATCTTTGATTAATTAGTGCTAAACTTGATTAATTAGTGCTAAACTTGATTAATTAGAGAGACACACTGTGCAATTCCACCCCGTCCGGCCGAATCGGCCGGACCGGTCGGTTCCGCATATTGGAGGAATATTCCCTCCAGTGGAACCAGTGCGTTCCGTTCCATCCCGGAACCGAACACAAGAATCGTCCCAAGGAACGGAACCGTTCCATTCCATTCCCTGGAATTCCAGAACCGAACACACCCTAGATGAATAGCTATGGTGGTCATTTTGACCCCTCCTACACGACTTCTTCGACGGGGACGACTTCCACAGTTTTGAAGAGAGTCGTTTGTATTAGAGTAAAATTCACCGTTGGTACCTGAACTTGTGGCGCGAGAGCACATTGGCATCGTACTTAGAGAATACGCGTTTACGGTCACTAAAGACGACGAGGAGGCCCAACTACGGTCACTCATGCCAGGAGCTAGCGGTATTTGCTGACACGGAACGCATGGGACCCGCTAGTCGGGACACTTCTTTTTTCCGTTGACCGGTCTCAGCTCTGGTTGCGTCGACGAGTAATCATCGTCGTAGATGTCGCCGTGTGCTGCACGGCCGCCTCGCCGGAGAGCAAGCCGTAGCACAGCCAATGCCAACTAGACGCGACGGCGGGTGCCAGAGCCATCGTGGACGCCGGAGTCGGCGCGGTGCCGAAACCAAGACGCCAACGTGGGCATCGACATGCGCGACGCAACCACATGTACCTCGTCGCCCACACTCAGCTCGCCGTGGCTCACCTTGTCGACCTCGGGCATGGTGCACCTCCTCGTCGAGCTTCTGGTGGACGCCGACAGGGGCTCGACGGAGATGGCGCTGATCTTGCCGGACAACTTGCTCCGCACCGCCAAGGGCCATGACGACTGACGAGGCGTACGCAGCCAGGGCCACGCATGCTGCCGCGGCTTCCAGCGGGGCTCTGGAGCGTCTCTCCACCCCGCATCTCTGGAGAGAAGCACACAGTCATCTGTAGCGAGAGCGGACACGCGCGGAGGAGGTAGGGTGGTCGTGGTGGGGAGCTGCCAGGAAGGCCGACGGGGAGGCGTTGGGCGCGCTGCTTGCCAACGACGTGCATGACGGGGTGAGCTGGGGGGCCGGGCGGCGGACGTCGCATAGGAGATGGGCGTCGCGGCTGCGCTGGGGCCGGGCGTATAGGAGGTGGGCGTCGTGGCCGCGCTGGGACTGGGCGGACGGCGCATAGGAGGTGGGGCAGTGGGCAACTCGGCCGCGCTGGGGCCGGGCGGCGGACGGCGCATAGGAGGTGAGCGGTGTCCAGGTGGAGCTTCCTGGCACGGATGGAGCGGACCGCTGCGGGCCTCGCGCCGCCTCATGCTCATATGGTCACCGAGGCCCCAGCCTCCCCTGGTGCTCTGGCTGACCTCCGACGAGCGTTTCGTGGCCCCTATCCTCTTCCAGTCTTCCTGGTTGGCGGGAAGCAGAGCGGCGCTGGCCTCCCGTGCGTGCAAGCTGGAGGTTGGGGATGAAATCTGTCTATCCCTACTGATGTATGTAGTTAGGGGCATTTTTACAAAAAACACAGCCGAGACCGGTCAACGAAAACAGAGCTAATGGGTCCTGTGTGTTCCATGTCAGCAAATACCGCTAGCTCAGGCACGAGTGACCGTAGTTGGGCCTCCTCATCGTCTTTAGTGACCGTAAACGCGTATTATCTAAGTACGATGACCAATGTGCTCTCGCGCCACAAGTTCAGGTACCAACGGTGAATTTTACTCTTTGTATTATGTGCTTTAGTCTAGGGTGCCATGCCTTGCGTCCTTGTTCCGTACAGGTGGAAGGATCGACGAAGCGAACGAGCGGTGTGCACGTAGGTGCGGGCGGCGCTCTCAGGTGGATGCATGCTACCCGTGAACGGCCACCTCTCCCAGCTCTCAGGTGGAGTACTACCTCCTGACTGCGCGCATGTGTCCAAAGAGAGAGATTCCTCATGAACTGATTGGCCCTCGTAGATAGATAGATAACTATATTAAGTTCACGCGAATTCTCGCCCTCAGCGCGCGCCACCGCAGCGGGTCACTGTTTTACTGTGCCCCGCTACAGGGTAACAGTGCCCCGCTGCAATCCGCGCCGTCCGTCGCCGATCCAACGGTCCGCAGACAGGTGCGTGACGTTTTTGCAAAAACACCCCTCACAAGTGAAGAAATAGCTCAGCGTTCCAACCTTCTCACTGCGAAGGATTAAAAATCAAATTTAGGAAACAACGAGGGTCTTTCTAGAAAAGCGTCATCACTTCCCCTCACCTCCTTCTCTCTCTCACGCGACGGTGGATTCGCCGCCGCCGCCGACGCGCCCCGCCGGCGTCCTGCTCCTCCCCGCTCAAATCGCCGGTCACGGCGTGCTCCGCCGCCGCACCCTCACCATCATCGACGACGAACGGCTGCCGGGACGGCCGGAATCGCCGCGATTCGGCCTCGCCGTGCTCGCCGTCCGCCGCGGCGGAAACGCTCGCCGCCGGCGATTCCGGCCACCATTTGGCTCGCCGCTCCGCCCCTCCGGCTCCCCCGCGCCTCCTCTCGCGAATCCGCGCGCTCCCACGCCGGCGCGCGTGCGCCACAGCTCAATCGCGAGCTCGGCAGCGCCGGCGATCCCGCCGCTCGCTGACGTCACACCTGACGTCATAGATAACTATATTAAGTTCACGCGAATTCTCGCCCTCAGCGCGCGCGCCACCGCAGCGGGGCACTGTTTTACTGTGCCCCGCTACAGGGTAACAGTGCCCCGCTGCAATCCGCGCCGTCCGTCGCCGATCCAACGGTCCGCAGACAGGTGCGTGACGTTTTTGCAAAAACACCCTCACAAGTGAAGAAATAGCTCAGCGTTCCAACCTTCTCACTGCGAAGGATTAAAAATCAAATTTAGGAAACAACGAGGGTCTTTCTAGAAAAGCGTCATCACTTCCCCTCACCTCCTTCTCTCTCTCACGCGACGGTGGATTCGCCGCCGCCGCCGACGCGCCCCGCCGGCGTCCTGCTCCTCCCCGCTCAAATCCCCGGTCACGGCGTGCTCCGCCGCCGCACCCTCACCATCATCGACGACGAACGGCTGCCAGGACGGCCGGAATCGCCGCGATTCGGCCTCGCCGTGCTCGCCGTCCACCGCGGCGGAAACGCTCGCCGCCGGCGATTCCGGCCACCATTTGGCTCGCCGCTCCGCCCCTCCGGCTCCCCCGCGCCTCCTCTCGCGAATCCACGCGCTCCCACGCCGGCGCGCGTGCGCCACAGCTCAATCGCGAGCTCGGCAGCGCCGGCGATCCCGCCGCTCGCTGACGTCACACCTGACGTCACACATGGGCCCACATGTCAGCCACCCAACAATTTCGCAAAATAACAGAAAAAAAAGACAAATTTACGCCTTCTGATCTGCAATTAAAAAAAAAAATCCTAAAATCATAAAAGACAACAAAACGTACTTCCCGAATAATTATGCTTCTCCAAAAAAATATAATTTTTTTTTACAGGCTTGACAAATAGAAATCAATAATTCACAAACTTAAAATCTTCTATTTTCTTAATTACAATAATACAAAAAAAATTAAAACCAAATTCCAAATTTAAATCTTCAAAAAATTTACCATTCTTCCAAAATTGAACATTTAGAATCGCTGACATTTTGAAGCTACTCCAGATGATAAATGTCAAAAATGCATTCCCTCTGATTAAGTGGAGTTGAATTAAAAAAAATTACACACTATAATTCACTAATTATGGAGCTCAAATAAATATGGCAACCTACAAACATAGACCTATATTGATAAATACTTCAAGGAAAAAGAAAAAAAAATGCACTCCCCCCACTTATATGGAATTAAATTTATTAAATAATCAAATCATACATCCCCTTTAATTACAAACTTAAATTGAACATTACAATTTGACAATTATTTGGATACAATCTAAATTAATTTATTTCGACTACGGAATTCAATTCAACAAATGTGTATTTCCACCACTATAGACCTAAGTTAAATATTACTGTAAGAATATAATTTTAACATTTCAATTCATTAGATACTTAAATATACTACACAAAACAAATTTCAGCAAATTTTAATTTTTTTCAAACCCAACAGGTGCGGCGTGCGCCGCACCAAATTTACCTAGTTGATTCTTGATTTTAACTCGCTTCCTTGTCTTTTTGGTGTTGATGCGGGCCAGTACGGGAGATGAGCGCCAATGGGACGACGACAGCTCTAGCTTGTTTCGTGGGAGGAGCAGTCTCACAATGGGCAGACGACGGGGATGGATATATACACTAGTACAGCAATAAGTTCATGAGGAATCTCTCTCTTTGGACACATGTGCTTTAGTCTAGGGTGCCAGTACGTGTAGTGGGGTATCGATGGCGTGGATTCTACGTACTCCTGCCAATGCAGTGGTATTGATGGAACGACATTCATTCGGCCGCTCCATATCTCGAGCTGTGATGAGTTGTGTGACCCCTAAATCTCTTGCATTCTGTGAGATGCCGGTACAAATCTCTTCTGATACATGGGAAATACGTACATATCTCCCCTGCTACTGCATTGCGAACCAAATGCAAGCTTGCTGCATACTACGTAGACTAGTTCTATACACGACAAGAAATAGGCCTCTTGTTGGCTAGCTCGTCTCGTCGTGGTCACTAGCTAGCTATCAGAGGCGGAGACAGCCCCAGGCTTGCATTTAGCTACAGTATAAGCAAGGTGGCCTGGGGCGTCCTGGCTACGCTAGCGCTAGCTAGGATGGTCACAGGGGGCGCGGCTTGGCTGACTTTGCACAGCGAAGTCACGGCTACAGTAGCCTGACTTGGGCTGTGCAAATCGTCGGATCGAAATCGGACAGCCCAGATCGAATCACTGTTCACAGGGAATACTGTTCACAGGAAACACTGTTCGCAACCCCACTGTTCACAGAACCCTGGCGTCCAATCTAGACCGTCGGTTCGCGATCCGGTGGCCGAAAACTGGGCAAAGGCAGCGGTACTGTAGCTTCGCTGACTTCTCTTCTCAACGTCAGCGAATCTGGAGCCGGTCACAGGGGGGGGGGGGGGGGCAGCTGCAAGCCTCGCCCACCTAGTTTGCTGGCAAGTTTATTGCTGTCACAAGGAGTACTGTATATCCATCCCCGTCGTCTGCCCATTGTGAGACTGCTCCTCCCACGAAACAAGCTAGAGCTGTCGTCGTCCCATTGGCGCTCATCTCCCGTACTGGCCCTCCTATATTCATGCTGGCAATTTTTTTTTTTTTTTTTTAGATTGTGTAGTGCAACTACTGTTGATCGACCTGGTGGTTGGGTAAAACTTGTTAGCTTTAGTAGATGTATAAAAAATACGACCGTTGATGCACTAGCATGATACGTATTGGTTTTCAGCCATCGACCATTGATACCGATTGCCGAGAGCAGCGCTCGGTCCAGCCTCTCGACGTCGTGAGACGGACTAGTCTTATCGTTACTGGGAAATTCGCGCGGCGACACGCCGCGCCCATGTGGTGACACAACATAACTAAATTGTGGAAGGTCGAATTGCTCAAAAGTAATGTCATTGCATCAAAATTCTGTATTATGTATTTATATATTATATATTTTATTATTTTATATGTAGCAAATTTGTAAGGAAGAAAACATAAAAGTTCCTGGATTTTTCAATTTACTTTGTAAAAAAAGAGACACGCCGCGCCCGTGTGGTGACACAACATAAAGCTAGATTCTCCATTTAATTTGTAAAAAAGAAGTTTCTCATTCGTAGAATCTCGATAAAGAAAAAAAGCCGACTATGGGATTTGAACCGGCGACCCTCGCATTAGATATGAAGTAACATACTTCTAAAAGTGCTTTATTTCGAGCAGTGCTTGATTAAAAAAGTGATCTTATTCATAGACCATAACCAAAGTTTGCATGGGGAGTTGAAAGACATGTATCAACTATTAAAGTGTTGGAAGAAAAGACATATACCGTACAATTAGTGAGAAGTTAAACATGTGTTAAAAAGATCGGATTACAGTCCTTTTATTTGTAAGCTAAAAGTACGAAACAACGGTACAAAAGACCTAACTTTCAGATTTATCACGACGGACAAAAAATATCGTGATCCATGAGACATGAGTGGAAACACAGGTTGGATATTGATGGAAATAAGCTGTGTGTTAAAAAAAAGAGCTACGTATTCTTAAAAATGCCTCGGATTTGATGTTGCATTTGGGCGTCAATGTCTAGACTAATTGTCGCCACATAGCTGAGTCTTCTTCTAACATCATTTGCATCATAGGTTTAGGTATTGTATAAAAGGTCAAAACAAAAACAGGCACTACATAAGCAGAGAATTAAATAGAGTGAAGTGAAATGAAAGTAAGGAAAACACAAATCAAAATTAGAGGAATCCATAGGAGAAACGGCTGACAGGAAAACGGTGAGACGGCGCCGCCGGGGGACAGGAAAGCAGACAACACACCAACGACAGACAAAGCATCAGATTAATTAGTACTCTTTACCACACAAATAATGTTTGGTTGTGGATGCTTATCTAGAAAACAATCCAGAATTTGAATGGTGTTGAGAAGGGTGTTTATGATCACAAAATCCTTTTTTGTATGTGAACAACTTACAATTTACATAAAGTCACTATGCTATAGCTGAGTGATATAAATATACGATGTGCAAATATGATATCTGAATTAGTACTTATGATCATACATGTATGTCACTATATGTGACTAAGTACATGACTTTCGGAACAAATTCAGTGCACTCGTCAAGAGAATAATAGAGGGAAAAGGAGAGGGGATGCACAATTGGGTTTAAAAGGTAGGAAATATTTAGTGTTTTTTGTATGGAGTAAGTGCTGGAAGGTTATGTTATTTGGTGAACTTAGACATCCAAATAGAATTAATGTAGACTGTTAAGAAGTAGTTAAAAAAATATACGGGAAGTAAAAGTTAAAAATTAAAGTAGTGGTAATTTGAATTTAGAGAAGTGGGAATTTAAGATAGTAGGAATTGCAAATAAGTAAGTAATAAATTTTAAGTTTGTAAAAATAAATTTATGGGGGAAGTAAAATTAAAAGTTTAGAAAATAGAGTAGGGGAAAATGGGAAAATAGGAAGTAAGTGAGCAGTCCTAGAGTCATAAAAATAAACATGTAAGGGAGGTAAAAGAAGAGAAAAAAGATATAATAGGGGATAAATATGGAGTAGAAATAAATAAGTAATTTCGAAGTCGCTATCTGTGCGCAATGTTCATAAAAAAGAATGTGAAAAAATAAACAATAGGGGAAGACTAAAACGGGGAGTAATCTACTGAAGCCAAAAAAAAATCTATTCATAAGGGGCAGGGACTATTTACGCGTGAGCGGAATAGATAAGTAATTTTAAAGTCGCTGTTCGTGCGCAATGTTCGTAAAAAGAAGTGCGAGGGGAAAAATAGGTTTAAACTAAAAGGGGGAGAAATATAGGGGGGGAATTGTTCAATTGTACGGAGGACCGATTTGCAATTTTGGATAAACGTGGGGATTTTGCTAAAAAAAAGTTTTATTCTGGGAGGTTGTGTAACAATTTCTGGAAAATATGAGGACTTTTCTGGGAAAAAGCGGCACGCGTGGTATTTTTCTGCAAAAATGTTTCAGCAGAAATGTTTTATTCGGAGGGCCAATTCACAATGTTTGGAGAACGCGAGGGCTTTACTGCAAAAAAAATGGGACATCTATATGTCCGTCAAAATAAGAAGGTTAAAACATGAAAATTGTTTGGTAGGTTGATATGCATGTACTCGTGAGAGGAAAATTCAGAACGGATGACTGAGTGCGATGAATTTGACGAAATCCGTCGAATGTTTTTGCGAATCTGGATCCAAAATTAAGGAGTTAGAGTTGCGAATCTGGATCCAAAATTAAGGAGTTAGAGTTGACCAAACTCGAAATTGATCACGGGAATTGAACCTATTCGTCGGCGCGCATGTAGTTCGTGTATATGTTTTTATCAAAAGGAGGGCCGTCGGAGCCAGATCGGGCGGCGCGGATCGGCCACGCACTGTAGAAGCGAATCGATGAATTTAGATCAAAATTGAGGAGTTAGAGTCGACAAAACTTGAAACCGTTGTTCAGGAGAATGTATATAATTGTTGGGAGAACAATTTTTTTTAAAAAAAACGTAAAAAAAAATCCGAAAAACAACTTACTGTTCATGTGAACAGTACCCGAGCGGTACTATTCTTAAAACAGTAGAGTGCACAGTGCGCGGTGGCTGTCAAAATTGCATAAGTGCTTCTCCATAATATATAGTATCTATCTATTCGCAATCTCGTCGACTACGTGAGACGGGCCAGACTGTCATTGTACATCGTTGGGGGTATGTAAGACGGGCCAGGTGAAAAACACTAAGGGATTTTTGATTTATAGGATCGCCAAATGATTTTTATAGGATTGGAATCTTATGGGATTTTTTCCTTCAAAATCGTTTGATTCATAGAATCATTTTTTATAGGAAAAAATTATTATAGGAATTTTGTAGTACAAATTTCATAGGAAAATAATATGAGGTCCAATCTTGGAAAAATTCGTTCACCACAATCAAACAAACTTGCTGTTTCTATAGGATTCAACTAGACATGACATACCAATCTTATGAAATTCCTATTCCTACGCTTTTCCTATCCTACGAATCAAAGGAGCCCTAAGGGGCTTGGATCATTTGCACTCTCCGGCCGCGCTAGCTAGTGCCTCTTCGCAGAGGCTAGAAGCGTCATCGTGTGCCTGCTGCTATGCGCATACATGCCTCTGTTGGCAGCCCGCGCTCTGCCACACGATGTTGTCTCGTCGCCTCTGCCTACACCCCTGACCCCCGTACACCAGCTTGCGGGCCCGACGGTGAGCTTCCTCCAACCGCCGCCGATGCTCGTGCTCCATGTCCTACCGAGCGGTCTCGCGAGCGTAGAAGGATGACTGCCTCTAGGATAGCAACTCCCTCTCGGCCTGCCACTCGGCGGCAATGAGCTGGTGGACAACCTCCTCCCGTGTATATTTGTAGTATATATGTACATGTTTAATGTGTGCTTGTGTTCGTGTGTTTGTTAACCTATTTGTCGTTTTCCTTAAACCTCCGCCCGTCGTGAGCTTCGCCGTGTTCATGATAACCTTCTACCATGATGTTCCGCCGCCAAACCATCGCTGTGCCGCGTCGTTGTCCTGCTCGCCACTCGTCGTGGTGATGTGAGGTAAGTTCACCACATCGCCATGTGGTAAGAGTACAAGAAACGTGAAATACAACCATAAACATTTGTATTTCCATTTCCAGATACAGGAAAAAACCAATACAATCACAATCAACCAAGTGCAATGCAGAACGTGATTTTTGTCGTATTTGTAGAGCCAGACTTTGCAGAGGCAAGAATACTAATGGGCAAAAATGAGTACAGGTAATCAAACACGTCCCTAGTGGACTTAGCAAGTAACAACAGACCAAGTCCATTTGTCATTTTTTTTTCCCACATTGAAGCCGCTCGTATATTTACTGCTGAAGATGCGCACAGTACAGAAGATGCAGTATAAATGTGGGGGAGTGGGGGTGCTTCATTCTCAACTCGTCCCTGTCGCGCTTCCCCGGAGCACTCTCACCTCAAAGACGCCGGAAACCAACGCTCTCATCGCCAGCCACAGAAATGTCAGCCCTCTCTTGCTGCTCTTGTTTATATTTTCTTTTGTCTTGTGTTTGTCGTTTATACCCTGTCTTTGAATCTTTCATCGACTATTCTTTCTTCTATCCATCTTCAATAGTTTTTTATTTTATTTGTACAGCGATGGACTCTGTTGTCAGTTTGGTGTATGGTGGTTCCTTCCGGGGTAGTGGTTTTGTTGTTTACGCCAATCCACGAGCATTTCTAGTCATGACATGCGCGCATGTCGTTGGGTCGTCTCAGACTCTCCAAGTCATATTCCCTGGCAAAACTAAATCATATACAGCTAAAGTACTTCGCAAAAACGCGGACGTAGACCTTGCTTTACTTAAATTTGCTCCTGACGAAGCCTGCCGTGGATGCGTCGCACTGAATCTTGCAAACCCAAGCAGTACTACACTAAATTGTGGAAATGTTCAGCTGATAGCATTCCATGATACTTCACCTGGACGCCTTCTGAACCCAGGAGTGTTCGATGGCAGCATCACGTACGTCATGCCTCTCTGAATGAAAATGATTTATAATGCAAATATTTGTGACTCGACCTGACTACTTTATTATTTTCTGATACTGATTTATGCAGCGCCGAACCAAAAGATGGTGATATAATCTGTGATTATACATGTGTGCACGGCACATCAGGAGGTCCTGTTCTTAAGGGAAATTTGGTTGTTGGGGTGCACAAGTCGTTTATTGGAACAACCCGCTATGCCGCTTCTGTTGTGACTGTACTCGCAACATTACGGGCGTGGCATCCTGCACCAGGCGTATGTGTTAAAAATGAATATACTGTATTATCTTGTTAAACATATTCCAGCTTTTGATCTCAACTTCAGGCTATGACAACGAATGTCGTTTCTTGTTTTTGTTTTCAGAATATGAGCACTGAACAGATTCTACGTTATCATGTTGCTTAGGCATCACGTATGAAACATCAGGTATATAATACACATTCTTTCCCGAATTCCGTTGAGCTACATACTATTCCTACGTGTGAATACAAGATTTACTTATTTTCGTTAGGACAAGTCTTAATCGTAGTAAACAAAATTTAGAACTACAGAAAATGTTCACTTGTCATCAAAATTTTATTTCACATAAGTTACATACCTGTGGAGTAATTTTGGACAAAGTCTCTGCCTTAATGGGACAAATTTAGTCTTGGCGCAGCATAGCTTGAAATAAGAAAATTATCACCTTTATGCCATACCAGATTGGGTTTGTACACTACTTTTACTTCGTCATGAACCAACCTCTTCCCAAGTTGAGATCTTTGACCTTTTTCTTATACTCCCCAAAACAACATTCTTTTTCCACAACCCTTGTAGTATTATTTTTGTTATATATATAAAAGGGGATAGACACAAAATTACGGTACTAGGCTTTCGAAATTGTTTACTAGAAGATAGAACCGAACCAGCGAAATTGAGTTTCTGCCAACGAATTTATGCAAATCACCACCGTTAATTTGGTGCGCCAGTTCCTTCAAAGGACACTTGAAGCTCTTGAAGCAACATTTGACGAAATTTCCGGTGCCTTATTCTTCTGCCTGTTTCTCTAACAGGACTGATGGATGGAAAAGCTGCATCCTAAGAAGGCAACATGAGAAGTTTCCATGGGCGCGGTTGCACTGTAATAACGCATGAACCAAGGGGGGTTCAAGCTCTAGTGCACTCTAGTATGTCTAGTTTGACTCCAGTGTGTTTAGTACTATAGGTTTGTAACCTGTGTGTCGGTTCAAGATGTAGTGTACTCTAGTATGTTTAGTTTGCCTTCAGGTATTTGGTATTATCGGTTTGTAAAACCTGTGTATCTTTATTATGATGTAAGCTTGAGCGTATGCATATTTTATGCCCCTGACACCTGGCAGCGTATATATTGTCCGCAGCGGCTGAAAAAGTCATTTTGTAGCCCAGGCTACATGTAGACGTTTTTTTATTTTTCTGAGATTAATATTTTAAATTTTCAAAAATTCTGAAAAAAATCATAGAGGTGTAAAACGACGTACCCTAAGGTGCTGCAAAGTATGAACCCGAAATATGTTGTATTTCGGCCTACACGAAAATAACACATTTCTGACACATCTGAAAATTTTGAAATCTATACTGTTCATCACCTCAGATCTAAAAAAAGTTATTTTTACACAGGAAAAAAGACAGAATATTCTGCATTGATATTTGCACACTGCTGTAAATCATCATTATCTACATATAGGAATAATTTCATAATTTTTTGAAACTTCAAAGTGTGATTTTCGATTTTTCAAAAAACAGGCTACATGTAGCCAGTCCTACAAAACACCTTTCTCGCGGCGGCACCCTTTCCATGTGCTTCTGAAGTTCGGAAGCGCCCAGAATCTTGAGAGGACGTATGAGAGGCACTTGAACCTATTTTTTTTTAAAAAAAAGAGGACTGGCCCGGCCTCTGAATTCTAGGATGCACACAACCTTTTTTTGCATAATTCATGCCCCTGCTAGCATATATATTGTCCGCAGGGGTGACATTTGCATGTGCCTATCTGATGCAGAAGTTCCGAGTCCAGAATCTTGAGTGGCATGGGAGCCAACTGAACCTGGCTTCTTTTCGAAAGGGGGACTGCGCCGGCCTCATGCACACAGCTTTTTATTTCATAATACGTCCAAACACTACAGGAAAGCAGGAGTTTGTCACTTTTTTTTAGATAAAGAGCATATCAAGAAGATACAAATTACACCCACCGTCTGCAACAACGCGTTGCTCTATCGGCCACACGGATGCACACAACCCAGAAAAAGAAGAAGAATTACAAAAATGAATAGTCTCGCTACAGTGATCTAATCCTTTTGACAGCGAACCTAACCCCACAAAACAGTACCAGAAGTCCAACTTCTTCAAAAGTGAAACCTCCAAGAAGAAAACATTGTACAAGCACCGTCGTCGCCCTGACCATAAATCATAGGTTTTCAACCTGAAGAAGGTCTACACTAACAAAAGCAATGCCTTCAACAAGATCATCGCCATGCACAACCAATTAAGGTCAGACCTTGGGTTTTCACCCTGAAAGTTTAGACTCTGAACTTCTCATGTGCTATCGTCCCCACTTGCCGTTGCCGCTGCTTCAAGTTTCGAAACACCAAGCCAATCCCTCATCGCCAGCAAAACTCGAACCACCATTACTATTCTCAAATCTCGGCTTCCATGTCATTCTCCGCACACTGACTTCACCATGGAACAAAAGACATATCCATGATGGCAACCGACTGCAGAGCTTTGCCACGCTCACTCTGAAACCAAACGGCCAGAAAAAACATGGTTACGCGCGACCGAATCCCACCCGATCCGACAATCTCCAGGGTTGAGTTGCCCAATGGAGTACGCCGGTGGAGCCTTCCGGAACTCGACACTCCGGACATATCAATGAAGACAGACATGAAGTAGATCTTCGTCTTGCCGTGAGAGGAATTCGAGGACAACCACCTTTATTCAAACCAAACCGGCAGCCCCCACGCCACCAGCCGGCAACCTGCAAGATCTGCCGCTTCGGAAGGCAGCGACAGAGCAGGGTCGACCCTCTCCCGGATCCGGCCCAACCGCGCTGCGAGGAGAAACTGGGACGCCACGGGGACACCCAGACCGAAATCTAGGGTTTCGACCCACCAGGCCCAGGCCCATATCCACCGCTGGCCATGCCGCCGCCGGAAGGGCCTCCGCCTCCACCCCGGCCAGGGGCGCCGCCCTGGCCACTGCTCAAAGGCCCGGCGACCTCGCCGCCGCAGCAGCTCTGATGCCTGCCTCCGGACTCCGGAGCCTGCCCCCCAGACCACCGTTCGGTGGCTGGGCCCGCCGCCGCCACGGCGAGGGCCGGCGGCAACGGCGGCTCGAGAGACTAGTGCGGGAGGGCCGCTGGCAGCGCTAGATGGGGTTGCCGACTGTATTTCCTCGTGATCTCAGCAAACAGCGTATTTGTCGAGTGAACGTTGCAAAATGGGCACGGCAAACAAATACACTTGGCAAACAAACAAAAAAATCACTCGGCAAAGAAATATAATCGGCACATAATTAAGTAGAAAAACACTAGGTAAAGCCAAACACCCTGCAAAGATGATGGACATGTGTCCTAGCCTGCCATATCCGATTGAAAACGTAACTGTTACCATCTTTGCCGCGTGCCATCAAACGGACGTTTGGCAAAGAATTCATCTTTTTTCGCGCCACTTTTCGAGATTTGTATCTTTTTTCCTACTTTCCCTGCCTATTTTAATTCTTTGCATAGTGCTTTTAAACTCGGCAAAGCCCAAAATTTTAAGATTATTTCGCGCTGATATTTTTTCATGGTGCTATATTTTCCCGCTCTGTTTATTTTCAAGTTTCAACTTTTCCTGCCTATTTAGTTCTTTGCCGAGTGCTTTTACACACGGCAACACCCAGCATTTTAAGTTTTTTCACGCCCATATACTTTTTCGTGGTGCTAAGTTTTCCCGCTATGTTAATTTTCAAATGTCAACTTTTCTCAAAAAATTTGCCGAGTGCTTTTACACACGGGAAAGCCTAAATTAAGATTTTTTTTGCGCCCATTGATGGCCCTTAACGTAGTTACCTGCTTTAAAAGAATATGGTTAGGTTGAGACTCCAAGTGCAGAGTGTATAGTATAGAAAAGATAGTTTTCCCCACGAGGGGTGACTCGAGGGTTTAATATCGAACTCTCGGGGAACCAGTAGTTTAGGTTTTATCTTCTTATCCTTCTCTTGAGAACCTGCAAAACAAAATAAATTGTTCTGTGCCCTCAACCTCACCAAGTGGTTGTCAAGCACAAGGTGTGAGTAAGATATGATAAAGATAATTAAATGCAAAACAGTAAATAAATATGCAATGATGGTAAATAAATATGCAAGGATGGTGGAAACAATGATAAATGATATTTTTGGATTTTGTATTGTGAATGCAAGATGTAAAAGTGTTTTTGTATTTTCGGATTTATAAATGGCAGAAAATGTAAAATGGATAAAAGTTGTTGGAAAGGTGTTTCTTATGATTAAAAATGGACCGGGGTTCATGGTTTCACAAATGCATTCTCTCTTTAGTAAAGTGGTAGATAATGGAACACTAGAATTGACATATGAGATTGCAACAAATAGTTTCATAACAAGTTACTAATTATATGGGTATCACGTCCTAACATAGAGATCTTTTGTTTATTAATCTCTCTTATACTCCACCAAGATGGGAATTAAATCTAGTCATCTTAGTATTAAGATAAATCAGAGCATAGCAATAAGTTCAATGACATGAAGTTAAAATAAGAACATGCTAGATCTAGTCATGGAGTAGTGGCAATGGTCACAACCACATCTCCGGTAGCAAGGTATTTTTCTTTATCCCTAGTGAGGCAACAAAGTAAGTTAAATTACCCAAGTGGATCACGGAACAAACTGTTACATTCACCGCACTAGCCACCCCCCATTACTCCATCTAATGCACACGTTCCCCCTCACACGCTCTCATAACAAGTTTGATCAGCACAAGTAAACAAGAACGGGGTACATAATATGCATCTACTTTCATAACTGAAACAAAACTATTGCAATCTCAAACATATATTAACTCATAAAAAGATCCACCACAAAGGAATTACATAGATGACCGTAATCATGTTCAGCAGCTCATACGGTGCTAATTAGTGAAGCTCAAAGAGAGGAGAGATACATAAGTTACTTCCACAAACCCATAGTCCAGGGGTGGACTACTCCTCCTTCATCATGGAGACGGTGGAGAAGTTGTTGGAGGAGATGGAGACCACACCGGCAGCACCCCGCCGAAGTTTTCCCCCTCCAATCTGCAGCTCCAGGTCTCTGTTTCGTGGTTTCTATGTTTCGGCGGCGCTCTTTTCCGTAAGCCGTCGGGGGGCTATTTTTATAGTCGTTTTTTGGTCAAGACGGAGACTTGGAGACGAAGATCGACGGCGTTGGAGGCTCGAGGCCCGAGATAGTGGGTCCCACGTGGCCAAGGAATCTGGCCGCGTGGGCCCACCTATTTTGGCCCTCCGGTCTTCGCTCGTTAGCTTCCTTCGCTCTTACGTTTCGTTCCTTCCAAAAATTGATCCCCGTAAAATCTCAGGTCATTATGACGTGATTTGGGTCCCTGAAACGTAAAAATATAGAAAACAGGGTTTTCTGACAATGCAGGGTTAATTCCAGAAAAATAGGGAAATTATGAATTATCCCCAAAAATCATTATAAAACATAAATATAACCCATATATGATGCAAATAAGTTGGAATATCAAGTAATAAAATGTAAAGTTCATGTATGCATTTTACATGCATCACCCATATATTTCGTGGTACTATGTTTTCCCGCAATGTTTATTTTCAGTTTTCTTTTTCTCCCTCCTATTTTAATTCTTTGTCGAGTGTTTTTACAAACGGGAAATCTCAATTTACTAAGACTTTTTGAGATTTTTTATAGAAATTTTGACTTTTTTTTGGTCGAGAGTGTAGAAAATGCGCCCAAAAGAGGGCTGAATGGCCAATTTCTAAACAAGTGGAATTTTTGACTTTCTTGAAAACTTACCAAAATTTTATCCCAATCTTATATAACCATAATAAGACTTCATCCCAATGGAAATTGAATTTTGATAATTATTGCATTTTCTTTATTTTCCCTATTAATTACCTATAGGCTATAGAAAATGATAGAATAATATTTTAATTATAATTTATTTAATCCAAATAATTAAATATCAACAGTGGAATGCAGAACTAGTGCAAAATGTTTTTAAGCCTGAAGATGATGTGGTTATCTTGAGCATACCTATATTTGAGGACATGGAGGATTTTGTGGCATGTCACTTTAACCCGAAAGGCCGGTTCTCTGTCAAGTCGGCATATCAAGTGTTCATGAGATCAAATGAGGGTAGCAACACAAATTATGCCAGCACTAGCAACCACATCATAACTATATCTGAACGTGTCTGGAAAGGTCTGTGGAACATCAAATGCCCCCCTAGAGTTCATCATTTTCTTTGGCGCATGGTGCACAACAGCCACCCTATGCTTAACATTGCACACCGAGGAATGGATGTGGATACTCGATGACTCGATGCAGACATGCAGATTATGTTTTCGGTTATTTTAGAACAAAGGCTCACATGAGCCCAGCTTTGAATTAACAAAGCCCTCAACCGGCCAGGAGATTACAACCGACACACACCGCTGGGGATACCAGCTTACAATACACGCTCAACAGAGAAGAACAACACTCAAACAACTACAAAGAATAGCAAACACCAAGCAAAAAAACTAAGAAAAGGTTGTCCAAGGCTTGATGTCGAATATCCTCCGAGAAATGAAGAACGTAGAGCATCACCCGATCAGGCCCACCCTTCACCGGAATCACCGCAGAGACGACTTCAAAGGCAAGCTTATTTGAGGATGGTGGCCACCTTCTGTTCAATTGCAAGTCTGTGAAACCAATGTGGAGGGCACTAATGTTGGAGGATGCTAGGGAAGAGCTTGCACAGTGCACATCGCCTACCGAGGTGTGAACACTATTCTCACTACAAGAAAAACGGTCTATTGCCACAAAATCTGTCGCTACGACTATTTTTCGTTGCAGTATAATCGAATCTTACCACAAACTCTCCGGTTGTGGTAATAGGATGCTCATATTTCCACGACTCTTTTTGGTCGCGATAAATTATCATTCTGTTGCGGTAGAGGCGTCGTATTGCAACGAACTACAGCGCAGTTGGAATACAATCGCGATTTTGCGACAAAGAAGCTCCGTTGCGTGAGGCAGTCAGTTTGTTGCCTTAGAGGCTAGCTATTTCAACGTAATTGTCAGACATTTATTGCAACATCTGTGTGTTGTTGCGGTAGTGGCAAATTTTTATTGCAACGAGAAAGTTCACAGCGTAGCTTAACGGGCCTCCTGGGCCGTGACCCTTGATCAATATTGCAATTTTGTTAGGAGAATATCCAGTATCTCAGTTCGTTGAGCCGATTTTTTTGCAAGATTTTTGCAACGATAAACCTTAAGCAGACCTCCTGGGCCTTGGCACCCGAGCATAATTGAAATTGGATTAGGAGAACAATTCATGTATGGTCCAGTATCTCAGTTCGTTGAGCCGATTTGTTTTGCAAGATTTTTGCAACGATAAACCTTAAACAGACCTCCTGGGCCTTGGCAGTTAACAACTACTAATACTTTAGTTCATTAGCGTTCAGTAAGAACTGGTAGTAACTTGATCAGTCTTCAGCAAGGAGGCGCAAGTGGTTCCGAGTTCCCAGCGCAAGAGCACCTGGCTGGATCTTGTCAACAAGGAGCGTCAAGCGATTCTTTGGAGCTTATGTCGCAACTGAAATTCTGAAGCACTCATCAATTACTTATGTTGCAACAAGTGACAAGTACTGAATAATCAAGCAAGGAATCATATGAGACGCAATTTCACTTCAACATTTAGCATCAAAATTCACAATTACTTAACACTGAAACTTTGGAGCTTTTAAACTCAAATTATATTATTACATGATCTTTGAAGCACATAAATGTGTCCATCATCATGGCAAAACATTTAAGCCAAACAGTGCAGAGAATGACGCCGACGATCGATGCTAGAGGTGCAGGGCGACGGGGGGGATTCATCCTCGGATTCATCACAGAAGCAAGGTGAATCATCTGAAGATGAATCATCCGGAGGTGAATCGATGGAAGTGGAGGTTCAGGAGTGTGCTTGTGAGGTGTGTGTTTGGGAGCGTGCGAACCACATGGTCATACGAGGTGATTTCTCTCTGTTTTGTTTATGTTCTTGTGCTGCTCATATACTCTAATTGTTCTAACTGTCAGATTGCTTGAATGCAGGTCCCGACCATCCAAGCAAGGACAGCTACGACACTCACTGTGTGTTCCCCAATCGCGTGGCTCTTTTTCCTTGGGAAGTTGAGGATCTGAGGCAGATATGTGCTGCACAAGCACAAGCACTGAAAACACCAATCTATGTGTGTTTGATGAAGGAGGCGCAACTGCTTAGGGATGGCAGAGGGAAAATGGTGAGCGCATTACTGCTTGTGAAATATGTGTAGTTTAATGTCTGCACCTATTATTTTGACATGACTGAATTTGTTTGTCATATATGTAGCTTATCTGAACCATAACCAGTTGGATGATATATGTAGCATGGTTGTGATACAGTAGTTCTCCACTTACATTTGCTTGTGATATATGTAGTTTGAGAGCTAGTGCAAGCAAACCAACTTTGCTTTCAACCATCTTGCTATTTTGAAATGACTGAAATTTCTTGGTTTGTCTTTGTTGCAGTACTTCAGCAAGGAGTTTACGAATAACCACCTTAGAAGCAAGATCAAAGCTTTGGATGTGATGTGACTATCCACTACCTGCAGAACCAGCATACTGATACAGTGAGGATGAAGATTGACAAGGGCAGCAACCGAGCCATCATGTCAAAGGGTTGGACAACTGTTCTGAAGAATGCTTCCAACTGGCTGGCTACTAATGTGCTCATGTTTATGTTCAAAGAAGAAGAAGCAGTAGCAGGAGCAGAAGGCTCACAGAAACGTGTGCATGTCTATGTTGCCAAGATCGTACCAGGTGCATTTGGGATGTAGCTGGTTCCTTGAAGACTGATGAAGCATAGTCCAGGTTCTTTTGGATAGTAACAGTTGTGACCTGGATCCTAAGTAGTAGTAGGTGTTAAGTGTGAGACTTGTGAGCCATGTGCTCTGCTTTTGTGATGTAATGAACCATATAATGGTGATGTGTCGTTGTTAAGTATGTTATGTCAGACTTGTGAGCCATGTGCTCTGCTTATGTAATGAACCAGATCTGGTCTTAAGTATGTTTAATTATGTTTCTGTGCTGCTTATGTGCTCTGCTTATATTTAACCATGTGCTCTGAATTTGTTAAGTATGTTTCATCTAAGTTGTTTCATAATAGTTGCTTCAGTAGCAAGAAGTAGTGAAAAACTATTACAACACAGATCAGCTTCAACTGCTCAAGCAATTGATCTCTTTCCTTCTTCACTTCCTTCAGCTCCTCCTGCTCACCATCCTTCAGAGCATTGATCATCTTGAACTTATCAAACAACTGAGCTCTCTGCTTCTTCACTTCCTTCAGTTCCTCTTGCTCACCCTTCTGCATTGTTTTCATCATCTGCAATTGCTCAATCAACTGAGCTCTCTGCTTCTTCACTTCCTTCAGTTCCTCTTGCTCACCGTGCTGCTCACTTTGCATGACCTGCAACTGTCCACGTCCACGACAGCTCAGCCTCAAAACCGCCTCAATTTTTTCAAAAACAGCTCAGGGTGTGAATTGAATGTTTTTGACAAGTTCAGGGTTGAAATTAGCTGGTTTGAAAGATCAGGGTGAGATGTTGCCAAATGGTGAAAGTTGAGGGTGAGATATATACTTTTTCCATTTTGGAAAGAAACCCCAGGGATTTAGCCCAATCACACGGGCCCCTTCCACCACCCCTAGTTTGGGCCAAAAGATTGTACTACATGTCTTCACATCCATTTTGTCATTCTATTGGTTTAAGTGCATTTTGTCATTCATATTTAAGTAAGAATCATTGCATGAAGAACACAACTCAAACTGTACTTGTAAAAAAACATATAGTAGTACGCAGTGTCTTCACATAAGATAATTCGAAGATTCACAACCAGCAGCACGATAAGGATAGTGTCGTGGGGTCACTCTTCGACTACCCCACGGTGGGGATACCTGGGTCACGCCAAGCCCATCAGCCTGATGACGAGGGCCCAAGGAAGGCCCAAGGAGGACGACGTGCGGCCCAAGATAGTCGACGCTAGGTCATGCGACCCCAGCCATGCTTGTAAGCGCCATCGGCACCGTTCACCTGAGACCTAGCCTGCCATATAAAGGCTAGGAGGGTCCTTCGTCTAGGGTACGCTCATAGCCGCCACCACAAACCCTAGCGAGATTGCCATCTCGCCATTGTAGCCACAACTCGCCATTCAATACCAGACAAGCAGGAAGTAGGGTGTTATCCTACGGGAGCCTGAACCTGGGTAAACGCCTTACTTGTCAGCCGTCGTGATCACCAGCGCTCATCTCTCTCCCCTTCAATCAACCCGGGGTACACAACCCGGGATTTGCCGAGTCCACGCCTCGTCAGATAGTGTCTTAACATAACGGTTTTCGACAATCGATCTAGGAGATAGTCTTAAAATGGATTTTTAAACTAGCAACGAGGCTGCATGGTTGGACACAAAAACCATCATCACTGACTTACTACTCCAGACCAATTTCAGGCACATGGCAAGCAAACAAGTGAAGCTCTTCATCTCCCTGGTAGAGCAAGAACAACATCTTGTCACCCATCTTCAGATCCTTCTCCTTGTCCATGAACTCCTTCCACCCATTGACGCACATATGACCATCCATAGGAGAAATAGCATATGTCGACGGCACCTCAGTTCCCGGATAACACACAATTTTGATGGGCCCATTCTGTGGCATTGTTGCAGGAATCAGACGGCTTGGTATTTTCTGTTGCATGCAAAGAATTAAAGTCAAGAACAACATAAAATAGGCATGTTTTAAATAAATAAAATAGAATGAGTTTACATGTACATATATGGCCTCCTCACATGGTACTTTGCGAGCAAGATATAAGATGTTATTAATGATTACCACGTGTTTCTTCATATTTTCACTGTTTGTCCAGTTGAGAGTATGCAGCACTCCGCCAACAAAACCTCCTTGATCATATTCTCCAGCATTGTGGAACAAAACAAGGTAATCCAAGTTATCAACTTGATTAATAACTGTCTGATCATCCTCCAATTTACCTCGGTTCCATCAGTATTGGAGAGTGAGTCAACCATGGCACGCTTGTCAGGGGACAACTGGTATTATGCTATAAATTTAATACAACTGAAATTAATGGAGTACTAATGTGGCAACCAAGTGATATAATCATGTTTAAGTGCACAACAAAATAAGATGAAGTATGTTGGAAAATTACATGGATGCATTACTGGGTCAGTTCCAGTTATGACCTCAGTTCGCATGCGGCCGCCAAGTGGGTCACTTTTGAAAATCAACTCCATCCCAACCTCTAATTGGTAAGCTCTTCCAAATTCTTTCCATGAACTTCCATTCAAATAGGTAATCCCATCAATGCTGCTAAGCTCAACACTGAATTGAAATTCTTCCTTGGTTGTCAGGGTTGATTCAAAAGTTGTATTCTCAAATGGCAGGATAGCATGCATGTCTAGCCAATATTGTCTCATGTAGCATGGGATCACCTGAAGAAGACCATGCATTTCATAACATTATTGGCCAGTACAATAATTGACTAACTATAAATACATATATTTACTACAAGCCTAACCGTCTGTACTAATTTTTCCTACAATTTGACACTGAATCAGCTGCTATGTGCTCCATACACGTGCACATGTACACATCGTTTGAGATTGGGACCTCTACGAATCAATTTACATGTAGGTGCTTTAAAAGTCACACACGTGCATGAGAAGTACAGATCACCCTCAACCTATTTGCTAGATCTGGTACGTATATATAATACATGAATGACTGCGACATGCCAATTAGTAGTAAAATTTATAGATCTGGTATATGACATGAGAATAACCATGCATGACTAAATCCAACGCATGTCGGAAAGCAGACCTAAATGAACTAGAGATCTGCTACGTACGTAGAGACAGAGATGCATTACCGTCTTGTCCTCAAATCCCTTTAATAGGGTTATCACGCAGTAATCATGTGTGATGTTCTCGCTTGCACACATCCCCTTCTTGTCAAAGCAAACGGGACACTACCAAAAAAAAAACGATCAGATCTAAAAATAACCATCGCCATAGATTCAATTCAATAGGAGAAATACACGTACGCCTTTCGTTGGAGCCATGGGTGGAAATGATGCGTGGTCAAAATGTGTGCGTGGGAGTCGAGGCGGCGGCGCTGGAGGCGTCGAACCACGTGTCCAAGGAAAAAGAGGGGGAGAATTATGACGCTAGGTCTAGGTTTTGATGGAAATATAATAAGAGTTCCCTGGCTTGACCGGCTTTGACCTGGGCCCACTCGGTAGTCATCCATTAGAAATCATGGCCAGGGGTAACAAGGTGAAATCATGGCCACGACGGGCCCCCTCCACCTGGATTGCGCCGACACACGGAGGGAGTTCTCCACGACGACGCCCGGCGGGTAGAGCCACTCCGGCACGGTAGCCAGCCGTTGGACGGTCGAGGTCGGACCGTTGAACTGCATGTTCAGGATGTGCTTGGGGTTTCCATGTCCGGCGCCCGAAACGGGAGTTTCCACCTCTAGTGCAGGAACTTACTACGGGTAATAGGGGGTCGATTAAGCGGGTCACAACTCCGAGTTGTATCTTGGTTCCCACATCCTACCAACACACTAGTATACACATATTAGGGGTCCATGCAAGTTTTGGTGGAGTTCTGACGCTCCGGACCCCGCCACGGCGAAACCCCTCATCCCTTGGAAAAAAGTGGAACCTAGCGACCCCTCGATCGGCGCCGAGAGGGGGTAGACACATAAACACAAAATTTAGAATTGAATATCCATTGATTTGGAATTGGCCTCTCAATTCAATTGCAAGCCCTCCAATATAAACATCCAAAACATAGTATGAATGAATTCTTCATACAATTTTCTTGTTTAAATTTGTACTTATTTTATTTTGGATAAAGTAAACAATTCATCACTAGAAATCAGAAACAACATGTAAAATATACGACTTGATCCAAATTAAACTTACTCACTACTTTCCAGGGGGCACAATAACAACACATGTAACATCCAAACACAAACTTTCTACTCACACATATATAGTACTTCCAAATTTACATGCAACATAAAACTTGTTCTGCTAACATAGTACTTCCGAAACACAGACATAGTAGTAGGATTACAAAAGCCAGATGACATAGTAGGTCTTCAGTTCTTCACACATGCATATATATAACATATACATATATAGTAAGACAACGACATGTTGCTGGAATAGGGACATCTCTTGTCCTAGTCCCAGGACTCCCAGCCACTCTTCCTCTTGTTGGGGTTGTAGGAAGAAACTGCCACCTCCCAGGACTCACTTGGCTGCTGAATGGTCTTGTTCATGGGTCGTGGGAGGTGCACTGCCACATTCTGCAGGTGAACCTGTCCCTTGTTCACTACGCTGATAATGCGATACAGTTCGTAGGTGATATATCCATCCAAGATAGCGTAGTTCAGGTTTTTCTCTGAAAGTGGCTTCCATTCCCAGTACGAATGCCCTTCGCGTTTCTGCATGTTATGCTTCATACCTTCCTTCATCTTCAAGAACTTTTTGTGGATGAGCTTCCCAGCCATAGCTGCCATTCCAGCCCTGCCGTATCTAGCACCTTCAATCTTGTAGATAACCTGGATGTCGATGTGGTACTCGATAGGAATGTGCAGCCACTCGTTACTAAGCACTCGTCTGTCCCCTCTTATGTCCACCCCAACGAAAGTAATGTTCTTGTTCTCAAGAAAATCCTTTAGGCTGCGTGGAACACCCGTTTTAGACCTACATATATATCATAACGCAAAAATGTAGTTAATATGGGATTAGGAACTTGTTTTATATTATATATGCAGTGTAGTGAACAATTTAATTAGTTGAACAACTAAATAATAATACGTATAGTACAAGCTAAGCACTAATTAAATGTTGGGGAACGACTGTACATTTGCAGATCAATCTAGCATGCCAAATGTTGGGGAACTAGTACACATTGCTAAGAACTAAATGTTGGGGAACTAATATATAGGAAGAACTTTGACCACACAAGAAAATTTGCAGATTAATCTTGCATGCCAAATACCGTCAGAACAATGGTTGCCAAATTAACAGAGCGGATTTTAATTTTATTGCGCGCATGTGCTGTTCGTAGTTGGTACCAAAAATAAATAAATAAAACTCTTGGCACTCTCAAGAACAAAGGTCGTACTCAGACGTCAACAAATTATTTTGGGGAAATGATAGTACCTGATCTTGTGAAAGATGAGACATGCTCCCTCATGGCGAGCTGCATCACCGCCACCTTCCTCTGCGTACTGTTGTACTCGATATCTAGGCCGACGAACTTGATCTCCTCGTCCGCGAGCCAACGCTCGTACTTCTCGAGGATTAGATCCACGGTTGCGGCCTCGTTCGTGTACACCGCCTCGATCCATGTCACGCCGTGACATGCATATAGCTGGTCTCCGTCGTTTCCTTGCCGTCATCGATGCCTACCCAAAGATGGGGATCATTGGAGTCCTTGCTCGAGTTGGATCCCATGGTGGAGGGGAAGAGAGAGAGAGAGGCGCGTGAAGGAGAGGCGAGAGGACGTTGTGGAGGCGACAGGATAATGGTGGAGACTGCTAGAGGCGAGAGGAGGGTGGAGACTAGAGAGGACACGCCGGCGCGAGAAGTTACGTTGTGGGGTTTTTTGGGTAGTGGTGCAGAGGCGAGTGGATAGTGGTGGAGACTACTAGGCGAAGGAGGCGAGGAGACAACACGGCGGCTCTCTTTTTCGTTCTGCCGTGGTTCTTCCCCCTTTCGTTCTGCCGTGGTCCCACAGGTCGGTGGGTGCCACTGCCCCTCCCATGCCCACGGCGGCGAAGGAGTCAACGAGTGGTTCCTTTTTTTATTTGTGCAGCGGTTCCTCCCCTGCGCCCACCGGAAGCGGTTCAATTAATTGTCTATCATCTAATTGTTCACTGTTTATAAGGGATTTATAACTGCTAGTGCAAATGTTGCAACCTGAACCTAAGCATCCCATACATTTATGGAGGCAAAACTTAGTAGATTGAGGTTGTAAGGGCAATTCGATAAATAACCCAATATTTTATCAGTTTTATAAACAAATCATTCCCATAAATAACCCAATATTTTATACAGTAATGTTGGCCAAGGTACACAGCATGTTCTATGGGTTGACACAAAGTAGTGTGTTTGAGGGAGTGGGATGCAAGGATGTCATGGTATGAGGTAGACATGCAAGGGAGAAGCGGCGAGAATCGTCCCGGTTAACGTCCGGTGATTCGACGGCACCCAACGCTACGGAAGCACCAAACAAGTCTTGGAATGGGTTCAAACATTTTTTGTGTGGTCACATGGCCATGTGTGGCTGCCATGCCCATCTTTACATTTTTCTAGGCATCCTAGGTGGCAGAGAACTTTTTTTGGACCGAAAAGGCCCGAAAATGGCCACGACATAAGATTTGTAAGCAACTTGAGGATGGAACCGAAATTTTGAGATGCCTAACGTGCAATGTTGTTGAAATGAAGCAAGGTTCTTGGAATGCACCATGTTTTCAACTTTGGGTATGGTACACAGCAAGTTGGCCAAGGAATCACATTGCTAAGTAAAATTCATTTTCCGGCCTTTTTCTAGGAAGAAAATGCTAGACACACCTAGACTTGTCAAAAAAATCTCAAAATCTGCATGGACACATATTGTTGTTTCCTGACCACTCACAAAAATGTTCTGCTCTATGTGATACTTGTAAGTTGCACCTTGTTTGAAACATGCCGCATCCCCATCGTGGACCATGTCGACCCACCCATGTTGAGTCCACCACCATGAGCTCTCACAAGAGGTGTTCACAAACCCCCCACAAGGATGGTCCTTAACTACAACAAAGTACATGGTTGAGAAGTAAAGTAATATTGAAGGATTAGTCTACGGTTCCGTTGCGACCGAGGTTTTCACCTGAATCCCCAAATTCCACTCGTAAGCGCACTTTTCACATCCAAACTCCACCAAAACCATTGTCAATGTGTGCAATCCACATTATATACATCATTCTACCATCATTGCATGATTACTACGAGTTTACGATGTTTTCGTACGCAATTTTACACTTTCCATGAAGTAAAATTCATTTTCGGCCTTTTTCTAGGAAGAAAATGCTAGACACACCTAGACTTGTCAAAAAAATCTCAAAATCTGCATGGACACCTATTGTTGTTTCCTGACCACTCACAAAAAAGTTCTGCTCTATGTGATACTTGTAAGTTGCACCTTGTTTGAAACATGCCGCATCCCCATCGTGGACCATGTCGACCCACCCATGTTGAGTCCACCACCATGAGCTCTCACAAGAGGTGTGCACAAACCCCCCACAAGGATGGTCCTTAACTACAACAAAGTACATGGTTGAGAAGTAAAGTAATATTGAAGGATTAGTCTACGGTTCCGTTGCGACCGAGGTTTTCACCCGAATCCCCAAATTCCACTCATAAGCGCACTTTTCACATCCAACTCCACCAAAACCATTGTCAATGTGTGCAATCCACATTATATGCATCATTCTACGATCATTGCATGATTACTATGAGTTTACGATGTTTTCGTACGCAATTTAACACTTTCCATGAAGTAAAATTCATTTTCCGGCCTTTTTCTAGGAAGAAAATGCTAGACACACCTAGACTTGTCAAAAAAATCTCAAAATCTGCTTGGACACGTATTGTTGTTTCCTGACCACTCACAAAAAAGTTCTGCTCTATGTGATACTTGTAAGTTGCACCTTGTTTGAAACATGCCGCATCCCCATCGTGGACCATGTCGACCCACCCATGTTGAGTCCCCCACCATGAGCTCTCACAAGAGGTGTGCACAAACCCCCCACAAGGATGGTCCTTAAGTACAACAAAGTACATGGTTGAGAAGTAAAGTAATATTGAAGGATTAGTCTACGGTTCCGTTGCGACTGAGGTTTTCACCCGAATCCCCAAATTCCACTCATAAGCGCACTTTTCACATCCAACTCCACCAAAACCATTGTCAATGTGTGCAATCCACATTATATGCATCATTCTACCATCATTGCATGATTACTACGAGTTTACGATGTTTTCGTACGCAATTTAACTCTTTCCATGAAGTAAAATTCATTTTCCGGCCTTTTTCTAGGAAGAAAATGCTAGACACACCTAGACTTGTCAAAAAAATCTCAAAATCTGCATGGACACCTATTGTTGTTTCCTGACCACTCACAAAAAAATTCTGCTCTATGTGATACTTGTAAGTTGCACCTTGCTTGAAACATGCCGCATCCCCATCGTGGACCATGTCGACCCACCCATGTTGAGTCCACTACCATGAGCTCTCACAAGAGGTGTGCACAAACCCCCCACAAGGATGGTCCTTAACTACAACAAATTACATGGTTGAGAAGTAAAGTAATATTGAAGGATTAGTCTACGGTTCCGTTGCGACCGAGGTTTTCACCCGAATCCCCAAATTCCACTCGTAAGCGCACTTTTCACATCCAAACTCCACCAAAACCATTGTCAATGTGTGCAATCCACATTATATACATCATTTTACCATCATTGCATGATTACTACGAGTTTACGATGTTTTCGTACGCAATTTAACACTTTCCATGAAGTAAAATTCATTTTCCGGCCTTTTTCTAGGAAGAAAATGCTAGACACACCTAGACTTGTCAAAAAAATCTCAAAATCTGCATGGACACCTATTGTTGTTTCCTGACCCACCCATGTTGAGTCCACCACCATGAGCTCTCACAAGAGGTGTGCACAAACCCCCCACAAGGATGGTCCTTAACTACAACAAAGTACATGGTTGAGAAGTAAGCGCACTTTTCACATCCAACTCCACCAAAACCATTGTCAATGTGTGCAATCCCATTCAAAAAACACATCTGTCAGCACGGAATCAAAATCTAGAAAATAAGAACCATGTTGAATTTGTGAAAGGGATCGGAGGGAGAAGAACTAATTCAAATCCCATTCAAAAAAGAGAGGATGTTGAATTTGTCGGTCGCTTTTAGCTTTTGTGGGCTTCGGTTTCTGTTTGGGCCCAAGAACTACGTGTTTTTTTCCGTTGCACTCGGTCTCTACTGACGAAACTGACGAAAGACTCGTGGCCAATCAGATTGCAGAACCCCACCTCTCGCGGATCGCCCAACGATCCAACAGCGCGGAGTCGTCCCTCAGGAGATCCAACGGCGCGGAGCCTTCCCGTAGCGTGCCCGTGGAATTTTTTACATTTTTTAAACGTTCAAAAAACAATCAACAAATAATTACGTTCCCACCAATGTAGTTTTCGCCGAAAATTGAAAACCTCCCGCTAAAAGGCCCGTACTTAGAGTATCTGCGAATATTTTTGTTCCCACCAAAAACGAAAGGAAAGCATCCTTTTTTAACCTTCCCGCTAAACTCTCATCATAACTACCCACCACTGCCAATCTAAACGTCATCACCGCGACATCAAGGTCGCGATTGGATCTGACCTCCCTCATCGTCCTCACGCCGACATGGCGACGTCGCCACCGGAGTCAATGGAACACCAATCCTCTGAGGTTATGCCTTTCTCATCTGTTTGTGTACCGGGGTAGTTCTCCTTGGTCCGCTACACCGTGTTAGTGATCTCGCATGTTCTTCTCTGATCTCGAAATTGGTTTTTGTGATATGTTCTTATGCATGTTCTTCTCTGTTCTTCCTCTGCTCCAAGCGTAAATCTGTGTATGTATGAACGTCAACTCGTCGATCTTGGGTCTAGCTGGAGTTCATGTGTAGGCGGTACGGCAGGCTGTTGCAGCACCGCTTTTTCGGTGTTACATGTTGATCAAACTCTGCTCCTTCCTCTGTCTGAACCTGAATAAGTCTGAAGCACTGTCGTTTTGCACTGTAGCTCGTCAGGCTATTGTCGGCAACGGCTGAAAACTTTCAGTTAGGTGTTTTAGACACATAGGATTCAGTTAGTTTTTTGTGTTAGCTATTTGTTAGCTGGCTGGGACGCGGTTTGTGAGCCCAGCTCCGTAGATGTAGGATCGCAGTGCGCACGATCTAGTCATGGGATGGCATGACTAGATCGATGGTCGTGGCCTTGATCGTAGGCTGAATAAATAGAGAGAAAACCGAAAAGCTGCAGCAGTTGAACGCAGCACAAAACACTTGTCGATGCCTCTGTCAATTTTCATCATGTTGATCTTTTGCGAACATGTTTTTATTATGGTGGATCCAACTGCGAATTAATGATAAATGCATACTACATTTGACAAACTATTCTTTTATTTACTTAGCCATCTAACTATTCTTTTATTTCAGATCTGCGAATTGACTGATTATTTTGGTGCTCATTTTTTACTTCCATCTAACTGTAGACGCGCGAGGACATTTGGGCACTTAACCTGTACTACGAAGATGAGCATAAAAAAGACAAAGTTTTGGAAGCAACAATCCACAGGGCCGACATCTCCTATTTAGAATTGATGAATATAATTCAAACCGTTGGCTACCATGGCGCGCTTCATTTCCTCTACTACAGGATAAAAAATGCCCATGGCAGAGCACATTACGTCCCCATCGAGCATGAACCTGATGTGGGGAAAATGATGTCCCTGCACAATAATGAGAAGAAGCTCCACCTGCATGTGTATAGGGAGAAGCCAAGCCTTGATATTGTAACAGCAGGGTCTCAGCGTGATGATGAAAGTGGATCCACCAGAAGCAAGCGAGCTTACGCTGTCTCAGGTTATCCTTTTATCCCAAATCTCCAACGCACAACACCTTCAACAAAGACTATAAGTACATATTTTCCTGGTCACATTTTTATGCATGCAATCAACAATTTGGATAAACATGCAGTTAGGGATGCAACAGCTGAGGACCAAGCTTCAAACGAAACAGAAGATACAGATTTCTCCTTTACGAGCGGTACGCAAGTACATGAATGCTTAATCAGTTTTCTGAATTGTGCATGTTGCTAATGCTATGTCCCTTTATTGTTTACAGGTCCAGTAAAGAAAGGATCTGTTAAAAAGACAAGGATGGAGAGTGTACAAGCTTACAAAAAAAACATGGAAAACGCAGATCTGGTAATTTCTTTTTGACATTGTAGCTTTCAACACCATTTGCTATAATGCAGAGAAACCTGGATTGCATAATCAAATGTTAACCCTGATACAGGAACTGAAGAAGAATCTAACACTCCAGAGTCTGAAACGGACATGTGTCCCCTTGATGAATGGCCATCCCATGCTCGCCGCTACCGTCCGCAACTACAGGCCGGTACTAGCTTTTCTTCTACAATCGTGTCCTCATTTCTTACAATCAACTACACAGTAGTAGAAATTTTTTGTGTATGTCTTCGGCTGTAGGCGATGACGGCAAGAAGAAAGGGCGAGGTGTAGTAAAAGGTTTGAAAGCATTGAAGAAGCGGTTTGCCAATGGATCTGCAAAGCTAAATATTGCATTCTCTGATAAATTGGGCGGTGCAGTAGGAATGAACTACTGTTCATTCAAGGATGGCGTGGTTGTCGTAATGAAAAGAAGGTTACCACTTATTGGAGTGAGAAGGTGGTCGGACATTCACCCTGACATCCATGCACTCATAGTTGTAGATATGTTGGTGAGTACAACCTTTCTAACATGTGTTGTCTTATTTTTTTTCCGTCCACAATGCACTACTGAAGTCTATCCGTTTGTTGTACGCATTACAGGACAGATATGATTTGGAAGAAAAACCAGAAACAGCAGAAAAAATTCTATCAATTGCCAAAGAGCGATACAGAGGCTGGCGAGCATCTCTAAGCTCCACTTACAAGGCATACAAAACAGATAATGCTAGACTGGCAAATGTACCAGAAGATTTACAACCGGAAGAGTGGGAATGGATGATCGACTACTTTGGCAGTGATAAGAAATTCAAGGTTATATCTATGCTCACAGTTTGTGAATTTTGTACTGTCATAAAATGGCTTGTATGACTCGATTTTTTGTATAACTGAATGTGTAGCACCTCAGCGAAAGGAACTCGGATAACCGTAAGAAACTCAAGACAAGACACAGAGCTGGATCAAAATCCTACTCTCAACTGAGTTTTGAGAATGTATGAGCCTACTGACTATGCATGCTGAATTTGCTCACTGTGCTTTATTGTCTATAGCATCTCATTGTTGCACTACTTGCAGAGAAATTCGGAAACTGGGGAAGATCCAGACTGTATTGCTCTGTGGGAAATTACCCACACCAAGAATGGAACATGGACTACCGATGAGTCCAAGAAAGTATACGTCAGTATACTGACTTAGAAGCTACTCATAACTTATTTACAGTGGTTCATCGTTCATGGTTCTTCATCTGATGGGACTGTTTTTTTTTTGTAATTAGGAAAAAGAATGTAAAGACATTGAAAATAGAGAAAAGGAAACTGAAGGTCCAGTTTCAGTTGAACAAAGAATCAATATTTTCCACACTGCATATAAAGAAATGGTGCAATGCAAGTCATCGCAGCCTCGTGGGTTTGGATACATGGCCAAACTGCCAACTAGTTCTCAAAGGGTTAAGTTCCAGGTTGAAGAGCAAGCTCGTGTTTCGGAAGAGACCCAAAAGGCAAACTCCGTGCTCAGCAAGCAGGTCACTGATTTAGAACAGAAGCTACAGGCTGAACGTGAAAGCACTGTCGAGAGGCTTAATTTGGAGCATGCTGAGAGGGAAAACCTTGAGGAGAGGTTAAAGGAAGAGCGTGCTGAAAGGGAAAGATTGATGGAATTGGAGCGAACCTCAAGAAAGGAATTTGAAGCAAACGTGATGGCACAGTTTCAGGCACAGTTGCAACAGTTCTCCAAACAGATGGACAGACAGACGGCGCACCAACTTCAGGTGATGATAGTCCTATCCTTGCAAACTCGTAAGATGTAGCTGTTTACTTGCATCGCTAACAGTGCACTTCGTTTTTGCAGTTGGCTAAGAAGGCACAACAGAAAGAAAATATTAATCCAACCACGCAAGCACAACCTGCATAGAGCCCTTCTAGAAAAATAATTCGCCCGCACAGCTCGGTATCGGGATCTCGAATCTGTAAAGCAATGGTAAGTCACAAACTTGTACAAATCGGTACTATTACGTACTGTTTTTGCTTCACCCACACTAAAGCAATGGTAAGTCACAAACTTTTTTTATTCTTCATTGCAGGAGGGACATGGAAAAGGAAATGAAAATAAATAGCTGCACTGGATTCTACATCAAACTCTGCTCCTTCCTCTGTCTGAACCTGAATAAGTCTGAAGCACTGTCGTTTTGCACTGTAGCTCGTCAGGCCATTGTCGGCAACGGCTGAAAACTTTCAGTTAGGTGTTTTAGACACATAGGATTCAGTTAGTTTTTTGTGTTAGCTATTTCAGTTAGCTGGCTGAAAACTTTCAGTTAGGTGATATGAGGATACCTACGATATATTTGAGTTTCAGTTGATCCATATCAGCTATGAGAATTATGAGTTGTATGAATATACATATTGTACGTACGGTTTTGAATATTTTAATTCAATGCCCGTATATTCAGTTTCCCATATTTTTTTAACGTGGCAATAGGCTATTACCAGGGTAAATGTAGTGTGGCGTCAACAGTCAGTCGCCACGACTACCTGTTTTCTTCCCATGTTGCGATAACTGCTTCGCGCCACGAACAAACTTTTTGTTGAAATAGACTTTTGCCACAGCCGGTTTAAGTCGTAGCAGTAGATTTTCTCCACTGACATTTTGGCCGTTGCGATAGCTACTTCGCGCAACCAAAACAAACTTCGTTGAAATAGAAAATCGCCACAAATAGTTATAATTGTCGCACTATTTTCTAGCTACTAACATTCTGGCCGTTGCGACTACTACTTCGCGCCACCGAAATAATATTAGTTGGAATAGAGCATCGCCACGAAAAGTTTAAACCGTGGCACTAGTTTATGGCTACTAATATTTTTGCCGTTGCGATAACTCTTTGTCGCCACCGAAATAATATTAGTTGGAATAGAGCATCGCCACGTAAAGTTTGCACGTTGCGACTACTATTTGGCGCCACCAAAATACTTTGTGTTGAAATAGAGTATCGCCACGGGAATTTTTCATTGTCGCCGTAGTTTGTCGTCACCAAAATAATTTGTGTTGAAAATTCTTGTTGCCACGATTGATTTGTTTGTCGCCAATCGTTTGTGCCACGAATATAAGGTTTGTTGGCATAGTTTGTTGCCACAAAAATCAACTGTTGCATTAGGTGACTACCGCCACGGAAAAACGCGTGGCAATTTCCCGCATGAATGGTTGCAAAAGGCCAATTTATTTGCCACGAATCTTATTCCGCGGAAATAGCCTAATACCACGCGTTTTTTCGCAACGGCGCCCAACGAACGCCGTTTTGATGCAACAGGTACCTATTGCGACAATTTGACACTTATTTTCACAATTTTTTCGTTGCAACAGACCGTTTTTCTTGTAGTGTCTGTCATATCCCCAAGAGAAGCAGCTACTCACAATTGCAAGTTTATGGAGCTGGTGCCTGGTGCTATGAAAGAAACAAGACGACACGTGGGGAGACAAGGCTGCCAGTAGACGAACTACAGTTTACCGTCACTCCGTCAGGCATCATGTGCAAGAATGGACTGATCTAGCTAATCTTATGAAGCAAAAGGAAACTAGTCCTACGACCCTAACATGGCAACCACCAGCACCTGACTGGATCAAGATAAATACCGATGGTTCTTTCCGTGAAGAGGATGGAACTGGAGGATGGGGAGCAATCGGAAGAGACAACAGTGGAGATGCAGTTTTTGCAGCAGCTGGTCACGTTGATTTTGCCTCTGGGACTATGCCACGGAACTTGCTGCTGTTGTAAATGCTATCCGTATCGCTGACCAGCTGGGTATTGGCCGTCCAATCTTCGTTACAGACTGCATAAATCTGAAAATGCTCTAACTTCAAATGACCAGGACGCCTCGATGATTGGCCCGCTCATCACACATGCCAGATTTCTGCTAGCTTGGAACTTCATTGAGTTTAAGATCGAGTTCAGCCCGAGGGCTTGTAATAAACCAACGCGTGTGCTGGCTGCTATTGGTGCTGGTTATGTTCACGGGAACCATTCTCTGTGGCTTAGAGCATCTCCATCGGCGCGCCCAATAGAGCGTCCGGTAAAGTTGTCGGACAGCCTCCTTCGGGCGCGCTGGCAGTCGTTGCCGCCTATTGGAGTGCCCCACCGGTCGCTCCCAATAGACGCTCCCAATAGCCCGACCCCACAAATTCAAATTTAAAAGACCCACAAGTTTGAATAGCGTTGGTTCGCACACCCAAAAGCGTCGCCAGGTTAAAAGCATCGCCAGGTCCGACGAAAATATTACAGAACGTCGATCGAGACTATCAGTCGATCGTCAACACCGGCTCGAGCGACTCCTCCTGTGTCTCGACGTCTTCCCAGCCAGGGCGCGGCGGCGCTGCGTCGGAGGAAGTGGTGGTTGTCGTAGGCTCCCCCTCCGTGGTGTCCATCGGCGCGGTGGTTGGTGTAGGCTGGCCCGTCATGACCATCGGCGTCGGCTCCGGCGGTAGAACCCCCATCTCACGCAAGATGCGCTGCTGACTGAGCTTAAACCAAGCTTGGACCTCCGGCGTGTAGGCGGAGAGGTCGGCGGTTAAGATCCTGGAGTCCTCCTTCATCTTCCGAGTGACGGACTGCGACGCGTGGGACATCGCCTGCATCCTTGCCGTGTCGGCTTGCATGACCGCCGCTTGGGCATTCTCCCTCTCGACCTCGAGCCGCTCCTTCTCGAGCTTGATCTTCTCCTTCTCGAGCGCGACCTTCTTGTCGTGCTTGCTCATTAAGTACGACCAACTGTCAGCGAAAGTGCTTGCGTTTTGCTTTGACATGTTGGTAACGTCCGCGAGGCACTTGTCGATGGACGCTTGCACGGACGCCTCGCTCGATTGTCGTTCTTGTCGCTCTTCGCCTTCTTGTTCCCAACGGGGCGCCCCTCCGACGCTGGGAACGCGAGGTCGGATGGCCCTCGCGCGCCGTGGCCATCGTTGAGGTCGATCCGCGTCCTCTCCCACTTCTTGTTATCCTGGAGCTTCACGAAACAATGCATGAACTTGAACTCCCGGTGATCATTGTTCTCACGAAACAACGTCGTAGCGTCGGTGATCATGTCCTTCATGTTCTTGCCGCTCGCTTTCCTCCTTTGAATTTGCTCAAGGTCGCCGTGGAACTTGTTGCATTCGGTTTGGATGGTCCGCCACCTATGCGACATTGCATTCCAATTGCGGTTCATAGGCACCTTGATACGTCTCAAACGTATCTATAATTTTTGATGTTCCATGCTGTTATTATAACAAATGCAACATGTTTTATTTACACTTTATATTATTTTTATGCATTTTTGGGACTAACCAATTAACAAGATGCCAGAGTGTCAGTTCCTGTTTTCTGCTGTTTTTCGTTTCAGAATATCTATTAAGGAAATATTCTCGGAATTGGATGAAACGAAAAGCATCGAAGATATTTTATCGGAAGACTCCAGAACCCGAAGGAGAAGTGCCGGAGACCCACGAGGGGCCCACGCCACCCCAGGGCGCGGCCCACATGTCAGGCGCGCCGAGCCCTGGCGTGGGTGCCTCGCGAAGCTTCCGACGCCGCCCTTTCGCCTATATATTCCCGACATCCCAAAAACCCTAAAACACCCGATCATATTCCACGAAAAGTTCCGCTGCGCCGTCGTTGTCAACCCTAGATCGGGAGGGTTCTAAAGCTCTTCCCGGCACCCTGCCGGAGGGGAGATCATCACCGGAGGGCTCTACATCGTCATGCCTGCCTCCGGAGTGATGCGTGAGTAGTTCACCCTTGGACTACGGGTCCATAGCAGTAGCTAGATGGTTGTCTCTCCACCTTGTTCCTCCATGTTTAGATCTTGTGAGCTGCCTAACATGATCAAGATCATCTTTATGTAATGCTACATGTTGTGTTTGCTGGGATCCGATGAATATTGATACTATGATCAAGTTGTTTATCTATCTATGTGTTTTTGATCTTGCATGCTCTCCGTTGCTAGTAGATGCTTTGGCCAAGTAGATGCTTGTGACTCCAAGAGGGAGTATTTATGCTAGATAGTAGGTTCATGCCTCCAGAAATCTGGACAAGTGACAGCAATGGCTAAGGTTGTGGATGTGCTATTGCTACTAGGGGTAAAACAATGATGCAATGTCTACAGTCATTTGTGTTGTTTACATTACGCACTTTACTTAATGCAATAATCTGTTGTTTTGCAACTTAATACTGGAGGTGATGCGGATGCTGACCTGAAGGTGGATTATTTAGGCATAGATGCATGCTGGATAGCGGTCTATGTACTTTGTTGTAATGCCCAACTAAATCTCATAGTGAACATCTTGTCATATATTGCATTGTCATGCACTCTCTATTTGTCAATTGCCCAGCTGTAATTTGTTTACCCAGCATGTTAGTTATCTTTATTGGAGAGACACCACTAGTGAACTATGGACTCCGGTCCAATTTTCCTCATACTGTTAAACACCTACTGCAATCATCTGTTCTTTGTTACTTCCTGCAATTTCTACTGTTTTCCACACCATACGTTTAATCCTTTGTTTTCAGCAAGACCGGAGAGATTGACAACCTCTCTGTTTCGTTGGGGCAAAGTAGTTTGATTGTGTTGTGTGCAGGTTCCACGTTGGTGATCGAGTAACGACGCCACCAACAACCTTCTGAGGAGCCTCCGTGTCCTGCTGGTTCGATAAACCTTGGTCATATTTCAAGGGAAAACTGCTGCTGTCCTACATCATACCTTCCTCTTGGGGTCTCCAACGAACGTGTGTTTCACGGTCAACAACCACTTTTCTGGCGCCGTTGCCGGGGATACTGAGATCTTCAGATAGGGGAGTTTCACACTTCCAGTTTCTTTACTTTGTTTTTTGTCTTGCTCGGTATTATGTCTAGTTCTTTACTTGCTATCAATGGATACTTTGCTTGAAACTTGTCCTAGTACTGAAATCAATATGAGAGAGCTTTATAAAATTTATCTTGAACTAGGACATGATGTGTTTGAAGAGAAAATTAAAAAACCTATGGAACTTTATTTGCATGATAGTACCAATGTTATTGGTATGCACTCTTTGAACATGGTTGTTGCTAATGCTATGGAAAACCTTAAGCTTGGGGAAGTTGGTAATGATTCTATTGAAATAAGTCCTTTTGATAAATTTGAAATAATAGACTCCTTGACTCAAGAAAAGCAAAAGAAAACAGAAGTACCAAATATATTCCCCAATGTTGTTCATGAAAATCCATGCTATTTTGATAAGTGTTATGATAATCCTCTATTTATGCCTAATTTCGAAATGCATGGTAATGAGAAAGTTTGTTTAGAAAATGTTTATGATAAAGCTCTAGATGATGGTCATATGTTGCTTGATAATATTATGCATTCTACTATTGAGAGTGATCAATCATCTTGTTTTAATATGTCTAAAAGTGGGTTTGAAATTTTTTATCCCACTATCTTGGAGCTTGATAAAAATTATATGTTTGTAGATCATGAAAAGCATGCTATATGTGATAGTTATATTGTTGAATTTGTTCATGATGCTACTGAAAGTTATTATGAGAGAGGAAATTATGGTTGTAAAAGTTTTCAAGTCACTAAAACACCTCTCTTTGAGTTGAAAGTTTTAAAGTTGCATTTGTCGCATCTTTCTATGCTAGTTGCTTTATGCTTCAATGATTTGTTTTACTACAAGATTCCTTTGCATAGGAAGTGGGTTAGATTTAAATGTGTTTGATATTTGCCTCTTGATGCTCTCTTTTGTTTTTTAACTCTTATTCTTATGAGAGCATTATTAAAATCTTAAAGCCTAGCTAAAAGGCATTAAAAAAAGCGCTATTGGGCGGCAACCCATGAGTCAAGGAGTCTTGTCTACTTCTGTAGCAACTCCTTTGTATCTTTTATTTGCTTTTTGTTGTGCCAAGGAAAGTCACTTATGACAAGATGGTACCTATTTTCGGGACTGTACAGAAACAGATTCCTGGACGTCACCGTTTATTCCGCCAGAAAAACAGCAAAAATCAAAAATTCTGCAATTTTTTGTGCGTGTTCCTGACGTAGTTACTCAACTTTCGTAAGACTAGAGTTTTTTGATTTACGCGACGGAAGTGTCTCGAAAAAAATCATTTTTACGGACTATTCTGGTTTTGACAGATTCTGTCTTTGTTTTGCATTCTCTCTTTTACAAGTTTTGGGTGAGTTTCTTTTATGGTGGAAGAGCCTCACTTGAGCCTAGTAACAGTAGCTAATGTTTGAAAATATTTGCTTATGAATTGTGTCCTTGCAAGAACTTTGAAGTATTTGTTTTGATGCACTAACCTGCTAATGAGAAAGATGTTTAAGTTTTGGTGTGAAGAAAGTTTTCAAGTGTTAAGAGAGGAGGATGATATTACAAGATCAAGAAGAGTGAAGAGCTTAACCTTGGGGAGGCTCCCATAGATCTCCCCAGCAAATTTTAAGAAGACTCAAACATCTAAGCTTGGGGATGCCCAAGGCATCCCCTTCTTCATCAACAAAATATCAGGTCATCTCTAGTGAGACTATATTTTTATTGCTTCACATCTTATGTACTTTCCTTGGAGCGTCAGTGTGTTTTTGTTTTCAGTTTGTTTTGTTTTGTTTACTGTTCTATACTTGTTGGATCCTAGCATTCTTGTTTGGGAGAGAGACACGCTCCACTTTTTTATTAGAATACTCTTATGCTTCACTTATACTTGTTGAGTATTCCTCTCTAGCTGCTGCTATTACTTCTACCTCTCAGTTTTCATGTATTGCTTGTTAGAGATATTAGTTTCTTTTGAAGAAAGTACTCTCTTGCTTCATTTATACCTGTTTGGAGAGTTGTCAAATAAGTTGATTGGTGTTTGGTTGGACCAGTAAAATGCTGCATGTGGTAGTGGTATAAAATGCTTACATGAATCTTATAGATCTTTGTCTTGAGTAATTTGATACTTGTCAATTGTTTTGAGTTACCAAATAAGTAATGTTTAAACTTGTGCATCTGATGTCTACGCACGCTTCTATTCTTGTAGACAGTGTTGGGTCTCCAAGTGCAGAGGTTTGTAGAACAGCAGCAAGTTTCCCTTAAGTGAATAACCCAAGGTATATCGAACTCAGGGAGGTAGAGGTCAAAGATATCCCTCTCAAGCAACCCTGCAATTAAGATACAAAAAGTCTCTTGTGTCCCCAACACACCCAATACACTTGTCAGATGTATAGGTGCACTAGTTCGGCGAAGAGATAGTAAAATGCAGGTGATATAGATAATAGCAGGTGGTAATAGCAATCTGTAGTAACAATGGCAGCAAGCAAACATGCAGCAGAACTGAGAGTAAGCGGTGTTTCAATGCTTCGAAATAAGGCCTAGGGATCATACTTTCACTAATAGACACTCTCAACAATAATAATATAATTGAATACATAGATATTTCCTCTTCACTATGCTACCCCGAACTATCCTCCGGTTGAATAACGAACACCAATCCATTGCGTAGGGCTATAAAAGCACACCCTAAAGTCCTTGTTCCAAACCTAGGGCACCCCACACTGTCAACATGAGCACCCCAAGTAGTACTAAACAAACACCACAATATCATAGAGACATCCAACAAAGAATAACTCACGGCAAGTATTCCCATAATCTTTAATCCAAAGAGTCACGCACGGCACGCGCACTGTCAACTTCGCACCATGGGACAAAGATGACTCCGGAGATTACATTAACAAAACCACTTGAGTAGCATATTCATAATATAATGAAGAGTAGCATCTATGAATTCAACTAAATTACAAATCTCATGATCACATATAGATCACATCATGGGAGAGAGAGAGATGAACCACATAGCTACGGTACGAGCCCTCAGCCCCGAGGGAAACTACTCACACATGGTCATGGTGATGAGGAGCTTGATGGAGAGGTTGATGAAGAGGTGCAGCCCGGAGTGGAGACGGAGGCCCGCAGCAGCCACGGCGCGGCGGCGGCGGCTGCAGCCCGTGGAGGCGGCGGCGGCGGCTGCAGCCCGTGGAGGCGGCGGCGGCAGCCCGCGGTGGCGAGGAGCGGCGGCGGCGGCCCTTGGGGGCAGCGGCCCTTGGCAGCCTTCGGCGCGGCGGCAGCGGCCCTTGGCGGCGTCGGCCAACCTTGGTGATCGGGATGGTGTTGAGGAGGTTCTCCTCCCCAAGATGGCTGCTGGGGAGGAGGAAAATTCGTAGTATGGGGCTCCTCCCACGACCTAGGTTTCCTCCCTTTATATTTCCTCACGGAATCCCGTCATCCCATCTAGGGCTGCAGTAAATCGGGAATATCTCGGCCGTCCGAACTCGGAATTGTGCGAATTTTATGTCTAGATCGATTCTCGGAAAATTCTCTGCAACTTTGTCTTCTGTCAGGTTCCGTTTGACGTCGTCTTCGGGCCCAAACGTGACCATCTTCGAAAAACGTTTCCAGGCAGATTTCAGGAAAATCCCAATTCGACTCCAATATGGTTTCCTATTGTATTTTTGATAATTCCTACACAACAAATAGGAAAACAAGAAGATTTTGCACTTTGGCAACTGTTAATAGGTTAGTCCAATAAATGCTATAATATAATATAAATGTGTAAATAAAACATGTGGTATTAATATAAAATAAGCATGAAACATCAAAAATTATAGATACGTTTGGTACGTATCAGCATCATGTAAGTAATGGCAATTAGTGAAGAACTACTGTAAAGCTTGTTGTTGTAATGATTTTCTTTGCATCATTGGTAGTTCGAAAAAGTCTAGATAATTTTTAAGTGAAAGCTTTGGGTTAACAAGGAAGACAATGTAAAGTCTTATGGTTTTTCAGTCATGTGTTTTTATGTACATTCTTGGTATACCGGTTGATAGTGGTGTTTGCTTAAATATAACCTTGCTAGCCTAAACTCTGTACTAAGCGGGAATGCTGCTTGTGCATCCAAAATCCTTGAGCCAAATCCATGCCATCTGTGTCTACCATAACTACCTATTATGTGGTGTTCTCACCATTCCAAGTAAATTTTCTCATGTGCTACCTTTTAACTACTCAAAACTGTTACATTTCCCTTTTTGAGTCACTACTTGAAAGTTCAAAAGGATGTGGTAGTTGGATTTGTCATCTTCCATGCTAATTATTTTTCTGTAGCGCACCCCACCGTGCGTCACAGAATTCCCTAGATTCTGTGGCGCACCTATACGCGTGCGCCACTGAAATATTTCTGTGGCGCACCCACCATGCGCCACTGAAATTAAAAAAATACCAAAATTCCAAAAAATTCAAAAAAAATGAAAAAACCGGGAAATAACAAGAAATGTTTTTTTTGGAAAACCTAAATATTTGAATTTTTTCCAATTTTACTAAATTTTTTAAGCTATCTCAAATGATGACTTCCCGCTAGGTCACCCATCCTCAAATTGCTCCAAACCAAGCACGCTTAACTTCTAAGTTCTATTCAGTTCAACTACCCTTATGCTACTCAAGTTCTTATTTATATAAGTATCATATCAACCCTTTTAAGCCTTGTATATATGTGTGTAGTTTATGTGTGCTACGTATATCTGTGTAGTTTTTGAAACTTCAAAAGTTTCAAAAAATTCAAAAAATCCCGAAACAAAAAAGTTTGAGGATTTTTACTCTCATGCATGCCTACCCCCACCCCCCGTGGATCGCCTTTTTTAGTTTTGCACAAATAAAAGAAAATGATAAAATCTTTTAAAAATAAAATCCTTTGAGATGTAGTCACGTTTTAGTGTCTAGTCGGTATAAAAATTTTAAAATATGAATTTTGACCTTTTTTGCAGAAAACGAAAAAAATATTGACACGGCCACAACTTTTGCATACCAAAAAAAATATTGACGTCGAAAAAATACGTTTAATATACCAAAAAAATCGTGAGAAAAAAAGGAGCTCGATTTCACCCGGGTTTACCCAGTGAACTTTTCTCAGATTCGGGAAATTCCAAAAGAGTAAAAAGTTATTTCAAAAAGAAGATTTTTTCTACAAAATCAAAAAATAAAAATATTCAACACATTCAAAAAATTCATTTTTTTTGAAAAATATATGTTTTGGATTTTTGGGGGGTTTTTTGAATTATTTTGGGTTTTTTGAGTTTTTTTGGATTTTTTGAATTTTTTTGGGTTTTTGAATTTTTTGGCTTTCTGTGGCGCATATACAACATGCGCCACAGAAAACCACATTTCTGTGGCGCACCACCTACATGCGCCACAGAAATGTGGCTTTATGTGGCGCATGTAGCTACATGCGCCACAGAAAGCAGCAATTCTGTGGCGCATGTGACTTTCGTGCGCCACAGAATTGCAAAATTCTGTGGCGCATGCAGAACCATGCGCCACAGAAATATTTTTTGTGGCGCACGGCTTTTTGGTGCGCCACAAAATGTCGTTCCATAGAAAGGCACTTCCCTACTAGTGTATGGGCTAACTCCCAACTAAGACTTTTGTCAAGCTCACAACTTCATAATTTTAATCACAATAGTTCATGTTTATTAAGTGCAATAAAAGTAAAGTGTGCATCAAGTTCGTGAGATCTTTTTAACCAACTTTTCCCATAACAATCAATAACATAAGCATTTTAATTCAGAAGTGTAGATAACACAATATAACATGATAAACATACTTGGAATAGCATAAAGCTAATAGGTAGAGATGGTGGACTCACTGGAAAAAACTTTGGTTGAAGGTGTTGGAAAACAAGTTTTTACTTGTTGGAATTTTTGGCTAGCAAGAGGGAGAAAGTTGACCATCTAGATGCATGCAAAAGTGTCCATAGAACTAACCAATCCATGTTAAACAAAGTAAAGTAATATTCAACATCAAGACATGAATAAAAGATAGCTCTTGATAAAACACTTGTAAATTAATACTCATTAAAAAGCACATGAATCATGCAACTATATATATCCTTTTAAATCAACTCAAACATCCCTTTCCCAATCTTTTTAATAGCATTCAACTTAATTCAACCCAAATTTCCAGTAGCTCTCTCATATATAATTGATAGTGGTGGTCTCAAGACAAACAAAATATCAAACTGAAATAAAAGAAAATAAATGACGTTCCAACTTTATGCGATATAGTGCATTGATCGAAAAACAGAACTTAGACGTGTGCAAACCGAAAGTGTGTTGGTCCAGTGGGGTTGTCTTCACATCCCCAATCTTATGGTCTTCACCATCCTTGGATAGCTCTTGATGCATCTCCTCTAATCCCTGTGAAAAAACTTCAACACCATTTCTCCCATTTCTTTTCTGTGGGGTGACATTAGTAGGCACAAAACAATTGGATTGCTTGCTGCTTGTAATTCTTAAACAAAAGTGTGAAACATGTCCAGAAAGTATATAATGTTGTATTCCTTCTCATAAACTCAATTGGATCAAAAAGATTCAAGTTAAGAGTTCAAAGAATGCATAAACAAAATGGGACAAAATCTGTCCAAAAAATAGCAGCAGCAAAACGTATTTTTCTACCCTACTTAACTGTGTCGAACAAATCTGAAAAAATTCATGCATATAGAGGATGAAAAGTTGCATCTACAGTTCAAACATCAGCTCATTCGGAGTTACTGAATAGGAATTAAAAATCATACCGTGCACAGATTTGTGCAGAAATAAATTCTCCGAATGCATATAGCAACTTTTTCAATCCAAAATGGGTAAAACTTGGCACTTTATTAAAAAATCCAGAAACTAAACTAAAAACTAAGTCTCTTGTTACAGCAAGAGGACACAAAGAAAATCAAAAATAAAAACAACCGGGTTGCCTCCCGTAAAGCGCTTTTCTTTAAAGCCTTTCAGCTAGGCATGATAATTTTGATGATGCTCTCATATATATAAGAGTTGAATATGAAAGAGCATCAAGAAGCAAATATCAAAGACACTTAAGTGTAACCCACTTCCTATGCAAAGGAATCTTGTAAGAGAATAAATCAATAAAGCACAAAGTGACTAGCATAGGAAGGCAAAATGTCGGGGATGTGACCCCGGGTACCCCAAAGTTGTTGCTTTGACCGAAGCTCCCCGAACATCCTTAACGGGATCACTCTCCACCGAGCCGGAACATCCTTAACGGGATCACTCTCCGCAGACGCCCGAACATCCTTAACGGGATCACTCTCCGCCGACGCCGGGACATCCTTAACCGGATCACTCTCCACAGCCGCCGGGATATCCTTAACGGGATCACTCTCCGCCGACGCCCGAACATCCCTAACGGGATCACTCTCCACAGACGCCGGGACATCCTTATCCGGATCACTCTCCACAGACGCCGGGACATCCTTATCCGGATCACTCTCCGCAGGCGGCGGGACATCCCTAACCGGATCACTCTCTGCAGATACCAGGACATCCTTAACGGGATCACTCTCCGCAGATGCCGGGACATCCTTATTCGAGTCATCATAAATATCTTCGGGAGAGGATAAGAAGAGGACGTGGAGATCCTGAAGACAAGGGCTAGAAGACAAAGGAAAGGATGGACAAGACGTTCTCCAGAGCTCAAGGCCCGAAGCCTGGCAGAAGCCAGCGAGGTAAAGCCACGGGTTTCCTGGATCACGAGGACCTAGGCGCTGACCCAGCCAATTCGGGAAGGGGCTACGGCTTAGACCCCGGTGAGCTACGCCTGACATTACCCGAAGTGGAGTACTAGCCCTGCCGTTGGACTGACAGGGCAATGCCATTACCTCATTGAGCCACGGGCAAAGAAGTAATCCGGCCAGGCTTTATATACAGCACCACCACTTTCTCTGGAGGAGGACACACCCCGAGAGCTCATTTCCCCCTGTGCCTTCATCTTCATCCTAGAGCTCTCACCATTGTCACTGGATACAGCTCAAGGAGCACTTTGTACTTGTCACCATTGAGATATAAAGAGAGTAGGCTAGTGCTGCAGTAGGGGTGTTACCTTCACAAGAAGGGCCCGAAGCAGGGTACATCGTGTGTGCTTTGTGTTCTTGCGGTTCTTGTTCTTGTTCTTGCTTGTTCTTCGTGTTCTTCATGTGTTCTTCGTGTGCGACTCCATCGCGCAATCCCTCCCCGAAACCACAAGCATCTGTTCGGCCCCAGATTAAGCCTACCCCTAGGCATCTGCGTGTTCCCACCACGACACAAAACAAGTGGAACTTCAAAAGTTTCAACATAAAGAGAGAAGACTTAATATTATTGAGATATATGAAGTCATGTCTCCTACTCTCATAAAAACTTTCAGTAGCATCATTGATAAAACCCACAATATAACTATCACATGAAACATTCTTACCATGATCCATATGCATAAAAGTATCAATATTTTCCACATAAGCAAAGTTCTTCTTATTAATAACAATGGGAGTAGGATCATCATAAAGAACTCGAACATGATAGACAAGTTGTATATTAGAGGAATGGTTTTGGTCAATCCCTCTATAATTATGACAAGTTTCATGAGGATGATTGTAATTATAGCCTATGTCATAGTATTCTTTATAATAACTATCAAAGACTGGAGGCATAGTATCATCATAAGCAATGGAATAGTTATCTTCCAAAGTGTGTTCATTTGTAAACATATCATCATCATTTTTACTAGAAGAAGAGGTTTCAAATATATAATCATCAGTAGCAAAAGGATTTTCAAACACCTCATCCCCAAGCTTAGAGCTTTCCATATCATCATTGGAAGGAACATGGATAGTACTAATAGTATAACAATTAATAACATCATCATTTTCAGAATTGGTACCAAAAAGATTTTCAATATCAAAAGTAGTGTGCTTTTCCCAATCATGATCACTACTATAAGTAACAGGCATAGGATCATCATCGAATTCAGACTCATCAGCAACAACTATAATAGGAGCAACATGCTTAGGGGAAGATACCGTTTCCTCTCTCCTTTTACTCCTCCTCTTCTTCTTCTTCTTTCCCTCTTTAGGAGGGAGAGGCTTGAAAAGAGGCTTCTCCACATACCCTGGTTTATTGTTAGAAACAATAGAAGAAACTCGGGAGGATTCCTCCTTTTCATTAATAAGAGTAAAACACATATTAGTCCTTTCATATTTTGGTAAAGTCCCATCTTTTATAATATTTTGTATGTAAGTGTTGGCATGGCAATTATTAACACAATAGAGATAACATCCATGCAACACGCTATTCATATCAAAAGCACTCATATCTAACGAAGAAGTTTTTCTTGATAACTCTTCACACCCCAAAAATAATGTAAGTTCATCATGCTGATTAGGAGTGATCATGTTATCACAAAAGTCTCTCGCAGTACTCATATTAGAACCTGAGCATTGGAATTTGAAATGACCCTCTTCATGGCAAAGTTCACAAATAAAAGGATAGAGGGCACAAACTTTTTCAGCAAGATCACTTAGAGCTCTGTACCATGTTGTAGTTTTTTCATTCCTATGATGAATACAATATTCCTCTTCGATTTTATTCTTTTCACAAGGTCTAAGTGCTCCACAAAAATTAACATGCTTATAAGAAATAGTATTTTCAGAAGTTTGAGCATGTTTATTGCAATCATTAGTAACAATTTCATTTTCCAAGCAAGTGTCTTTAAAAGGTTCATGATACAAGTCCCAATTTTCTTTAGGAATATTAATATGAGAAGCAAAGGTTCTACAACAATCAATAATAATTTGAGAATCAAGACCATATTTAGCACTAAGCTCTTGAAAACTAGCAGTTTCAGAGAAAGACTTAATGCAATCATACTCATAGTTTATACCTGATTCTTTACCTTTGTTGTTCTCCCAATCTTCAGTATTGCGTTGAATTGTTTCAAGAAGATCCCATTTAGCTTCAACCTTCTTACTTGTGAAAGAACCATCTGAACAGGCATCTAGATAATCCTTGTAATGACCTGAAAGCCTTGCATAAAAATTAGTAACAATTATTTCCTCAGGAAGCTCATGGTTAGGACATTTGAGTATTAATGTTTTCAGTCTTCCCCAAGCTTGAGCAATGCTTTCTCCATCATGAGGATAAAAATTGAAAATGTAACTCCTAGCTAGATGCACTTCATGAAGAGGATAAAATTTAGAGTAAAAGAGAGATTCAAGCTGTTTCCAATTCGAAGGACGATCATCCAGCATCCTATACCACTTCTTTGCTTTGTCCTTAAGTGAAAATGGAAATAATTTCCTCATGACATCTTCTCTTGATAAACCTGCAACCTTAAACAACTCACAAAGTTCTGTAAGTTTCAACAAGTGATCATGTGGATGGACTGTTCCATCCCCTGCATAACGTTCATTCATAACCATTTCAACAATTTCCATAGGTATTTCAAAAGGAATACTTTCAGTAGGTGGATTTAGAACATCACAAGCATCATTAGAATTATCACATATGGGAGACAAAGCATTATCAAAGCAAATTTTCTCCTTCAAAGCTGGGGAACTAAAAAGATCATTATCATATAAACTAGCTTCCCCAAGCTTAGACTTTTCCATAGCATTAGGAATAATGGTGTTCAAAGAATTCATGCTAATAGCATTGCTATAACTATTATGCAAACAAATTCCCATTGCTTTTTTAATTTTCTCTTCAAAAGCATCATGTCCTAATTCAATATAAAGTTTATAAAGATCTCTAATTTTTTTGTTGTTTTCCATTAAGCCTAACTAGTAAAATAAAAACAAGAAACCAAAAGATATAACTACAGGATCTAAAGGAGATACCTTCCAACACTTACCTCCCCGGCAACGGCGCCAGAAAATAGCTTGATGTCTACGCACGCTTCTATTCTTGTAGACAGTGTTGGGCCTCCAAGTGCAGAGGTTTGTAGAACAGCAGCAAGTTTCCCTTAAGTGAATAACCCAAGGTATATCGAACTCAGGGAGGTAGAGGTCAAAGATATCCCTCTCAAGCAACCCTGCAATTAAGATACAAAAGTCTCTTGTGTCCCCAACACACCAATACACTTGTCAGATGTATAGATGCACTAGTTCGGCGAAGAGATAGTAAAATGCAGGTGATATAGATAATAGCAGGTGGTAATAGCAATCTGTAGTAACAATGGCAGCAAGCAAACATGCAGCAGAACTGAGAGTAAACGGTGTTTCAATGCTTGGAAATAAGGCCTAGGGATCATACTTTCACTAATGGACACTCTCAACAATAATAATATAATTGAATGCATAGATATTTCCTCTTCACTATGCAACCCCGAACTATCCTCCGGTTGGATAACGAACACCAATCCATTGCGTAGGGCTATAAAAGCACACCCTAAAGTCCGTGTTCCAAACCTAGGGCACCCCACACTGTCAACATGAGCACCCCAAGTAGTACTAAACAAACACCGCAATATCATAGAGACATCCAACACAAAGAACAACTCATGGCAAGTATTCCCATAATCTTTAATCCAAAGAGTGACACACGACACGCGCACTGTCAACTTCGCACCATGGGACAAAGGTGACTCCGGAGATTACATTAACAAAACCACTTGAGTAGCATATTCATAATATAATGAAGAGTAGCATCTATGAATTCAACTAGATTACAAATCTCATGATCACATATAGATCACATCATGGGAGAGAGAGATGAACCACATAGCTACCGTACGAGCCCTCAGCCCCGAGAGAAACTACTCACACATGGTCATGGTGATGAGGAGCTTGATGGAGAGGTTGATGAAGAGGTGCAGCCCGGAGTGGAGACGGAGGCCCGCAGCAGCCACGGCGCGGCGGCGGCGGCTGCAGCCCGTGGAGGCGGCGCAAGGCGCGGCGGCGGCGGCAGCCCACGGTGGCGAGGAGCGGCGGCGGCGGCCCTTGGGGGCAGCGACCCTTGGCAGCCTTCGGCGCGGCGGCAGCGGCCCTTGGCGGCCGCGGCCAACCTTGGTGATGGGGATGGTGTTGAGGAGGTTCTCCTCCCCAAGATGGCTGCTGGGGAGGAGGAAAATTCATAGTATGGGGCTCCTCCCACTTCCTAGGTTTCCTCCCTTTATATATCCTCACGGAATCCCGTCATTCCATCTAGGGCTGCAGTAAATTGGGAATATCTCGGCCGTCCGAACTCGGAATTGTGCGAATTTTATGACTAGATCGATTCTCGGAAAATTCTCTGCAACTTTTTCTTCTGTCAGGGTTCCGTTTGACATCGTCTTCGGGCCCAAACGTGACCATCTTCGAAAAACATTTCCAGACAGATTTCAGGAAAGTCTCAATTCGACTCCAATATGGTTTCCTATTGTATTTTTGATAATTCCTACACAACAAATAGGAAAACAAGAAGATTTTGCACTTTGGCAACTATTAGTAGGTTAGTCCAATAAATGCTATAATATAATATAAATGTGTAAATAAAACATGTGGTATTAATATAAAATAAGCATGAAACATAAAAAATTATAGATACGTTTGGGACGTATCAGCATCATGTAAGTAATGGCAATTAGTGAAGAACTACTGTAAAGCTTGTTGTTGTAATGATTTTCTTTGCATCATTGGTAGTTCGAAAAAGTCTAGATAATTTTTAAGTGAAAGCTTTGGGTTAACAAGGAAGACAATGTAGCGCAAAAAGCGACCTTGGACGCTTTCCTCTCCCGTCTACAGTGCAGAGGAGCGATTTGTGAAACCCCCAGTGAACTCCACCTCGCCGGCGCGTTTTCGCCGGATCCCTCGGCCTCCGCCGGCCGCTTCGGCGGCGGGAGGCCGGGGGATCCCCGTCTCGTGTCCTGTACATAGTGTAGGAGCTTGTTGGTCTCTGGCCGTCGGCGTTCTGGAGGTGGAGGCGCGGCGGTCGGTGTTTGCGGGTGGTGGATCTCCTCTCCGGCGTTGGCGCTCCGTGGAGCTCCGACTTCGATCCACCACCACCTGCGTCCTCGCATCTCCACGGAGGTGCCGTGGGCGTCTTCCCCAGGGTTGGCTCCGAGGGCGGCAGAGCTTCCAGATCAAGATCACGAAGATGAAGAGGCGGCACATCGGATCGTCCACGGCGGCGCTCGACGGTGTAGGTCCTCTGGGACCGGCGCTCGGCGACTTCCCGCTCGCCTGGGGACTGTCTCCGATCCAAGCATCAAGGGAGGCAGCGGCGGCGGCGCGCCACCGACGGCAACGGCGGGTCGACGACGTGGTCAACTTGCAGAAGGACGGTGCTGTAATTTTGTGTTTGTTGGGGTCTTTTCTGTAAGTTTTCCGATGTAATGCTTCTTCTTCTCCCGCAAAAAAAAAACAAGGAAGACAATGTAAAGTCTTATGGTTTTTCAGCCATGTGTTTTTATGTACATTCTTGGTATACCGGTTGATAGTGGTGTTTGCTTAAAAATAAGCTTGCTACCTAAACTCTGTACTAAGTGGGAATGCTGCTTGTGCATCCAAAACCCTTGAGCCAAATCCATGCCATCTCTGTCCACCATAACTACATATTATGTGGTGTTCTCACCATTCCAAGTAAATTTTCTCATGTGCTACCTTTTAACTAATCAAAACTGTTACATTTCCCTTTTTGTGTCACTACTTGAAAGCTCATAAGGATGTGGTAGTTGGGTTTGTCATCTTCCATGCTAATTGATTTCTAAGGACTAGCAGCTTCATCTGCTTTTCCAATTTTATTTTGCACAAAGAGCTGGTTAGTCCATCTAAATATCTAAAGTAATAAATAGACACTCCTCCATGGTTTGAGATTGTTGGCAGGCACCCGAGGATTCGGTTAGCCATGGTTTGTGAAAGGAAATGGTGGGGAGGAGTGTCAAAAAGCTATAAAGTGCATGATATAATGCAAAGTATATATATAAATTTTCGGAACCGCTCTAAAAGTTAGTTAGTTATGGCAGATGACAAGAACTCTATTGCTGATTTGTTGACACCTGCATACACCACTCAAAATAATATTTTATGCTCTCTATATGCCTTCGGGAACTACAAAGTTCTAGCACATGATTTAATCCCTACTTCCCTCTGCGAAGGGCCTTTCTTTTTTACTTTATTGTTGAGTCAGTTTTCCAACTTCTTTCCGTCTACTTAAGCAAACACCAGTGTCAACCTCAGTATAACAGTTTTTACATAAGAGATGTGTTTGATTGATTATATTTCTTTGCCACGACATTATCTGTGTGATAAATATATTGAAGTTGAAGCAAATGCTGAAGCTAAAATCTTCCTCTGTGTTGATTCAAACACTTTCATTTAGAACTTATTGCTTCAATGAGCTAACTCTTATGCAAGATTATTATAGCTCCAATGTCTCCAAGGTACTATTCATGAAAGTTTGCACTTGTGTGATTCATTTTGTTTACTCCTTGTTTACTTGTTAGCAAACTATGGACCATTGGCTTGGATCACTTCATTCAGCTCATGTGCATTACATTATTATTTGATCAAGATTGTGTTGGTAGCATGTCACTTCAAAAATTATGTTGTTTTATCGTTTACCTATTGGAGGACGAGTAGGAACTAAGCTTGGGGATGCTTGATACATCTCAAACGTATCAATAATTTTTGATGTTCCATGCTGTTATTATAACAAATGTTACATGTTTTATTTACACTTTATATCATCTTTATGCATTTTCTGAGACTAACCTATTAGCAAGATGCTAGAGTGTCAGTTCCTGTTTTCTGCTGTTTTTCGTTTCAGAATATCTATTAAGGAAATATTCTCGGAATTGGACGAAACAAAAAGCATCGAAGATATTTTATCGGAAGACTCCAGAACCCCGAAGGAGAAGTGTCGGAGACCCATGAGGGGCCCACGCCACCCCAGGGCGTGGCCCACATGTCAGGCACGCCTATATATTCCCGACATCCCGTAAACCCTAAAACACCCGATCATATTCCACGAAAAGTTCCGCTGCCGCCGTCGTCGTCAACCCTAGATCAGGAGGGTTCTGAAACTCTTCCCGGCACCCTGCCGGAGGGGAGATCATCACCGGAGGGCTCTACATCGCCATGCCTGCCTCCGGAGTGATGCGTGAGTAGTTCACCCTTGGACTATGGGTCCATAGCAGTAGTTAGATGGTTGTCTCTCCACCTTGTTCCTCCATGTTTAGATCTTGTGAGCTGCCTAACATGATCAAGATCATCTTTATGTAATGCTACATGTTGTGTTTGCTGGGATCCGATGAATATTGATACTATGATCAAGTTGTATATCTATCTATGTGTTTTTGATCTTGCATGCTCTCCGTTGCTAGTAGATGCTTTGGCCAAGTAGATGCTTGTGACTCCAAGAGGGAGTATTTATGCTAGATAGTAGGTTCATGCCTCCAGAAATCTGGACAAGTGACAGCAATGGCTAAGGTTGTGGATGTGCTGTTGCTACTAGGGGTAAAACAATGATGCAATGTCTACGGTCATTTGTGTTGTTTACATTACGCACTTTACTTAATGCAATAATCTGTTGTTTTGCAACTTAATACTGGAGGTGATGCGGATGCTGACCTGAAGGTGGATTATTTAGGCATAGATGCATGCTGGATAGCGGTCTATGTACTTTGTTGTAATGCCCAACTAAATCTCATAGTGAACATCTTGTCATATATTGCATTGTCATGCACTCTCTATTTGTCAATTGTCCAGCTGTAATTTGTTTACCCAGCATGTTAGTTATCTTTATTGGAGAGACACCACTAGTGAACTATGGACCCCGGTCCAATTTTCCTCATACTGTTAAACACCTACTGCAATCATCTGTTCTTTGTTACTTCCTGCAATTTCTACTGTTTTCCACACCATACGTTTAATCCTTTGTTTTCAGCAAGACCGGAGAGATTGACAACCTCTCTGTTTCATTGGGGAAAAGTAGTTTGATTGTGTTGTGTGCGGGTTCCACGTTGGTGATCGAGTAACGGCGCCACCAGCAACCTTCTGAGGAGCCTCCGTGTCCTACTGGTTCGATAAACCTTGGTCATATTTCAAGGGAAAACTGCTGCTGTCCTACATCATACCTTCCTCTTGGAGTCTCCCAACGAACGTGTGTTTCACGGTCAACACACCTTCGCATAGTCGCCATACCACATGGTCTCACGGAATTGATCCTCGACCCTCTTCCAATACCGACCGTAGGTTTAGTTGGAGCCGACGATGGAGTCGTTGGTGACGAGCTTCCATGCGTCGACAAGGCACTCATCCTCCTTGGTCTTCCACCACTTCCCTTTCGTGCCCTTCTTCCTCGTCTTCCGGACCGTCGGGGCCTCCGCGTCGTCGCCACCTGCTTCCTCGTCCTCATCGCTACCCTCCACGTCGTCGACGCCATGCATGTCCTCTTCCTCCTCATCGTCGCCCTCTTCCTCGCCACCGTCTTCCGGACCGTCCCATTCGGCCTCCAAATATGGCTGCATGGCACCGGTCCCCGTCCCACTACGGATCATCTCACCCATCACTTCCGCCCCATCGATCTATTGCAAAAACAACGTGCAGGTCGGTCACATATGTATTGAACACAATGATCATGGGGAAAAAGCCGGAGATCTCGTACCATTACATGGTCGTCGTCGTTTGTCATTCCGTCGAACATGTGCGCGTCGTTGCCGTCCTGGCCATTGACATCCGTGCGAAAGAGGCATTGCTGGCCGCTAACATCGCCGCGATTGAGGCGCCGGCCTCTCTGTAGATTCGGCGAGTCGGCGAAAGCCTGGTTGAGGTCGATGGGGATGCCGACGCCGACAGTCGGCGAGTCGGAGCGGCTACTGCTATCACAAAATGGCGAGATCCGTACCCTGGAACGCGGCGGCACCACCGCCATCAATGTATGCGGGGTTCGACGGCGATGCGGCACCCACGTTCGTGCTCCCTTGGCTAGCGCCGCCGGCCGTGTACGCCATCGACGCCCGGATCAGATCTAAATCCTTCTGCCTAGCCTCCGCATTGATGCGCCGCCCCCTCCTGTCTATGGTCGACGCCGCACGACACGCCTGCTCAGCATCCCAGGCTGCATCCGACATATCTGGCGGACGCGCACGAGATTTGCAAGGGACGATGTAGCCGCTACCACCACCGCGAGCGGCACCCCGCCGTCCTCCTCCGCCGCGACCGCCGCCACGGTTGCGCTTGATGGGCGACATCGGCGTCGGACGTAGATTGGCCAAGGTGGGAGACGCGGGAATGAGGAGCGCGGGGGAGGCAAATGGCGGCAGAATGAAAATGGACGGGAGGGAGGGGGAAGTGATATCAAGCGTCCCGTGTCGCTGACGCTTCGGGCCCACACGTCGGCTTTGGCGAGCCGCGCGTTGCCGCGGTTGCCGGCGCGGCCGGTTGCGTCCCTAGAACCTTGGCGCGAAACGGGGTTGCCGGACGCTCTATTGGGACGTGCCGGCAACATTTGGCCCATTGGGCACGCCGCTGGGGGCCTATTTCATGCCGGCGCGCCCAAAATGTCTATTGGGAGCGGAGTTGGGCGCGCCGTTGGAGATGCTCTTACGAACATACCGGCGGATGTAGCTAGTCTCGTGGCCGACGACATCGTCGTGTCCCAAGTTTAATGGAATATCTGTGTTCCATGTAAAAAAAGGGCAGTACTTGAGCCTTAGTTTTTTCTTTGATTTTTTTCAAAAAAGGTTTAAATGGCCAGCAAGATCATTCATACAAAGGGGTCAAATTTTCTATTACTATCGGCGATTCTACGGTAGAATCACTAATTGTGTAACTAAATTTTTTTTTTTGAATTTTTTGGAGAAAACTATCACACACTTGTAGTTTGGTGCCATTTTGCACCATATCGACATAAAGTTATTTAAGTGAGAGAAATTAGATAGAAATCGATAAATTCACATTTTTTGGGGATTATTAATCACGTATGACCTACTTTGGGTGAAAATTGGATTGGTGCCATTTTGCACCATATTCTTTGTACTTGCTTCACAATTTCAGCTCCGTTTCCAACTTTCCCCTCTCGTGAACAGTGCTCCTGAGAGGCGAAAGGAAGGGCGCCAAGTTCCCTCGCTCCGCCGACGGCCGGATCGCCGGTCGCATCCCTCTCCGGCTGCCCTTGTGGCGGCGGGAGGGTGGAGGGGCCGTCGATCTGTGCTCGAGGCCTGTAGATAGTAGGGTTAGGCTCCCCATCGGCGCTGGCAGGGTGGTGGTGGCGGCGGCGGTGTGGAATAAGGTGGCCAGTGCTTCTTCCCCATTACGGCGAGGCCATGGCGGGCGGAGCCGTGAAGCATCTGGCGTTTGGTGCCCCCAGATCCGTCGATCTGGTGGGAGTTGGTGCTCTGGGCGAGGTCGCCGTGGCGAAGGTGGTGGCCTTTCCCTTGAGCTTTTGTCCCCCGTCCTCGTCTTCGTCTTGGTAAGGTGGCTCCTGGCCTTGCTGTGGAGGCGCTGGGGGTGCGGAGGGGAGTTGGTGCCTGGCGCTGGGCTCCTTTTCGCCTGTACAAGAGGTTCTTCTCTGGGATATCGGAGTTCGTCGCCGTCTTTTGGTCCGCTGTTCTGGCTCCTCCGGCCGGCCTTGGTGGTGCGGGTTGGGCTGCTTCCGTCAGCGGGCTCTGGTTCTTCGTCGCCTTGCTCCTTCCTTTTCCGGCCGGCCGTGGTGGCGAGGGATAAGGTGTGGTCAAGGCGGGCTTCCGGCGGCGTCTCCGGCAAGCCGTGTCCGTGCTCAGCGCAGGGAGAGTTGGAAGAAATGAGGTTGCGGGGAGGAGGCGCCTTGGCCGTGCTCGTTTAGAGTTCTTCGGTTCCGTCGCTTGCGGCGGGCGGCTTCTGCGGTCTTCTTCTCCATGAGTGGGGCGTTTCCTTGCCCGCGGATGGTGGCGGCTTGGGTTCTTCTTCTCCGGCGAAGGTCGGCAACGAAGCTCTTCTCCAGGCGGTGCGGCGGTTCAGCGTCTGGTTCGTCAGGCGACGCTGTTGTGCTGGGTGCTGCGGCTTGTTCTTCTGCGAATTCCTGCTCTTTCACTTGTATTTTGTGTTGATTTCGCAGTGTGTATCTCTTCAAAAAAAATCTCATATTTGGCACTCTGAAAAAGCAAAAATATATTTTGATAAATAATTTTAAAGCTCCCTTTGGTACTATCGTTTGACATAACAAAATACACATATGTGCCAAATATGGATACAACATCATGAACTATGCCATGGGCATGGCCCTCATCTTACTCATTTCGTTTTAAACCCCATGAATCTTTATACATGATAGTCTTTTTTCTGAATACATTCAAAGTTTAGATTTTTTCGTCGAAACTAGTACACATAAAAGGACTCCATGAGAAATAATTTTATGCATCTGAAAAATTCTTAATTTTCTTTAATTTTTTCAAAAGAAGGACAAAATGGCCAGCCTGACTATTCATCGAAAGGGGTCGAATCTTTTAAATAATATCGGCAATTCTGTGATAGAATCACTACTTGTGTACCTAAAAATGACTTTTTGAAAATTCCAAGCAAAATCACACACATGTAGTTCAAATTTCAATTAATTTTGATAAATCGGCATAAAGTCATTTAAAAGATGGAAATTAGATTGAAATCGATAAAATTCAAAATATTTGGGAATTATTAATCAAATATGGCCTACTTTTTGGGAAAATTGAATTCGTCCATTTTGCACCATATTCTTTGTACTTACTTCACAAAACATCTCATTTTTGTCACTCGGAAAATGGAAACTGATATTTTGACAAATAATTGGAAAACTCACTTTGGCACTACTTTTTGCCAGACCAAATACACCTATGTGTAAAAGTGTTCATATTCGGAATTTAGAACTTTTCCTAAAAACTAGTACACATAAAAGGACTGCATGAGAAATAATTGTATCTTTGATGATTTTTTAATTTTCTTTCATTTTTTTAAAAGGTCAAAATGACCAACATCATTAATCATCGAAAGGGGTCGAATCTTTTAAAACTATCTAATATTATGTGATAGAATCACTGCTTCTGTACCTATAAATAATGTTTTTTTAAAAATCTGAGCAAACTATCACATACTTGTAATTCAAATTTGAATTAATTTTGATAAATCATTATAAAGTCATTTAAATGAGGGGAGTTGATGCGGGCATCGTGTTAAAAGTTGCAGCTAGGACAGTAGTCACAAAATTTTATGTCTAAGGCTGCGTTCTTTTTAATGTGTTTGGGTCGAGCATCCATTGGGTCGGTTTCTATCCATAGGAGTCCAAGTTATTTAGGATTTGTATTTGTTTCGGTTTGGGCATGTCCGACCGACTAGGTGTTGTCCTACTATATAAAGGAGCCAACGGCTAGGATTTTAGGAGAGTCGAAAAATATGCAGTAAAAGTTCAAGGTTGCCTCCTTTCCAAGGGACCGACGTGTATGACAGTGTCTCAGACGTTCATTAGTTATCAAATAAATTGAGGCATGAGTGTTCTTGAATCTGTCACGAGTTATCGTGCGTGGCGAGAAGATCCTTGAATCTGTCAAGGGTTGTCTAGCTTGGCGTGAGGCGTTGTTTATCTTCATGTTGCTCTTCTAAATCTATCATAGTTCTTCAGGTTACGTGTATTGCACACATGGTTGCGATAATAGTTATCTCGGTGATTCTTGCGGTGAAAGGTCGGGCAAACAACTACATCAGGAGTTGGATAGAAATCAATAAAATTAACAATATTTGAGAATTGTCAACTAAATATGTCCTAATTTATGTGAAAATGGATTGGTTCCATTTGGCACCATATCGCATTTTTTTTGCACTCGAAAATTGGAAAGTTATATTTTGATAAATAATTTGAAAACTCCTTTCGACACTATTGTTCGCCATACCAAAATACACCAATGTGTATGGTCACAATATCATGAACGATGCCATGAATATGGCCCTCATCTTACTCATGTGCTTCGAACCCCACAAATCTTTGTACATGATAGTGTTTTTTGTGAAGACTTTTTTCTAAAAGTGTTCATATTCAGAATTTAGAGATTTTCCTACAAACTAGTACACATAAAAGGACTCCATGAGAAATAATTGTATTTTTGGCTATTATTAATTTGCTTTAATTTTTTCAAAAAGGGTCAAAATGACTAGGATGATTATTCATCGAAAGGGGTCGGATCTTGTAAAACTATCTGAGATTCTATGATAGAGTCACTACTTGTAAAAATGATATTTTTTTAAACGTCCTACTGTTGTTTTCCCTCACAAGTTTTACCAATTCTTTTGTATCAGCCAACTGATTTTTTTCGCTTCCTTCCTCTGCCGCTACAAAAGCGAAAAATTTCTAAGTCCCGCTTCATGTCCCGCCAACAAACTCATTTTTTTCCGGAAGTACCGCATCCTCCTTCCACTCGAACTTTTCTCGAGTCCATAGAGATACTATTCTCATTTCTCAATTTTTAATTCAGTTACAGTTTTTTTTAATTCAGTTACAGTTAACCACGCGGGTACGCGATATCTGTCACAGATTATAAGACGTTTTGGTATGCTAGGCCTACCAAGTCTTCTAATCTAATTAAAAGACGGAGGTAGTAACTGTTCTTCTAAGTTCAAGGTGGGTCAACTTTTGCCTTTTCTTGTGTACACTCGGACCAACTTGCTACAATGTGAACAGGAGTTCTTGTACTCTCGGTTTATGTAAGATCAATTTTGGCATGTCTGAATGTTGTGCTCTATGCATGTGTTCTGGTGTGCACATCAGGTCATGCTGCGCCATATCTTGTGCTCTATGCATGTGTTCTGGTGTGCACATCAGGTCATGCTGCGCCATATCTATCTCTGCCATGTTACTGTGTTTCATTATCAGTCATGAATCGCAACCCTCCTGAAGAGAAGAAAAGATACCAGGGCTGATACATGTTTCAAGACTTTCAACTATAATGTGTGAACATGACTTCATATATCTCATCGGCGATAAAATAATTATTATTTAACACCAAAAAGTGGGTTCAAATTTACCATAACAAGTACTCCCTCCTCTAAATATAAGATGTTTTAGCTGTTTTCCAGATACACATGTATCTAGACACATTTTAGTGTGTTCACTCATTTCAGTCCAGATCTAACCAACATGTGAAATACCTAACATCTATATTTAGAAACGAATATAGCAGTACAGAAGAAACATCAATAGTAGCAACTGTTTCTAGAGTGTAGCGACACAAGCAACAAATAGGTTCAAGTGTAGAGTGGTTCATATGCATCCTCTGTCCTATAACGGTCATCTTCAAATGCATGCTCTGTCCATAGCTGGAGCAGACCTTTGTCCTCGGGGGGCACATCGAGGCCCTCACAGAGCAGTGACGAACTGTCATTCAACATATTTTCAAAACAAAGGGGTGTGGGTCAGTTTACTAAACCTTCATAATACAAGCATAAACAAATAGCATTTGAATGTGTACAAACCTGTTTGAACCACCTTTATCAGTAGCATCAGCAGCACTATGCCTACAAAAAATAACAAACGGAAGTTTTTAACATCATATAACTGAACTGGATTAGTCGGCGAGAATGTGGAAATGAAATGTTAATACTGCGGAAAATCATGAAAACTGCAGATGTTATCGGAACACAAATTATGTACAACTAAATGTAAATCTTAGGCATCAAAAAGAGCTTACACAAACTCTGAATTAGCAAAACATATTCTAGCCTTCAAAGCATGACAACATGACAGATGGTAAGAGCACAAGTGTCCAGGTAGTATCATTACTTATTTACCACAGGGAGAATGATTCACAATGCAAAGCACCTAGATCAACAGAAAGATGGAAACGTACCAAAGAAAATCTAATTGTATATACTGTTTGGCATCCAAAACAGTACCATCATATCAGACAGGAATGTAGGATAGGACAGTGAGAGGGCAAGCATGGTAAATCTAACCAAAGAAGCCACAGCTTGTAAATACTGCAAGTCTAGAAATACCAACCTAGTTGTCCCAGCAGAGCACCCCAGGAATTCAATAATTTTGTTCATTGGTACAAAAAAATTCATTTTGCCACGTCGGAGGTTCACTCCAACAAAGTTCCCATCAAAATCAATAAGGGGGTATCCAGTCAGAGCCTAGCAGAAAACAAAAGTTACAATGAAGGAAGTTGCATAAGAAAATGGAATTGATAATGTCTCAAAACTGATAGATCAGTGCATATATGCCATAGGTTAAACTATAACACAGCAAATTATTTCCACCATGCAGAGAACTAAAGGAAGAAGAAACGGCTCACCGTGTTCATTTTATCTGTGGAGAGCATAAGCTTACGGGGTTGATCACTCGCAGGGCCAGTCACTGTCCCATTTGTGAACTTCAACTTGCCTAAGCCGAAACAACGCACAACAGCTACTACCTTACTATTAGACTCAAACTGCACGCGATGTCTTGAACTGAGATGTGCTTCCTGAAAACCACGTGCACGCCTGATGTTCACAACAGCAAGATCATACTTGAAATCACAACTCTCTACGTCTACCCTGCCAATGACAAATCGACCACTGGGAAGACGCACTTTAATCTGCACCGACAAAACAAAAATAGGTGAACTGAACAGGATGATATTATATTGATAATAAGCAATGAAAGAAGTACAGGGGAAGTTGGAAGCACCAACCATCAAGTTATTAGTGATCCCATCATGTACAGAGCGAACTAGATTAGCTGAAGTCAAAATTCTTGTGGTATCCGTTAAGTTTTCAATAAATATTCCTGTGCATTCAAATACAACCGTACCTCCTACAGATGATATCAGCTTCGATCACTAATTGCCGAGGTACAAGTATGGAAAATAATGGGCATATGACGAGTATAATTACCAATGAATGAAGCAAGAGAAACAACACTTTCTGATATCTTTGACTTAATCTGTTCTGTGAGATTACTCGAGGAACGTACACAGGACTTAACAAAGTTAACGGATTCATCTTCAGAGGCAATAGCTGGATGGATGGGTCCTAGTTGATTAAAGAAACATGGTGTAAGTGTTACAACAGCTTGGCCACATAAATGCTTGAAGGAGAATCAAAGGATGCAAAATTAGTGACTCACGTTGCTTAAGTACTGTTTTGCTAGCATTTTGCTTTTTATTCAAGCGTGCCATGTTCTTGCCTCTTCCTTTGCACTTGGTTTTCTTCATCATGCCAGCCCTGGAGACGATAAAACAATCCAAATGCCATTTATAAGAACAAGTAAAAGGTAGCCCGGGCTACATGTAGCCTCTTATTTTAATTTTTTTGAAATGACATTTTAAAGTTTCAAAAAATCTGAAAAAAAATTAGATGCTGATAATAATGTATTATATCAATATGCAAATTTTCAATTCGAAAAACATTGTATTTTGAGCCACACAAAAAAGAAAATTTGACAAATTTTGGAGGGTTCAAATTCTGGCACTGTTCATTACTTAAGATCTGTCATTTTTACTCAGCCTAGAATATAATGTACTTCTGGTTGAAACCTTGCAGATTGATCGGATATATCATTACCTACATCTAGGATTTTTTTCAGATTTTTTTTGGAGCTTTAAAATACTTCTTCTAAAAGGAAGGAATGTGTGTGTGTGTGTGTGTGTGTGCGTGTGTGTGGAAAACTAGCAGCAACCATAGCAGCATTGATACTTCTTCTAGGCTGGAATATCAGCTGCAATGGCTGTGATTTTGCAGGAAAGGTAGTAAATATGTCTATCCGGAAACCGTAATACCCAAATTAATAGTTGAGCAAATGGAGTTAACTAGGTCCCCTCACCGTACTGGCAAAGGGGTGAATACATCTCGTCAAGTTAAGAGATCCAAACGAACAACCATGAAAATCTTGCTATGAGGAGCAAGGGAACCAACCAACAAGCCGTGCCAAGATACCTTTGGTCAGCTAGGCTAGTTTGCCCATCCTAGCACGGGAAAGGCTCGGCAAGACACTGGAGCATGCCCTAGGTCACCTAGATTTCATAAAGATTTTTAGGGTTGGGTAATTAGAGATTGCGGTAGGGGTTACCTTACTCCGGCGGCGGGTTGACCAGAGGTGGCGGCGGGCGGGGATTTGGGCGATTTGGGCGAGGAGGAGGGAGGAAGGAGACGCGCCGCCGGGATCCCCGGCACTGTCGAGGAGGAGGAGGAGGAGGAGAGAGGACAGGAACGGATGAGAAGGGTTTGGACCCTCGTGTGGTGTGTTGCTCTACGCCTTTGCGTCTCGCACACAGTTTGTAGTTTGGATGTTCGCAAAGCTACATACAGATCAGCGAGCAAGCCGCATCCGGATGAAAAGAGACGGACGCCGATTTTTTTGCGTAGGAGTATCCTATCTTTCTAGTCATAGAAATTTGGTGCTTACGTGTCTTGTAATTTGATCTTTATTTATAATGGACACGTATTACCATAGAAAAAAAAAAGAGAAACAGTTTGGAAATTTGGACATTTTCTGGTCTAGAAAACGAGACCAACTTCAGTGCCATACTTTCATAAAAGAATTGATTCTACGTCAGAATTTCAGAATTTTGCCCCCAACGGGGTCGAACCCTGTTCGCGGTATCAGCCACCGCTTCCTTGCCACTAGGCCTCTACATTGTTCTCATATTTTTCCAATATGTTCTCTCGCGTACCCGGAGACCCTTCTTCACCGCCGTTCGCCTAAAACCCCTCTGTCGGATACTAGTGGGTTTAGGCCTCAACCCCTAAGGCATGCAATACTTTTTCGTTCCATGACGTTCATGACTCCCCACCTACAGTAATATTACAGAAGCTTCTCCACCGACCTAAACCTACTTACTGCATCAAGACTCCACAAAGATCTACTCAAATATGGACTACACTCAAAAGAAGGCTACGAGATCAAGACTTAGGGTGTGTTTGATCTAGGGGGTATGATTCAAGGGATGAGGGCACCCCCAACCACCTGGTTGGGGATAGCCAATTTTTCTGTTTGGTTGAAAGAATAAAAAGAGGTTAGGGATAACCAATTTTTCGTTTGGTTTGGAGGGATCAGAGTGGCTAGATAGTTGTGATAACTCTCTTTGGTTGAGGTGGTGAGAGCATCTCCACTCGCGGCGCTCAAATGACCGCCCAAACGCCTTACAGACAGGCCCTTTGGACGGCGTCCGGACTATCTGTCGCATTTGGGCGCCCTCGCTCCCCACTCGCAGCGCCCAAAGGGGCATCCCAAAGGGGTTTTTTTATTTGAATTCCAGTATTTTGTTAAGCAAAAATCAAACATACATAAATGTTTTGCATTCATATTTCGCATTTTCTCAGAAAAATGTCCTCTGCTCGAGCTGTCATTTGTATGCAGAGTGAAACAAGATGATCTATAGATTTGTTTGCAAAGCAGAGTAGGGATGTCTCGAGGTTGAGAAATTTGGCGAAATTACAAGCCGCAAAATCTATATGACCAATAAACCAACCTATACTAACATCAAAATTAACTCCAAATGCAAGGAGTTAAACCTGAGACGGGACAGGGCCAATCTCCACAAATATCAAGAAACAAGGCACATAAATTAGTAAACACAACATTGTTGTAGACAGAAAAGCTTCTGTTCAGTACATAGCTGATTAGCTGCGACGGCAAAACATGCAGATTTAACTTCTGTTCACTAGAAAACTCGGATGTTAAAACGGAATGGAGCAACACAGAGCACCACAATTTCAATGGCAATACACACAGACATCACATTGTAGCAGTCTTAACAACTTGGAACAAAGCTCTCAGACAATGGTATTTGCGTTGCTGGCGATACTGGGCCAAAAAGGTCAGTGCACTCCTTTCCCGACTGGTCCGGTGATGGCAGATCCTTTCATCCCACCTTTGGGATTGACGATCATCCCTGGATTGTCTGCAAGCAAAACGTACAACCACAAATCAGTTACAGTTCTGTACGAAAATTAACAAATCCTAGGTGGAAAGGCACAGATTCAGAATGGAATCCTATAGTAAGGAATAAAACAAAGGTAGGAAGACAGAAACATCCTAGAGTAGTATAAAACAGATGTTTGTCTCATCGCAAGTCCCAAAGTTTCAATGCAGCAGCGCTGCTACCAACGCAATGGAATATGAGAACACCTTCTGATGGAGCAATTCCTGAGAGATGCTTCATTGCCAAAAGGCTTACGGTGTGACGTTTGCTTAGGAATATACAGACTTGGAGTGATTGCTCCACAGAAAGCAAGAGGACTGGAGGTCCTCCCATCAAACTGAAAAAAGTGTTCATGCATACATAAAGATAACGGGTAGGCCAAGCAATAAACCATTCGGGAGAATATAAGAAAAAGTTCGAATGAGAAATTGCAAAAATAAGATGATTTTTGTCTCATGGCAAGTCCACAAGTTTCACTACAGCAACGCTGCTACCAAGGGCAATGCAATATGAGAAGGCCTTCTGATGGAGGAAGGAAACCTCAACATCAAAAGGCTTACTTTGTGACGTTTACTTAGGAATATACAAACATGGAATGTTTGCTACGCAAAAAGCCAGAGAACGATGCCTCCTGTCACACAGGAATATGTTTTCATAGATATACAAAACAATCTGTTGACTAAACATGCAATGGATGAAGAAGATCTGCGCATTAGTTTGAAATGAAATTTGGAAAACCCAGATGATCATCTCACGGCAAGTCCCAAAGTTTCAATGAAACAACTGCTACCAAGGGCGATGGAATATGAGGCTGCCTTCTTATGGAAAATTCCTATGGGGAAGCCTCGACATCAAAAGGCACAATTTATGACGTTTGCTCAAGAATATACAACAATGGAATGTTTGCTCTTATGTAAGCTAAAGTACTCTGTCCTCCCGTCAAAACAAAATTTCATAAGACAAAGGTGTGAAACAAATAAATTTTGGAGACAAGTGTCTCATGGCAAGTCCCAAAGTTTAACTGGGCGACGCCGCTATCAAGGGCAATGGAATATGAGACCGCCTTCACATGGAGCTATTACAGAGGAATCACGGCATTCAAAGGCTTATTTTGTGACATTTGCCGAGGAATATACAAACATTCAAAGTTTGCTCCCTATCAGGCAGAAGGACTCGGATGTACCCCGTCACACGGTGAGACGCTAACTGTTTATCAACTAATATCTCATGCCAACTGGAGATTCAACCATCATCAACAACTAACACAACAAAAGAATATCTAGACTTAACAGCACAAACAGTTGCGAACAGACAATGTCTCCTATGGGACAATGTTATTTGTTCACAGAAAATGAGAAATTGTCAATGCAAGGAAAGAATAGAAAAAAAAAACTCGTTAGTAAAACTACAATGGTATTTTATTTTCAGATAATTAATGCTCATGGATAATTAAATCACAGAATCTCAAGGTATTAACTACTGGCACAGTCGTACATATACCAGTCCCCAGCAATAGAGCCTATACTATGGCCCGAAGCCTCACGTTACTATCTGCACCTTACTGAGTTTGTAATCACACTGGTTTGTCTATGGTTCTACTCTCCTCCTATTGGCCTCCTACATATATATAGGTACTCGAAAAATGCAAGATTAGGTAAGAACATGGAACTGGATGCCATGGTTAGTGAAACCCTACAAGATTTAAAAAAGCAAGAATGGATTAATTGAGATGATGCATCTTGAAGGGAGAGAGGAGAGAGAGAGAGAGAGAGAGTATTGTTCCTTTGTTTTTTTTTTTTGATGCACCAAAAGGCAATGATGAAAGAGTATCTGATTTTTTTTATCCCTTTTCAACAATTCAAAGTGCACAAAAAGGCTGGGGACTTAGGGAGGAGCCCGAGAGCAGCAGCAAACGGAGCAGACCACCAGCAGCCATAGCTGCGAGGGGAGAGGCCTGGGGAGCCAGCGGCTGGCCGAGAAGACCAGGAGCCGGCAGGAATAGGCGGCAGCAGCGGCCGGCTTGCTCGTGACGGCGGTGGCCAAGGAAGAGGACTGGGTTGGGACTCGATTTGGTTTCACAACAGAAAACTGCGCAAGTTGATCTAGGTATCCGAAACTGGGGAGGCCAAAGTATTGGAAACAATTATGAAAGGTAGGGTCATTTCTCTGGTCACATACCTGTCGACCTGGAAATGTGCTACCACCCATATAGATCAGTCCAATAAAATGCTCGAGGTCCTGCAAACAAATAAGGTCAAAATGCAAAATCCATAAGAACTTTTTTCAAGTTAAAGAAGGATAGGGTGAATATTTTTTGTTGATATTAAGCATAGGATACCTTAGAACCGACAATTTTGTTCAACTCTTTTTCAAAAGTTGCCCTGTTATAAGCGGTGGTTGGCCCTTGGAAGTTGGCATAAGAAATACCAACAAGTGCTCCATCTACATTGAACAAAGGTGCGCCATTCTCCGCCGTAACGGTGGGACCACAGCTATGTGCGAAGAAGTGACGATCTGCAGGGCTGAGGCACATATTTTTATTAGTATAAACCACAAGAAAAAGTAAAGAAAGACATCAAATTGTTTTGACAAGAAAAACTCACAACACAACTTGTCCTCCTGTGGTATTCAAATTCAAAGTTTCATCGATGAAATCGGAGAGGTAGACTGCTTCGAACATTGAAACATCTCCCCCAAACTCAACTGCAGAAATCTGACGGATATCGTACGGAACGTTTTGGTGTTTAACGTAGAAGCCAGAAAGACGCCCCCCTTCTACTACTGGTTCTGAAAGAGCTTCAGGCCCAATGTCAAACTGAGAACCATCCGGGAGCACAACATGATATGATGCCGTAGGAAGTAGGACAGAGCTCAGTACTATGACATACAAAAACTCCTTTTCCGCACAAACAATTGTGCCGGTAAAACGGCAGTGCACTGTCTCGCCCACTTTTGTTTTACTCGGGGCAGTAGCATGTACATAGGCCAACTTTGACTTACACCGTGTACGGAAGGCTAGCTGAAACTGTTCGTCAGTCATGCTGCCCACCTACAAGTAAATTCAAATCAGGGCAGAAGCTAAGATGCAACCAGCAAACAAATTGAGGCCCCGTTTGGATCAAAGTATTCTTGGAGGAATTTCACAGGAAAGGAATCCTGCAGGAAAGTTTCCTATTGTAACGTTTGGGACACAGGAACGAAGTATAGGAAAAATAAAGGAAACTTTCCTATGCCCACGATTTCACAGGAAAACCACAGGAATCTAAACATTGGCTGGGAGCTCTTTTTTCGTTTCCTTTGCGTGGATCGAGGTAAATGAGCATTGGCTCTCGAGGTAAATGAAGCATACTACGCATCCATGCAGCAGAGACTAATTCTTTCAATGAGTCAATTAAGTTTTCCTACATTTTACCTCTTCCTGCGTTCCAAACGATCTAGTTGAAAATTTTCCTATGTTTTTCTTTCCTCCGTTTTGCAGGTGCATTCCTTTCCTATACCTATACTTTTCCTATTCCTGTGTTTTTACTTTCCTACATTCCAAACAAGCCCTGAAGAGACGGTTCTAACACGGGAAACAATTGAGTAAAAGGTAAACATCACAACTAACTGAAGACAGGGTTCGAACATTACATTCAGTTGACAGAGCAGGAATGTTAAAATAACAAGACAATAAAGAGCGGGCGAAGGAAAGAAAAATACCAGGGAAACAAGAGGAGAAAAGATGGCTTCCCTCCGATGCACCTTAAGCACGGATGGGGAGGAGAGAGGAGGTCGCTCCGGACGGCGGGATCGGCAACGGCCAGGACCGGGTGGATGTCCTCGACACCTCTAGGGTTTGGCGAAGGCGCGCGGAGAGGATTGGGTGTCCAGCGTCGAAGGATCTGGAGGAGCGGCGGCGAGAACCAGGAAGGGGATCGACTGGTCGGGTTTTCTCCTCTCGGGAGCTCCTAGGAAAAATAGATCGTCGGAGCGGCACGGCCATTTTTCTCTTTCTCATATGTATTCTCTCCGTTTCAAAATTAGATGACTTTAATTTATCTAAATATGGATATATCTAGACATATTACATGTATAGATACATCCACATGTGGCCAAATGAAAATTATCTAATTTGAAATGAGTGAGTACATAGTCATGCACGTAAAGTAAACAAAAACAAAAGTACAAACATAATTGTTTTCGAAAGTAACAAAAAACGGATTACGTGTACAATCAAATTGTCGAAATAGGCTTTCGCCCCGCTATATAATATAGCAACTGCCCGATACAACAAACGAAAGTAACGGGCAGCAGCAAAAACACGCCCAAACGGAAAAAAAATGGAGACAAAAGCAGATAGACTAAGCTACGGTGACCAAGCAATGAATCGTCGAGTACCAAGCATCACATTTAAGAAGGAATGTGAACGCTGTTGCCTGAGCGTCGTCCGACGGACCCTGGTGGCGGCAGCGACGGGGGAGGGGGAGAGGGGGGCGAGGTGAAGGGAAGATGGAGGTGACGCGATCACATGAGGTTTTTTTCCCTCTCTATGTGTTACTTCGTAATCGTGTACATTGAAATTGAAAGTATAAACACATTAAAACCCGAAGTACAGAAATATTGAGTACGGGTAATAAATTTCACTTGAAGTGCAAATTCTAGAAAAAACGAAGTACAAAATCACTGAAATTCAAAGTACAAAACACTAAACCCGAAGTACAAAAACATCGAATATCAAAGTACAAAAATCACGAAGTACAAAATTCCGCGAAGTAAAAAGTATGCTGAGATCTCGAAATACAAGTACGTTGAAACTCGAAGTACAAGCAGATTTTGGAAATACACTATTTTGTTCAAACCTATCAACATGGTATCTTTTGTTTTGAATATCTCAACGTGAGGATGTTAACAGTAAAAATGGTTCGTAATTAGACGAACGATTCTCGATATATTTTATTCTAAATTTTCGGCTTTGAAAAATAAAAAGGAAAATTATACTCTCACCTCCCATATCATTTTCTCTCTCAAATTCATCCGACTTTCATTATCCTTGCAATACTTGTCGGACATGACCGAGCGAAGGAGAACGGGTCAAGTGGCGCAACAACAGCGCGGGCGGGATGAACTTTCCAAAGTTTTCTCTTTTCTTAGTGAGATTTCAGAGCTTTTTCCTTTTTGAGGATTATTACTAACGTAACCGGACGCTGCCGGATCGTGGTTGACCATGATCTGACAACCCCGGAAAAAAAAATGAGTTGCGGCACGCGCGTCCCAGGGGCCAGGAGTCCAGGACACGCCGGACGCACGCCCCAGATGTGGATTTGGCGGGACAGTAAAGAAAGGCGTTCCCATGAGATTTTCTTCACCAAACTCTGCACCATGGACGCTGTGGAGGAACCCTAGCCCCTAGACCCTCAATAAAATCTCAATGAATCAAATCCCAGCAAAAACATCAGCAACATAATTCCCTTCTCTCCTCCCTCTCGTCCCTGATTCCCCACGTTGCAAGAAACCAAAACCAGGACATACACCAAAACTTTACATCCAGAATCACATATCTCTCTCCGAAAAAGAGCACACAGTGCATCTCCATCAGGAGGTAAAGGATCGAAAAATGGTTTCAGCCAGTGCAAGATTCAGACATCAGATGTAAGCTTCTTCAAACTCAAACAGCTTTTCCCTCCATCTGCTCTTCCTGCCGCGTCCCCACCACCAGCAACGTCCATGACCCTAATTTACATCCTGTAATGGTATAGACATGATGTCTTATCAAAAACCTGTGCATGCGTTGTGCAAAACTGCGCTCTGTAAGAAAATGAAAATAGGTTCCTGTGATATTCTTGTAAACTAGATGTAATGCAAAAATCGAAGCATGTTATTGCCTAGCCCCTATCAGCAATTTGTCAGAAAAACCGTAGGGTGTAAACTTGTGCCTTTGTTGTAAAGAAACTCTGGGGGTGTAAGAAATCCTGGAATTTTATTGACAAAATAGATTGCTTTACAATGAACTTATGGTTTAGACGTGAAAGAAGTTTCATAAATAAATTCAAAAAAATGTATGATGTAATATTCCTAGCATGTTAGAGTGCAGATTTACTCCATTATCTTACCCCATCATCTTCCCAGCATGTAATATTCAGATAGAGGAGCAGAAAAAAGAACAAATCTCAGATGTATGATCTATGAGCTGACAGCTTAAGACTACACAAAAAACAGAAAATAACCTGATTTTTTAGACAGCCTAAGTTGCAGAAACTAAATGCTTTACATCTAGTTACTCTTCATGTAGTTACCAGGATCCTACTTTTTGTATCAGCTAAAGAACTTTATTTTGGATAAAAAACTGCTGAAACAAAATGTAAGTTGGTCTCAGTGGTACTGTTTGCAGCAAGTAAAAGCTTTAACTTGGATCCCATTGACAGCAAGTAAAAGTAATAGCTTAACTTACATTTTCTGTCAGTATGTAACTCCAGGACTGACAACGAATTTCTTGAACCTGCATTATAATGTCAAGAGTAAAAAGAAGTGTTATCATGAAGTATCACGAGTAGTTTGTAAAACAGAATGAGAGAAAAACATTTGTTGTAGATATATAATGTAGGTACTATTCCTGTATTTAGAAAGTAATGTGTTAAAACCAAAGCAGTGTATATGCGAAAAATATTTGATTTTTCTAAAAAAGTTGAAACATGCATGCAATTTTCTCTGCTTGTAGAAAACAATAAGTTCATACTTTCTGGTTAAAGAAATATACAGATGGGTGACAACATTGTTTTTGATTTATCTATTCAAGTTCAGGGAATAATTGTGTTGAAGGTTCTGGTGGTATTGATCTTAAAAATCCCCCGCGGATGAAGCTCTTGGACTTTGCTCTTGGAGTTTCGATGACACAGGAACATCGGATAAACCTGCTCCTCTAGTTGTCTATTTGGATGTAACTTCGGACACAGCGGCAACTGTGGGAGACAAGGGTGCCAACTGGTCAGACACTGCCTAGTCCAGATAGTGGTAGCGATGGTGAAGTTCAGTCAACACCCAAAAGTTTTGCTCCAAAAACTCCTTATAATGGCATGTAATGTAAATTGATTCACCGGAGAACAAGTATGCTGACCACATTGGGTTTTCCGTGAAGATCAGCTCATCTAGGAGATCCGCAGTTGACAATCAGAAAAGATAAAGCTCTGTTCATAAGTAACAAAGCTGGCAAAAATACAAATAATGATGCTGAACCCAGCCCATCAAAATGTGTAACCGAACTATCAAAATTTGTCGTAGAGGACAGGACAGCTATGGTCGGAGTATCCTATAGAAAAGGAGATTTTGGAAGCTTACACGGTACTAAAAGTGGACTGTAAATGTTATTACTATGAATAAAAAGTTACATGTGCAGAATTTATAGGCTGGACTATAAAAGCATAGGAACATCTAAAAGAAGGTGGAAGGTTAATTCTACTTGATCCAGAGAGAATAATGCCCTTCAATTTAAACGAAAAAGAATTAGATCTTCTGATCGAATTTTGGTGGTGTTTATTAATTGTGTGAAAAACACATGGTAAGATGTAAATTACATCTTCTGATGGAATTACAAAAGGACCATAACAAAAATTTACATGTACAATTTTTTCTTTTACAAAGATATATCTAGTATCTGCATCCAATGCAACATCACTGCTACAAAGACAAAAAAATTCAAATAAAATGTTGTGGTTTCCTGTCCTTGACAATCTGACATTCAGCTCGGTGCGTGCGCTCAGAGTTCGGCTAACCTTCAAAATGGGTACACTCATCAACAGGCTAGCATTTACATGGTGCTTTTAATTAACGAATGTCAATCCCACTTTACAAACTGTATGATTCTAGTAGCAATATGGTACGTGTTGAACAAAGCTTCATAAATTGGCTAGCAGTCTAGGAGGTACGTGTGGATTGTTTTTCTTCCAAGTGCACCAAGGTTTGATGAATTGAAGAAGAACAAAACAGAATTTGTAGTTTATGCAATGAGCTCATCGCGATGAGGGAAATCACCAGGTTGTTTCGAAGCTTCCTTCATCAGAGAAAGAGGTGACCTTTAGATTTAATCATGTTTTTGGACTAACTGTTCCTACTCTGCTTGTGCTTGGCATCCCCTAAATTCTATCTCATATTCATGTTCTGTAACATAAAACATAGCAGTAATATGGTTCAGCTAATGGCGCATGCATTTATTTAAAGTTTTTTATATATGGTTATAGAAATGTAGTTGAATCTATTGGCTTATATTCTAATTGCTTTCTTCCCAAAGGTTTACTTTTGTACCAATAATTTGCAGGAAAGGTGAGCAAAATCCAGCTGCACGCAGTAGGAAACTCTCACTTAAGTAGGAAGCATGATACCTCGGCAAATTACTAGTTCTGTTTTGCCCTCTTTGAACCTCCGGCATGCTGATCTCTGTTGATATGAGGTCCGACTGCCTCCTGTTGAAACAAAGAGATAAATTCAAACAGATGGTACTCACTGTCACTTGACATATCAACAGATTATCCACTAAGATGAACCCACGAAGGGATACCAAAAGGAGTAATCATACATGAAAGAAAGACATCTACCAACATGAATGGCTAGAGGGAATACGAGGTCAGAAAGTTGCACTTCCCTTAAAATAGGCATTTGGAAAACATGACTGTCGAGTTGAGCTATATTAAGAGGGAGTCAGGGAAATGCAAAGTTGCTATGCCCTATTGGAGTACAGAACTTGATTTCTTCTGTCAAGTCAAGAAACCCTAGCTCTTGCCAATAGTGACCAGAGAACTTTGGAAACGCAATCTTAGTAAACTTAACATAAGTCTTACCACCCATGTTTTCTCAGCCAGCCATCCATTAATCACATCTTCCAGCTCCTCGGACCTCGTGCCGAATTTGAAATCAAAGGCAGATCCACAACGCTGAACGATGCCCACAAGGCGCCCCATGAAGTTAAATACCGGGGACCCAAGAACTTGATTTGTGAAGATGTCAAACCTTTGTTCATACAACGCCTCCTCCTTTTTAGTCATTGCCCCTGCCATCGGAAGATTGAACGTGAATGTATATGCAGATGAAGGGACTACAATTCCGCTTCTATCGACGGCAAGAGCTTGCTGGGAACTGCAAGGCACATTAGCTGATTAATAGCATATTCGAAGTAAAGACTATAAGCAGCAACATGTAAGCCATGCTAAACCTACATGATCCGACCAATGAAAGGGACTGCCTGGTTGAATAATGAGGTCACCGAGAGGACCTTGTCACGCGTGAGCTCACTGAGTTGGCCAAATCGAGCCGCTCTCCAGTCACCGAGAGGGATTCTTGCCACGATGAGGTTGATGGAACGGTTAAGCACAATAAATGTTGTGTCGGTTGCTTTGGTTCCCTCAAAGAAGGTCACTCTGGCTGCAGGTGGACCATGGAACATCTTCCCATTACGAAGACATTGAAACTTATAAGAGGGATGCACAGATACAACAGTAAATTCATCACTGCAGTAGACCACGAAACCGTTCCCCCTGCGTTGCTCTCCATCACCCACAGCTTCACTGATTCTCACCATACACCTACTCACATTCTCAAACAGAGAAAGCATGGCTACCTGGTGTGCTTGAACCTGGAAAAGGTTGAAACATTAAATGTCTGCCCTGCTATACATTAACTTCTAAGAAGTGCATAGGAATGCATGGTTTTTTATTCAACTATATACACATTCGTGCGGATTCCCGTGCGTCAGATTTAGGGTGTGTTTGGTTAGGTGGCTAGCCACCAAGTGGCTGTGGGTAGCCACTTTTTATGTGGTTACCCAATGTTTGGTTTGTGGTGTGTGGTGGTTGGGGGTAACCACATTTTGGATATATTGGGTCTAAAAACTGGTTGAGCTCAACCACTGAAAAAGTGCTGGTTGTGGCTAACCACCCACCGCGGGCGGGCTGCACTCACGCGCGAAGCAATTTTCGGTGGCTCACCTTTCCCCTGCTTTCTTTTCCCCTGGCATTACTCCCGTCCTGGTACACGTTGCGGCGGCGGCGACATATCCACCTCCACAGCAGCTAGCATCCGGGGAGACCCAGCGACCAGCTGAACGAGGCAAGATCCTGCCCTCCCTTCTCCTATCTCTCCTCTCCGTTTCCCTCACATGCTACTGCGCGACGGGCGCTGGATCGGGAAATCTGAAGTCTCTACGGCTGTAGGGTGCGCCGGCCGGCCGGCCGGCCGCAGCGCGCGCGGGGCGCAACCGCGCGACCCTGCAGTGCACCCGTGGCTGCAAGTTAATTAGCACATAAAGCTCGATCTAGCTAGATTCTTAGATGTAAATCTGAGCAGATTTTCTCTCTAGTTTTTCTGCAAGTTAATTAGCACATAAAGCTCGATCTAGCTAGATCCGTAGATGTAAATCTGAGCAGATTTTCTCTCTAGTTTTTCTGGTCTAATTTCAGTCTATATCATGGACAGGTTCTAAAGACAGCTCTGGTAGTTTTTTCCCCCAAATTATATTGTGTTTTGGGCAAAATGTGCATGCTGGTAGCTCTGTTTCGGTTTAATAGATACAAATCTGCTAGTAGTGGCTATGCTGTGGAAGTTATACACTGTAATTTTGCATTGTAGATGGACAGCAAGACAAGGTGATATTCTATCTTCGAAATTCTTATTATCCATACCATATTTTTGATTTATGTAGCCAAAAGCTCATGTTGTGAGGGTATTCTCACCATAGTATCAAAGAGGTTACCATATCATCCCACACCTCAACCCATAGCCACTTTTTATCTCTTTAGCCAAACACAAAATGTGGCTAACCAACCCACATAACCAAACATGAAAAGTGGTTAACACCAACCACGTGGTTGGGGGTAGCCACAACCACATTTTATAGCCACCGAACCAAACACACCCTTAGTGTATACCTGGTATGCGGTAAATGTTCAGAACAATAACTAACAGATATACCCTGCGCCAACCCTAGAGTGCTATAAATTTCTCTGTCAGATCATACTGTCAAGTACATAAGTAGTACTCCTGTAAGAATTGAAGTAAATACTATGCAACAGGTTATAAAAGATTTGGCACATGGCAGGCATTTCACATCAGGTTGGAGTTAATGGAGTGAAGGGGGGTGGGGGAGAGATTTGAAGGGCAAGCTGCAAGCATAGCCTTCGTAGTAGACATAGACGTACCATAGGCATTGTGGCCTGAGGGGATGGCGATCTTGGTCGATCTTGATCAGCCGGCGGCGAGGAAGAAACGAGGCAGGCGCCGCGCGAGTATTCCTGTTCCCCTTTGGATTTGGATTTGGATTTGGGCAGGCGGCGCCGCTAGGGTAAGCGGCGAGTCCGGACGCGCATGCGTAAGCTGGTGCGAAAACGGGCTCGGCCCATTTACGTTTTGGACCGTGAGAGATCGCTGCTCTTGGATTTTCTTCCACTGGATTCACTCACATGCTGTATTAACTTTCAGAATTATCTTGGTTGACCTCCATTCCGATTATCGCGTGGTCGCTCGTTCTTGCCGCGCGATGCAGATCCAATGGGGCTCGAGTAGGCGACTTGTCTCTAACGTGTGGCAAAACCTTTTTTTTTTTGAATTTTTCCACATATATTAAACCGAAAAACAAAACTAAAAAAGACGAGCAAATCTATGAGATATTCAAGCTCTTTCTTCATCCATGACACAATCTTGTACTTTTCTGAAGGCAACCGTAGAACAACGCCGAAAACACCAAACCACATACATGTGAATACCACCGAAGGTTCTCCCTTTTTAATTTTGAGCCGCAATGTCAAGGCTTTATGCACGCACGCAGCCATTAAATTAATCAAGCAACATCGGCAAGAGCACCACCACTGATATTTCAGGGACAAATAACCGTACCACTTTGTCGACGTCGTTGGGAGACGAGAGAACGAATCACCATTGCCGAAGACGTAGTGGCCGGGATAGATATTGCGAAGACAAACCTCCTCGCGGCAACCATGAGAAACAATCCAAGATTGATCTGGTGAAGAAAGATCTGAAGAACCATACCTAGACAAACTTAATCTTCCAAAGACACCATTGACGTCGAGAAGAAGATCTCGCCGTCGAACGAAGTGCGGAAGACCACTTATTGTAGACGATGCCATCTCCATTGACGATGCACACGGTGCATGGCAATATATAGTGCGGCTTAAAAAAAAACCTAACGTGTACAATGTGGGCTGGGCCACGTCGCACACGTTCGAGTCGGTCACACAACAGCCCACGATCCGGGAGCGACCCGAATTGGCCAAGCTGTACACGTACGATAATGACTCGATTTTCCCGAACATCAAAAATATAGGCATCGGCTCATTCGCGCAACATGCGCCGTGTCGTGACGAGATGGACGGACGGCGGCGGAGGAGGAGTGCGCGAGAAAGAGCCTTCTGTTCTCAAGTAGCACACCAATTGTCGAAACACTCCACTATATAAAGTGGTGCAACTCTTATCCAACTAGCAATGTGGGACTAAACTTTAGCAACACACACAACCAGCCTTGCAAATATACATGGACCAATTTGACATTTCAGAATTGCTTATTTGGGTTGTCCACTGATGGACCCAAATTCTAACAAGGAAGTCGAAGTCAGTCTATCGTAAGCATGATGGTTATTGATGTATGATGATGTCGCCCAGCTAGCCTTCTGGTGCTCTGTATGCATTGTAGTGCTCTTGTAGATGTAAAGGTTTTTGCCCGATTTTCCTCTAAACCGAGCAGTTCGGGTCTATGTACCTTTCTCCTCTGATGTAGCCCGGGTCACGCCCATCACCATGTCAAGCAACCAATCACATCACAGGTCACCATGGACAACAAAGGTGAATTCATTCTTCTTAAAGAACTCATTTCCGACCCGTTTGAATGGTATACTACTTGACCATCATTCCCTTTACACTACTAGGTGTCTCACCACTGGTACGAGTCCACGGAAGATGGCCAAGGCACAAGAGGAATGAAGCCCGACAAGACGGTGGCTTGGAAGAGGAGAAGGAAGAAGAGCCAACAGTTCTAGGAGCGGTACTATCGCTGATGGCACCGGTACTACCGCCAGACGCCAGACGACTCCAGCTGAAGCAGCCGAAGCTCCAGGTGGCGGTACTACCGCCGGCACAGCGGTACTACCGCCGGCACAGGTCCGGTACTACCGCCACCGCTACCGCCGCCGCTACCGTTCCGCACCAAATACTCTCTGACATCGCCAACGGTACCTGCCGGTATCCGCTTCGTTCTACCGCTGGAGAAGAAACAATATTCGGGAGTCTGCCGGTACTACCGCTGGTGCAGTCAACGGGTTTCAGACCATGTATCCCCTTCCCACCTACCCCTTTGAGCCTAGACTATATATATGAGTTCCCCACCTCCTAGAGAAGGGAGAGTCTATGATGAGATAAAGTTGAGCATAGGCTCCTAGTCCACCCCTTTGTGGTGTTGCCTCCCCTTGTGGAGAAGATCCCTCTTGTGGGTTCAAGACCTCTACTTGTAGTTGTAGCTACTTGCCAATCTTTTATCTTAGGGTGACTTTATTGGATCGGTTGGTTGACCGTTTAGAGAAACAACCATTCAAGGCCCCTCCTTGTATCTTCTTGCCAATCTCCCACCCTTGGTGTGATTCTATTGGACCAGCTTGGACCGACCGGTGAGGGAAACTGTCTTTGTATCGTGTTTGTGTTCTTGTGTTCTTTGCGTTATTCGTGTTCTTCGTGTTCTTGCGTGTGTTCATCCCTAATTCGACCCCAAATCCGTGAAGATCGGGATCCTACCCACATCATATGGTACCAGAGCAACGGTTGCCACGGATTTGACTTTGTTTCCCCCACAGATCCACCCAATTTTTCTTTGATTTTCACAAATTCAAAAATTTCCACAAAAAATAGCCCCAATTTGCTTTTGGATCGACCTGAGATTTGAGTGCGTTTGGACAGGTTTTGAGTCATATATCTATTGCTATACTTGTTGATCTACCTTCCTTTGCGTTCTCATAGCCTAATTCCCCAAATCGCGAAATTTCTCGTCTCGGGTTCATATCTGGAATTCCCGACGCTAGCTGAAAGAGCATGTGTGCCCCATGCGTGGTTTTGGTAATTAATGACAATCCTTATGGACTAATGTTTGCATTGAGATATACTTGTAGATCTTGTCCATAGGAAAAGATTAGAGTTCATGTGTTGGACTCTAGAAGATTACATAATGACCAAGGTTCCATCCAAGGGTTTATATGAAGAATGGTCATGTGAAGAGTTGAGCTTATTGCAAGCATGGCTTGGAAAAGAAGATTGAGTGAACTTCATGTTTATCTCCAAGCCATCATCTATATCAAGAGAAGAATATGAAGCGCAGGTTGTTACATGAAGACGGAGCTTAGCGAGGCTCTCCCATAATGGAGTATGGGGGAGCAGTTGGAGAAATCTTCATCAAGCATGTGCTAGCAAGCGCAATCAAGAAAGGTGGTTCACTTGAAGAGATCAAGATTGTCATCATCTAGCTCAAGTGGAATGCGCAAGGCAAAGGTATGATCTTGATAGGGTTTCTATTTTACCGGTCTCATGTTGTTAGTTTGGAGACCGGGTTATAGGATAGACGGCGTACTATCAAGAGGGGCTCTCAAGTGAGTAACTTGATCGCATCTTTATGGAGAGCTCAAACCTTTGCATATTTGGCATATCATCTTTCTTGGTTCTTATTTGGCTTTTATCCATGTGAGAATTTAGAGCTTGTGTTCATCTCCATACCAAGCTCTAGTTCATCAAAAACGGATTTTATTTGGATATCTTGTGGTGTTTTTGATGTTAGAGATTTTACCGGTTCATCTCTTGTAGAGAGGTCAAACTCTCCTCTTGTGTTATCCTCCTCACATGATGGACTATGATGTGTATATGCATGATCTTGTTGTGCTTGTGATTATCTTCGGAGCAAGCCCAAGATCATAGAAAACGGAGTCCGGATGGAAAACTTGTTGCATTCTCGGTGTTGGAAATATTACCGGTCCTCCTCGAGATAAGGTCCACACCTCCCATGTGTGATATCTCCTCCATATTTGTGACCCTTAATATTTCCAGCCTCGTTGGTTTCATCTCGTTTGGAGCTTCCTTGCAAAAGTTATTGCATTTCAGGATTTGCTGTTCTGTGTTGCTTTTCCTGTCCGGAGTCTCCGGCTCAGGGGTGCTCAGGGCCGGAGTCTCCGGCCTCCCTGGTTTTGGAGCGAAGTGCCCCGCGGATGGCACTTGCGGTATAGCGTCCGGAGTTGGTCCGGAGTATCCCCGGAGTCTCCGCCCGGCCGGAGTCTCCGGCCCTCGTGGTCCGGAGTCTCCGTATGAGTTTTTCTGCATCGGCTTTTTCCTGACTTTCTGCGTCCGGAGTCTCTGCCCTTTTGGTGCGGAGTCTCCACGGGCCGAGTCTCCGGCCTCCGTGGTCCGGAGTCTCCGGTCTAAGTGGCTGCAACGGCTCTTTTTCTGGGAGGGGTATATATACCCCTCCACCTACCTTCAGCCACTTAGCTCTTCCAAGCACGTTTTTCCCTCTCTCTCTCCTCCATTGTTGACCTTGGAAAGCTTGCCCCTCTCCCAATTCCTCCCATGATTCTTGCATATCTTTGAGGGATTTGAGAGAGCAGATCTAGATCTACATTTCCACCAATCCATTCCCCCTCTAAGTGAGGGGAACCTAGTAGATCTTGATCTTGAAGTTCTTGGTATTTCTCCTACTTTGTTCTTCCTCTCTTCTCCCCCCATAAGTATTAGTTGCTTGTGGTGGGATTTGAGAGTGAAGGATTTGAGCACTTGTGCTCTTGCCATTTGCATTTGGTGCATCGGTGTGCTCTCCACGAGGATTCGTGGAAGTTGAAAGCTTGTGAACTTGTTACTCTTGGGTCTTTGGACCCTATACGCCCGTGTGTGGTTGAGACCCTTGTGTGGTCACTTGTAGCTGTTCGGGAGCCCCTAATCCCGTTGTGGGTTGTGCCCCGGATCGTTGTGAAAGGCTCCGGATTTCCGCCTCGAAGGATTCGATAGTGGAAGGTGAACCAAACCTTTGTGGTGCGGTTCATCGGAGAAGAAGGTGAAACCTTTGTGGTTGTTGAACCATTGTGTTGGTTCACACCTCTCCAACGAGACGTACTCCCTTAACAAGGAGGAACTCGGGAATACATCCTCGTCTCCGCGTGCCTCGGTTATTTCTATACCCGAGCTTTTTACTTATGCACTTTACATTGTGATAGCCTTCGTGCTTGAAGTTTATATCTTGCTATCACCTTGTTGCTTGTCTTGCTTAGCATAAGTTATTGGTGCACATAGGTGAACCTAGTTTATTTAGGTTGTCGGCTTGTTAATTTAAACACATAGTTTTATTCCGCAATTAGCAAGCCTTTAACCGGAAAAGTTTTAATCGCCTATTCACCCCCCCCCCTCTAGGCGACATCCTTGTCCTTTCACTAGCGGTACTACCTCTGTGCCTAGCGGTACTACCGGGGACCTGGCACGAGCGGTACTACCGGCCCTGCCTGGAACAGACAGCGAAACAACATTTCAGTGCCACGGTTTTGGCCATATCTTTTGCGGACTCCGTGACGAGACGGATGGACGGCGGCGGAGGAGAAGTTCGCGGGAGAGAGCCTTCTGTTATCAAATAACACACCAAGCGTCACAACACTCCACTATATAAAATGGTACAACTCTCATCCAACTAACAATATGGGACTAAACTTTAGCACCACACACAACCAGCCTTGCAAATATACATAGACCAATTTGAGATTTCAGAATTGCTTATTTGGATTGTCCACTGATGGGCCCAAATTCTAACAAGGAAGTCGTAGTCAGTCAATCGTAAGCATGATGGTTATTGATGTATGATGATGTCGCCCAGCTAGCCTTCTGGAGCTCGCATTGTAGTGCTCTTGTGGATGTAAAGGTTTTTGCCCGATTTTCCTCTAAACCGAGCAGTTCGGGTCTATGTACCTTTCTCCTCTATTGCAATCAATATAGCAGCTCTCCTGCGGTTATTCTAAAAGGAAAAAGTTATACTACTATGTTTTCTTTTCATCAGGAATAAAGCATCACACTTGAGCACGCATTCACTGGCCGGAAATAGGCGGAGACGATTTCTCCACCGCCCCTATTCCTCCAAACATGCTCACATGGCGATCAGAGGGTCGGCTTAATGCCACCACATGGGGGTGCACGGCCAGACAGCCTCCCCAATTTATTTCCTGGATGGGTGCAGCCATGAATGTTCTGTTCTTACTACTGCACATCCAGCCACGCCCAGCCGGCCGGCCCATGCCAGACGCGGAGTACGTATCTGGATAGAACCATGGCCACCCTTATTCATGGCTTTCGCACGAACAACCTAACAATGGCGGTACAGCGGCCGGTTCATCAGATCGCGTGACCAGCGCAAATTGAAACATCGTCGGGGCAACCCGATGTTCTCGCATTTGCTCAGTCTTCCATGGATTCAGAGTTTCAGACTGGTTATGGCCTCTCTAAGGATCGGACCATCATTTTCTCAATGGTTTGTTGATGGGAGCTGGAACAAGGCGGAGGTACTGCCGTACTGCGTGCTGGACGAACTTCTGCCACGCCAAATGAAAGGTGGAGAGCTGCACTCTGTAGGACACTGCGGCCGGAAAATGGGTATTTGCAATCGTAGTAGTAGAGATGTCTGCATCTGAAAATACCAGAACCGTTCGTGCTGATCCCCATTTGTGCCGTTTGATTGAATCGTAGGTCGTCGTCATGGCGATCGTGACTGAAAATTTTCCAGCAAGTGCGTGATAACGAGACGGGAGCGCGGACCATGTCCATGATCATGAAATTTTTCGAGTGATGTTTGGAAGTCCAACTCCTAACGGTATATGCGTAACACACACCAAATAATTGGATTTTTGGTGGCGAGAGAGTAGATAACCGTTGTTGACCGGGTTCAATGTTCAGACTGTTCAAATTCCTTTCAGATTGAACAGGTCGTGACCCTTTCAGATTGTCAAAGACTCGACGTTCGATCACACGTTTGATCTACGAAAAGCGATCGAGCATTGCAAAAGAAAATACTAAGTTTACTACTTTCATATAGGGGGGCTAATGAAGATGCATGTGTTGTGTTGGCAGTGGCAGGAACGGCCCTGAAGGCTCAACTGGATTCGCTCGCTGACACTGGTGCTGTATGCGTGCTGCTACCTAATAAAGAGGCCGTCCATGAAATCTGATGAGCCTCTTCATTCTGCCATCAAGCAATCAATAAGCTCCAGCTAGTATGCGGAAAGGCCAGATCTAGCTCAATCCATCTTATTTTCTCAACAATAAGTTCACCTTGTATACAATTATTTTGTTAACAGAGAAGTAAAAAATGATGTTACAAATAGTAGTGACTTTCCTGCTGAAATTTCCTTGTGCCTCCCGAGTTCCAGTGCTCCTTTACATTTTAAACGAAACGTCTAGAATACACACTAAATGTGTGTATATACAGTAGTATATTGTATTACAAAATTTTAGACACCTATAAATATTGTTTATGATTTTTTTATTTACAAAATGAGTTTGAGTGTGCTCGGGAGCTACAACGGGTTAAAATGGTTGTATTTTGTGCTACACAAAAAAAAATCGGCATAAAAACGAGACATTTTTTTTTTTTACAAATTTATCGTTTTTATATCTGGAATTAAAACTGTTTTAGGAAAACATTGCAGAAATATAGAGAACTGTAGTAAATATGCCCAAGAGGCAATCATAGAGATGATGATATTTCAATGTATCCATGATTTATAGTGTGCCTTGAATAATGTCTTGTATTGATTGGCGAGTTGAGGACTTGTCTGTGAAACTCATTACTTGTATGGTTATTCTAAATATGTCCCTAGTCGGAGTTCATGTGAGGACACACTTGAAATATTAGACTAGCACATGTATTAGTAGATGACTATGTTTCACAAGTCATAGACATGGAGATGTCAAACTAATAATGTGGACTTATGTTGTGAACATAGAGTTGGACTGACCCACCTTGAGGCAATGAAGCAAACGTGCATAGCTCTCTCTCTACACGATGTGTTTACTTTGTCCCTAGACCTGAGATTGTCGTATGTACTTGAGATGTGAATTGACCTACTTTGGGGCTATCCAACGCTACACCGTGAAAGGTAGCCATAAAGGTAGCTTATGGGTTTGCCCCTCTCTACTTGAGAGAGATATTTCTCTGGGCCCCTCGAGTGATCGGATCCAGAAATGCATGGCCGTGCTACATAAGGTTAATGGTTAACCTTATTTGGGATTCCGAATCACAGGATCGAGAAAGAGTGGTAAGCAGATAGCTTGACCTAATATCATGAGGCAAATGAAATGGCATAAACATTGTGATGGTTCGTCGATACGATCTTTATGCACGTTTGGAGTTGGCATGTTTTGCTAGAAGCCGCTACCAACTATTGGACGAGTAAGTGTACTCGTGCCATGACTAAACATGCGTGAACCTATAGGGTTACACACTTAAGGTTGTGCAGGCATAATTCGGATAGGATCCGAGTTGGGCTGGAATAGACTCCAGGATGGGCTTCAGTTGAAGCGGCCTAATATGGGGAGGTCTATATAAGGAGAGGAGGCTGGACGTTTTAGGGTTGCCCAATTCCGCACCACAATCCACCCAGCCACCGTCTCCCCACGCCCCTGCCGCCCGCGCGGACCTAGCAGTCCGGCGAGCGGCGCCTCCACGCCGTACGTGTGGATACCGATAGAGGTGCTACACTTGGAGCACTTGGACGAGCCGCGAGAGGAGCTGTTCGTGGGAGCGACTGGATCGGAGAGGATTGTACGTCTACCCTGCCCCGACTCGCTTCACCGACTTCGGCACGGCACAGCGCGTCTAGTGGTAATCCCGTGATCTATAACTGCAGCAGTTCCTTGGATGTCGCGGTAGAAAATTTTGTTTTTGCGCCAGCGTAGCCTACCCGTATCTCTTCAAGAACATCGTGTACATATCCACGTAAAAACCTCGAAATTTTGGAGACTCTAAATTACCATTTTCCGTTTTATAAACAGAACTCACTGGAGCGCGGGTGCCACAAATCCACTTTCGGTGACTAAAGCATCTTTCTAAATACTAAGAGCATCTTCAGTCGGAGCCCCAAAATCGGCCCCCAAACTGTCCGCGGACACGTCCGGACGTGTCCACGGACAGTGACCGGACAGCTCCCAAAAGTGGTCTCCTACAACCACAATGTTCAAATCTTCACACCCAAAAACATGCAAGCCATGCAACGTAGATCACAGGCATAGATAGTACAAAGATCATACGAATAAAGCATAGTTCGAACATCCACGGACATAGTTCAACACACAAATTAAACGGACAGAGTTCAAGGCATCATCACACACGGATGCACATTCATTGGAGAGACCGGAGGTGATCAGAGATTGTGCGGAATTGGGCCCATGTTCGCCGGTAACGCCGCTGCCGCTTCTTGCTCTGCACGGGCCCTTGCTCGAGCTTGGTGTGCCTTGCGAACCCCAGCTGCACGCTCCTGTTCGTGCTCCATTTGCTGCCGTGCCTCCCTTGCCTCGTGTTCCCTTTGGCAAGCACAACGTTCCGTCCGAGGCTGGGTCTCCGCTTGTCGCACCCTGTCCCTCTTCTTCGCGTCCGGCGTGTAGTCTACGAACGGACTTTCCTTGAGTATGTCCCAACAATGGAGGAGATTCCACTCCGTGTTCGCCGGCCTCCCCATAAGCACATTGTACAGTGGGATGGCATCCTCCATTTATGCAAATTGAATCAGTAGCTAATCAACGAAATGAAGCAAGTAGGATACGACATTGTTGAGTAGGATAGTGCATTGTTGAGTAACCACATGGAACTGACGGAACCTATTTGTGCATAGCATCCGGCAAACTTGTTAATCTCGATGATGATGCATTGCCACCTATGGCGGAGAGACCCCTCTTTGCGGAAAACTTCCGAGTTCGCATTGAACAGTTCGAGATCCGGCCCCAAAATGAACCTTGGTTGTAGCATCCGTTTTGAGCATCGGGCGGGGTGGACAACCATGCATTGCACACTTCTTATCATCACTAACCGAGTACCTATTCACTCTAGGAACCTACGGGTGACAACAATTTCATAAATTAACAAAATCCTGCATCCACATCCTAATTATTCCTAAATCCTACAATGGTGGAAGGTAGGAACGAACATACCCGCGGAAGAGCCGCCACTGATGAGACGGAAACGGCAGCACAATCGGAGCAAAGCGCCGCCTCCACCGATTTAGCTGCCGGCGGCGCGGCTTCAATCTCCGCCCCGGGGTAGCTGCCCACCTCCTCCCCCTCCTCCGCAAACACATCCCAGTACATCTCCGCAGATCCACTGCCGGAGTTGGCCATCCGTGCAGCTCTACGGGCGGAGAAGAGTGGCACTGGATTGGAGTGGAAAGTTGAGAGCTAGGGTTTCATCCGGGGTGGGGATTTAGTTGATATAGGTGGGGTCGCAGCGGGCCGTGTCCGACGTGGCGACGCGTCCGGGCACGTCCGGACCGCCCCAAACCCGCCCTACATATGGGCTAGGTTTGGGGTGTGCCGGACCGCCCGGTCGTTTGGGATGGCTATGGGGGCCTCTGTTGGTTGGCGGTTTTCGGCCCAAACGCTGTCCGGGCGGACCGCCCGGGCATTTGGGCGGCCTTTGGGGGGCCTCGGTTGGAGATGCTCTAAGCTCCCTAAAATTGGTGCTCTCTACTTCTCCCACATGTACACATCATGGTAGACCCCACTTAGCTCACTTTATTTATTTATAGTTCATAGTTTTCAATTCAGTTAAAAAAAAAGCTCCCTAGAATTTGTGCCATCTCCTTCTCCCACATGTCCACATCATGGTAGACCCTACTTAGCTCACTTTATCTATTTATAGTTCATAGTTTTAAATTGTTTGAAAAAATTCTATTGGAAACAATACTAAGCTCCCTAAAATTGGTGCTCTCTCCTTTTCCCACATGTCCACATCATGGTAGACCCCACTTAGCTCACTTTATTTATTTATAGTTCATAGTTTTAAATTCAGTTTGAAAAAAAGCTCCCTAGAATTTGTGCCCTTTCTTCTCCCACATGTCCACATCATGGTAGACCCCACTTAGCTCACTTTATCTATTTATAGTTCATAGTTTTAAATTGTTTGAAAAAATTCTATTGGATATATACAAATGTTTGTACTTATCTGCTAAATTTTTGGTGAACTAAAAGGGGATTCCCATCGATAAAAAAAGAAATTTGTGGCTATAAAAAAGGAAAAATAGCTCAGTTTCCCCTCAAAATTACTTTTTTTGTGTAGCCAAAATACAAAAAAAAACCTTCTAGAGTGCATACAATACGTCCACATAGTTGTATCTTGTATTTCAAAAAATTGAAACCAAAACATGTCGTTTCGATTTTTTAAAGGACATGCGGTGAGTTTGGAGCTACTGGCGCTACCCGACAACTCTCTCTCTTATCTCTGCTGCCAGCGTCCACCATAGCGTCGCGCAGCCTGTGCCACGCGACACCATTTCTCTCCATCCGCCTCCCTCCAGCCGTATTCTACCAAAAACAGCCGTCCCTACTCAAAGTTTGCCCGTCTCTCCACACACACCTCTGGCTCCATCAAGCACCTGGGACTACATGGCATCTCCATTCCAGATGTCGCGACTCAAGTCCATTGTTAACTTGCACGCCACGTGCGCTCCCCTCTGGTGGCCACCTAACGCCAGTGAGTGAGCTGAAAGACTTCCTACAATCCTCGTTGTAGTTGCACGTGAACACCCATGTCGTGTCTCGCATCGGCCGTTGTTGTCACCGTTGGTGTTAGTAGTGCTTGACTCAGTGTTGCGGTTGAAACCGTGAACGACAAATCGATGGTGAATGGGGGTGGAAGAATGAGTTATACGCCTCGTTGTTGGATGACACCTATTACCGATGAAATATGATGTGGGTTTTTATCCGTGAACTTTTTTCTGCGATATATTTGCTTGTATCTCACTTGTATTCAGATAACGAGCCAAATTATGTAAAAAAATGCATGTGTGTATTTTGCAGATGGTTAAATGCATACACTAAAAAAGGACATATGTTTGCCTAGACTCAGTTGCAATCATTAGAGCGTAGAAAAGTCATGACCATGAGGGTACAATAATAAAATAGCATGTGGTGTGGCAAACATGACAAACTATATGTTAAGAGAAGGACATTCCTGCAATTAGATATATAATTGTTGGTTGTACTCATTCCAGTTTTTTTTTTTTATATTTTATTTTATGCAATCTGGATCCAATGCACATATATTAATATGCATGTAAACAGTTTAAGATCTCCGTTTGCTCTATATTTTGGTGAATTATTTAGTATTTATTCGTGGAATGTTCCTCTGTTTTTATATAGTATCGATCGTATTCGATACAATTTATTTAAATATGCAGGACATAATTATGTCAACTATTATTAATTTATTTTGGTGGAGTATTTAGTTTTTATTGGTGAAATTTTCCTCTGTTTTTATATAGTATCGATCGTATTCGATGCAATTTATTTAAATATGTCTGGACATAATTACGCAAACTATTATTAATATTGGGATAATTTATGTTAGAAAAGTCTACTTGATTTCATTATATTAAAATCAATGACCTTCATTGTAGTACCTCGATGGCTAATCAAATCTTGGCTAATCTATCTCTCTGAGTTTGCAATGTCCATCATATCGTACAGTGTCTGCAGATTGTCAAAATTTGATAAATTTATTTTTTGTTCAAATAATTATAGAACCATGTACATAATTTAACTTTCATGACATTTCATAATTGTCATTATATCCTGATCATCTAACTGAGTGTAACCTTTTTTAAGTGGGGTCATGCTCTTTCTGTTGAGTGGTGTACTGCTAACCTTACTACAACTAAATAATTGTGTCCCTTCTCTACTCCTCTATGTTTATGTGAGGATGTCTGAATAATCGTGTTGTAAAATAGTGCTCTTTCTCTATCATTGGTACTATTTTATATATATCCTGCTAAAAGGAAATTGTTTGTTCATCTATCGTTGTTCGTATTAGGACAGATGCGGCAACACGCGTCTTTTCCTTCTAGTATATACTACTGCATGTATAATTTATTTTCGAATCTTTAGAGACCTAGAAATATCTTTTACGAATATTTGAAAAAATAAGCTCCAGTGTGCTCTAGAGCTACAAGGGGTTAAAAACAGCTGTATTTTTGCCTACACGACACGGAAAATTTGGGGATAAAACGAGTTAGGTTTTCCTAATAAGCCACAAATTGGTCGTTTTGTAGCCCAAAATTGAAGGAACAAATTACATAAACTTTGTAGAAATATATTCAGATTTTTTTTGGGACCTAAAATTATTGTTTTTTCTTTTGAGAAAACGAGCTCCATTGTACTTGGGGGTGTATTTTGGACTAAACAAAAAGGAGAACTTTCAGAAAAATGAGTTTTTTTTTCCTTTTTGGGGCAACGGAAAGTTATTTATTTTAAGCCCAAAATTGATTTTTTATGGAAACTTTGCAGAAATACATAAAACATGTGTGCGCATCAACATAAAATTTGGAATATTTTGAAATTCTAAAATATATTTTTTTCTGTAAAAGAAAAGCTCACTGGAACTCGGTTGACACAAATCCGCAGTCGGTAAGTCTCGGTTGACATTTTTGTTTTTGAGAAACACAGTACAACGCACTCGCTCATATACACGCGCACACACTCACCCCTATGAACGCACGCACGCACACCTTGCCCCTATGAGCACTTCCGAGAGACTGAGTCGACGGGTCGAGTCTTGAGATTGACGAAGTCACCACGGGCGCCTCGCTGTCGACGGGAACACCAGCGTCAAACCTGGAGTTTGAACTCTGGTGAGCTGGGAGTACAACCACCCACCTAACCATCTTGCCACAGGCAAATTCTCAGTCTCGGTTGACATTCGATTCGGTAACTAAAGCATATATACTACTGCATGTTCTTTCAGCAGAAAACAAGAAAACTATCTATAAATGCAAAATGCATGGAGCTACGCACAAGAAAGCAATTACCTTGGCACATTTTTCTCACTGCAAGCATTGGTCTCGCAGATGCTGTGGTCTGAGCTCCGGGACGACATGTCAGCGTCAGAGCAAGCGAAGCATGTGTGTTCATGCATGAATGAATGACTGCCTGTGAACACCATGCCCCCAAGCTAGGCTGCACACTTCTCCTCCCTCCCTGGCTCGCTACCATCTTTGCTCCCTCAATGGCATTAACTGCCACCCAACAACCCGCCCACCCACCATCTCCTCCCCAACCCCAGCAAGCATCTATATCTAACACTTCCACAGCTCCTCACCTCATCACACTGCCACCACCGATCCCATCCAGCCAGTCCCCTAGCTAGCGAGCTAGAGGACGTCGACCATGGCGCGGGAGGAGCAGGCGCTGCTCTCGACGGAGATCGTGAACCGGGGCGTGGAGCCGTCGGGACCCGACGCCGGGTCGCCGACGTTCTCCGTGCGTGTGCGCCGCCGGCTGCCGGACTTCTTGCAGTCGGTGAACCTCAAGTACGTGAGGCTTGGGTACCACTACCTCCTCAGCCACGGCGTGTACCTGGCCACCATCCCGGTCATCGTGCTCGTCTGCGGCGCCGAGGTCGGCAGCCTCAGCCGCGACGAGCTGTGGCGCAAGGTCTGGGACGAGGCCACCTACGACCTCGCCACCGTGCTCGCCTTCCTCGCCGTCCTCGCCTTCACCATCTCCGTCTACATCATGTCCAGGCCCAGGCCCATCTACCTCATCGACTTCGCCACATACAAGCCCGCCGACGAACTCAAGGTAAAGCTAATTAATCTACTCTCATACGCATGCTTAACTACGTAGTATTTACATTGTTCTAAAAAAAACGTAGTACTTACATAGAGATTACTATGCATATTTGCATGCAAGCTTCTATATAACCATAAACATATACTCCTGTATCCTATATATTGTCCAGATCCTGTAGGCACATTTGTTTTAATTAGTACGATTTTTTTAGGATTGATTTTCACACACGAAATGTAGATCGCATTTTTTATGTAAAATAGTTGGACCTGCAGGTAAATATTAGAAGTAGATATGTATTCTCAATTTAGTTAATTAGGCAGATTTTTTTTGAGGTTGACATGATTGCTAAGTCACGTTTGGCACACATGAATTTGGCGTGAGAGCTAGATATATCGAATTCTCGGGAATACCTCCGCGTACTGATCTAGCTATCTTCTGGGCGTGATATGCCTAAAGAGCATTTGTGAATAAAAAGAATCATGTCCTCATATACTTTTTGATTTTTTCGGGAAAATACTTTAGGATTTAGTTAATCCTCTCCTATTATGGAAAATTTTGGCCGTATGCTAAGATATGCTGGCCTATAATCAAACATACACTCCACTTTAGTAAAATGTTATGGGTAAAGAAAGGTGAACACTAGAAGTAGTGAGATAATCAAGTGGTATTTGAGGCTCAACTATGCTATTAGTCTTATTACTCGTACGATTCAAAATACTGCTGGTAGCTATCTGGAAAAATGTGAAACATTAACAAGTTCTTACAAAAAAAAAACAAGACTGATACTGGATCAGTTTAAAGTGGTTATTAGAGTGGGCAGTGCTGAAGTCAGTCTTGTAGTAAGTTATCACGAAAAAGCAGCTATACACAAGTTAGTGTCATGTTTGTCACGGTAGAATTACGGTCATGTTTTTTTCACAATAGAGTTATTGTCATGCATGTTTGGCAAACTAGATACTCCTCTGTTAAACAGGGTGAATACATCTCTTTCAACTTTTCTGTTAGGCAACAACTCTACTCGAGTACACGAAATTATCGCAATATACGTGCCATACTACCTGCCCCAGTCCTCCCATTAATACGATCCTAGCTACTTTTAGTTCGAGCCAGCTGCCACCAATCAGAGGCTATTAATTTTCCAGCAAACTTTATAGCGCTGACAGTATGCATTAACGATTTAATGTGGACCGGTCAGACTGAAAAAGAAGCGCGAGTCAGCGTTTAGTAATGGGTGCCCCAGGCCAGTGGATGCACTTTGCAGTCATGCCCCTCACATCTTGATAAATTATCTAGTAGCTTTTTCTTTTGAGAATTAATTATCTAGTAGCTGGGGAATTGAATTTTTGTTTTAGGGGAGCTCGATCGGGAATTGATTAGCAGGCAAATTAAGGCCTATGGGCCCGCCCAGCCCTTGGGAATGAGTGGGCGGCCCAGAAGTTATGACGATGGAGTAGAGCCGTGGAGTTTCGGTTGGGGTACGTCGGCTGGTCATCGAAGACGGTTGGCCGATCCGGCACACGCACAATCAATGACCCGCCCACGACGACATCAACTTTGCAGATCCGCTCAAAATTCATTTGTGTCATTTTCATCTTCGTGATCAGTTGGATGGATTCACTGGGAGATGGTAACAATGGAGATGTAAACGAATCGAGATACTATACCGGAAAGCCAAACGCAGACAGAAATCAACTCCTAATTTTGCATATACCGTGCATAATGTTGCTCAGGATCATACTATCCTGTAGCTTGTTTTGAGTGATTGATAGCACTGGCATGGCACAGTCGTCGCACTCTCTCATTTCCTGAAACGAAACGAAAACAATGGCGTGTGATTGCAGGTCTCGAAGGCGGAGTTCATCGATCTGGCGCGCAAGTCGGGCAAGTTCGACGAGGAGAGCCTGGCGTTCCAGGCGCGGCTGCTGGCCAAGTCCGGCATCGGGGACGAGTCCTACATGCCGCGCTGCGTCTTCCAGCCCGACGCCAACTGCGCCACCATGAAGGAAGGCCGCGCCGAGGCCTCCGCCGCCATGTTCGCGGCGCTCGACGAGCTCTTCGAGAAGTGCCACGTCCGCCCCAAGGACGTCGGCGTCCTCGTCGTCAACTGCAGCCTCTTCAACCCGACGCCCTCGCTCTCCGCCATGATCGTCAACCACTACAAGATGCGCGGCAACATCCTCAGCTACAACCTCGGCGGCATGGGCTGCAGCGCCGGGGTCATCTCCATCGACCTGGCCCGCGACATGCTCCAGGCCAGCGGCGCGGGGCTCGCCGTGGTGGTCAGCACGGAGGCGGTGTCCTTCACGTGGTACGCAGGGAAGCGCAAGTCCATGCTCATCCCGAACGCCTTCTTCCGCGCCGGCGCAGCCGCCGTGCTGCTGTCGAACCGGCGCCGGGACTATCGCCGTGCCAAGTACCAGCTGGAGCACGTGGTGCGCACGCACAAGGGCGCCGATGACCGCAGCTTCCGGTCCGTGTACCAGGAGGAGGACGAGCAGCGGATCAAGGGCCTGTCCATCAGCCGCGACCTCGTGGAGGTGGGCGGCCACGCGCTCAAGACCAACATCACCACCCTCGGCCCGCTGGTGCTCCCGTTCTCGGAGCAGATCCTCTTCTTCGCCGGCGTGCTGTTCCGCCACCTGTACCCGTCTAAGACATCAACGCCACCACCGCCCACGGCCGAAGGGGGCACCTCGGCGGCCGCGCCCTACATCCCGACTTCAAGCGCGCGTTCGAGCACTTCTGCATGCACGCGGCGAGCCGGGACGTGCTGGAGCACCTGCAGAGCAACCTGGGGCTCGGCGACACCGACCTGGAGGCCTCCCGCGCCGCGCTGCACAGGTTCGGCAACACGTCCAGCAGCAGCATCTGGTACGAGCTGGCGTACCTGGAGGCCAAGGGCCGCGTCCGCAGCGGTGACCGCGTGTGGCAGCTCGCCTTCGGCTCCGGGTTCAAGTGCAACAGTGCCGTGTGGCGCGCCGTCCGCCGCGTGCGCCGTCCGTCCAGGAGCCCCTGGCTGGACTGCGTCGACCAGTACCCGGCGCGCATGGACGCCTGAGCTGATCCCATCGAGCTAATAAGTAACGCGCGCGGGTAAGTGCAAGCCTGCAAGGTGCTAATGAAATGTCTGCATACGAACACGCATGGGTTAAGGTTTGAGCTTTGGTCAATTCGTATTGTGTTGTACTAGCAGTTATTATTTGAGGAGTTTGATTATAGACTGCGTGCCATAATGCGCAACTGTGTGTGCGCGCTCTGTGAAACTTAATTATATGTGAACTCAAAGTATTTTCGTGCAGTCTCATTACTTTTGGAATTTGGACTAATGTTTAAAACTTTTATAAGTTGTGTGTTACTCTATGTTGACTTGATCTTATGCATGTAATACCCATATGTAAACCAGCGAGCTGTTTGCTTGATGTTAACTACAGGTGTGTAATCACAAAAGGACAACTTAGAGAAGGATTTATGACAAACGATTACTTTGTGTTTTTATGGAGTCAAAATATGCCATATGCCCACATTTGTATAACGCAGATACTATCTTATTTCACACTGATCCCTGTGTTACTTCGTCAAGTAGAATATTTAGGTCCAAAGAGAACTTTATTCATAATCATGAAGGTGGGATTAAAATCAATTTAGTGAAAGGAACAATAGGATCCGCGCTCTCCAAAAATCACCGGAATTAATTACATATCATATAAACACATATTTATATGACCCGGAACACCTAGTGTCCGCATACAAAATTCTCCGTATAAATATTTCCTCTTATATAAAACCTCGGAACAGGTCCGATATTTGCCCGATACTTAATGATCAATTCTCTGAATATTCTATCACGCCGGAACTATTCGGGTGAAACTCTCTTTCTACTCCAGAACTTCTTAAGTACACAACATACTATTGACGACTTAAGTGTGTGACCCTACAGGTTCGATAATGTGCAGATGTGATTAGAAATGCCTATCTAATCACCAGTCAATGTTAGGACCATGGACGTCTGCATCGACCACCACCGTTATACGAAGACGCTCTGATGAACCTGTTGATTGTCAAGTATAATCCTATCACTTCACGATACCCATCAATTCCCGAGGCGAGATGAATGACATCACCATGAATAGAACATTTTATTCATTATGTCATCTTATCCTCGTTACCTGTATGATGTCGTTACTCGTTACCGTGTTCTACTATCCTCATGATTTATATCATGCCTATGTCTGCGCAGACTTGTTCATGAACACCATTACACCGAGCGGATCCTGGACGTATCTCTCTATTATCTAGAGGAGCAATTTCCCAATATTAAACTACTATGATAAATGCATGCCTTTGAGATTACCCAAGGACATATGTTTTGATCACCCAATTAAGGCCGTGATGATTGACTATGCCAAAGCAAGCTCTTCAGAAGACACAACTATATATTCTCATGGTCAAAGAAACAAACAAGCTAACCAAACTGTGACGATACTATTTATGGTAAAACCAAAACTTGATCTCATGGTATCTCAAATACTTGGGTCTTCCCAGCCACATTGTTGAGACAACAATGTGCTCTCATTAATAGTGACAAACATATGTCCATGACCGGAAAACAAGGTCATCCAATATTAACGACTTTGTCTAAGAGACATGATAAAGGGTGAAAAAGTGTTTGATCATGTTTCTACACGTGCGTACGCGTTTCCCTATAAATTTCACATTCATAGACCATAGCAGTTATAGCATAAAAACATGATTCATTAATCATGAAACAAATGTATTTATTGTCTCTCGGTCATACATCCAACGCGTCGTTACCTTCTGGTATTATAAACGTAGCCGATTTGACATTCCCTGTCTCTCTGCCAGCACCATGGAAATCGCAATTCGACATGTCCCGTAGTGTCAGCTGAAGCGGAGTTTTCGCAACACGTCCCCTTTAAACCCCACGGGATATTGTTTGTAGACGCGCCCGACGAGATCCCCTCAAAACCAGGTGTCCAGAGCACTCTGCCAATCCGTGAAAACCGTTGATGGAAAAATCCAAAATTCATTGACGATCTGATTAGAGGCGACAACAGAATGATGAGTTGGACAAAAGAGGACAGGTAGGGCATATTGTTTGGAAGGGGGCGACACGAGAGAGAATCTTCTCCACCGACCGCCCACCTACCATGGCGGGTGACATCGCCGACGTCCCAAGATGGAGGCCGGGAAGAGCTTCGTCGGCGGAGGCCGGCCCAAGCCCACGATTTCGGCCCGATAGGCGACGCTGCCCCACACCTGCATCACGGCACAGGGGCGCCGCCCCGGCCTCCGCGCTCCGACGACATGGACGTAGGTTGCCCTAGCCCCACCTACGAATCGACGAAGCCGTCCTCCCCCAACCCGTTTTGTCACATGGGGTGCCGCCGCTGCGGCCGTTTTTCGCGTGACCTTCTGACGGCGGCTAGGGTTAGCCACCGGTGTCGCCTTGGGGGAGCGACACGGGAGGACGTTAAAAAAAGCTAGTACTAGCAGCCTAAAAAAGCTATCGTCAATTTATGATCTCGTGGTAAAATGATGGGTAAATCAGCCGTGAGTTCAAAGCCGAGAGCGGAGAAATGGATCCCGAGCTCTCCAGGGTGCCCGTTAAAAAAAAATGACATTTGAAATTTTCAAAAAATTCAGGAAAACAATACTAATGTAAATAATGATGAACTCTACTAGTGTGCACACAACAATTCCGAAATTAGTTATATTTAAGTCTTACAAAAAGAAAAATGTGTGGATGGGTGCGGTGAACAGTTCACATTTTAAAACTTAAATAAATTTGTCGGATTTTTCATTTATGTGTAATCTAAAACACAACAAATTTTGAATCAAGAATTTGCACGTGGTAGAGTTCAACCAAGGATATTTATTATTTTATTTATGGAACTCACAAATGCTGATTTCAAAATTTTCAGAAGAAAAAGGCCGCCATTGAGCTCGGCTCCAATTTCAGTAAAAAAAAGAACGACCATTGTTCAGCCCAGTTGCCCGTACTATTAGCACTGAAAAGAAAATGCCCGAACTACCCCCATGCCCATGGGAAGCTGGAGGCGCGCGTGGCAGTCACAGAGCGCTCCGTCGCCGTGCCTCCGGTATCCCATCTCCCGCACCAAATCCCAATCCGGCTCTCCCACCCCCCATCACACCCAAAACCCTAGCTTTAAACCCCGAATCCAACCGATTTCCCCGCCGATTCCCGCCATTTCCCACCGGAGTTCCGATCCACCGCACCTGGATCGGTTACTTCTGTCGGTGACGAACCCTGGGTTGCTTGGGTTATTCCGCGATTTTTGTCCCGGTGTTTTTCTTCCTATGATGGATACTCCAATTCATCAAGCTCGCCGCGGGTGTGTTTGCTGCGGGGTGAAGTGCTGATACCACTTCCGTGACTATCCCCAGCCCAATTCGAGGAAACCTTGTCTTTTTTTCTGGCCCCTGCTTGGCAAGTATGCAGTTCGAAGACGATGGGGGCATTGGTGTTGGTGTCGGCGGTGGCCATGGAGACGAGAGGTTCGACGAGCCTACCAGGTAAGGAACAAATGGAAACTAGTTTTTCACATTGAACATTCCAGTGCCAAGATTTGGTCTATGCAATGTATCTTGATATATAGCACTAACTTGTAGATGATGTGCCAAAATATTATGCAAATGTACAGAGTTTGATTTGTATATGTAACTAGCTAGTCAAATATCAGCATTTCTGCTACTAATGCTAAAGCTTGTCTTTCTAAGCTTTTAGGAGGCACAGATAATGTGAATTGCAGATATAGTTGAAGTTCATTTGACCTTTCCACAGGGCCGTTTTGTATTTGTGGAAATGGCACCTGCAATCAAGTAGATTAACAGAATGACTGGTCACCTGATCGCTATGTGCTGCATTTTCTCTCGAGGGTACCTGAAAATAATCAAGTAGTCCATGGATATCTTGTGCATATGGCATGCTATTTGTCTACAATATTACTGTATAATAATAACAAGGTGTAGTGTGTCCTAATCTTGTAGTACAGCTTTTCTCGCTTTCTTTATCAAGTCGTTAATACCGCATCCCACGATGGTGAGATAATATCTAACTCCTATGTTATAGTTGTTCAGGTGCCTACGATGTGGCATCAGCGCAAATGCAACACCTCATATGCGTCGTGGACCAGAGGGAAGAAGAACTTTATGCAATGCGTGCGGGATAGCATGGGCAAAGGTAGGCACTAGTTGTTCAGGACCACTTATGTTTGATACTTATTTATTTCCATTTTTTATCATTGTTGGCTATAGTTTTGTTTTTATTCATTTTCTATCCTGTCATGTCGGTTTATAGGTCCTATATATAATTATAATGCTTGTCCATAGACTAGATAAGATCAAACCACATTTTTTTTCTTGCACTGTCTTATGCTCTCTCCAAAAAAACACTAATGGCCATGTGAAACTATGTCGTTCTCTTACTCGATTAACAATTATTAGTATGGATCAGGGAGCTTCTCTGTTCACCTCATCTTTTCTGGAGTTTGAGTTGTGTATTTTAAACTTACCTGTACTTATTAGTTATTACATATTGGGTTCCATTGAGGAGCAACATATTTGGTATTCATATGACATAGCCAACACCCTGTGTTCAGTTTTTTTAGATGATCTATACTCAGAATAATCTGAAAGCATATTACATTATGTGAATCTGCTTTAGGATATCTTTTAGTTATGTGAAATTCAGTATGCTAAATCATGACTCATTTGGATGCAAGCAGGGGAAAATGAGAAAAGTTATCGATTCTGACACACCCATTGATGATGATGCTGGTACAAAAATGGTGCCGGAAATCGGCATGGAATTTGACAATGAAGACAAAGCATATCAGTTCTATAACAGGTATGCTGGGCACATGGGCTTTAGTGTTCGTAAGAGTTCGTCGGACAAATCAGCTGAGAACATCACAAGGTCAAGAACCTTTGTATGCTCAAGAGAAGGCTTCCGTAAGGACAAGAAAGGAGCTAAAGAAGTCAAAAGGCCGCGACCAGAAACAAGAATAGGATGCCCTGCACGGATGACAATTAAGATAACATCAGATGGTAAATATCGTATTACTGAATTTGTAGCGGACCATAACCATCAGCCAGCACCCCCGTCAACCATGCATATGCTGAGATCTCAGAGGGTACTTACTGAGCTACAAACAACTGAAGCGGATTCCTCAGAGGATTCGACAACACCTTCAAGGTTTTCTGGTGGCACTTTGGTTCCACAGGCAGGTGCTCATAGAAATGTGAATTTCCTCCCTGCAGATTACAGGAGTTCCCTCTGCTCAAAGCGCATGAAAAATATGCAACCTGGTGATGCAGGAGGTGTTGTAAAGTACCTGCAGAGCATGCAGCTAAATAATCCTTCTTTCTTTCATGCTGTCCAGCTTGATGAGGATGACAAGCTGACAAACATTTTCTGGGCTGATTACAAATCGAGAATTGACTTCAGTTACTTTGGTGATGTGGTTTGTTTGGACACAACCTACAAGATAAATGCCAATGACAGGCCATTAACTCTGTTCCTTGGAGTGAATCACCACAAGCAAATCTCTATATTTGGTGCTGCTTTACTTTATGATGAATCAGTGGAATCCTTCAAGTGGTTGTTTGACACGTTCAAGATTGCTACAGATGGAAAGCAGCCAAAAACAATCTTGACTGATCAGTCAATGGCAGCCAGTGTCGCCATTAGAGCAGCATGGCCTGGTACAGTTTACTGTCTTTGTCCATGGCAAATGTACCAAAACACTGTTAAACAACTTAATCACATTTTCCAAGGCTCCAAGACATTTGCAAAGGATCTCAGCAAATGTGTTTATGACTATGAGGAAGAAGAGGGCTTCTTACTAGGATGGAGAACTATGCTAGAGAAGTATGATTTAAGAAACAATGAATGGCTTCATCAGTTATTCGAAGATCGAGATAAATGGGCATCTGCGTACAATCAACATGTATTCACTGCAGATATAAGAAATTCATTGCAGTCAGAAAGTGTCAGTAATGTGTTGAGAAAGTACTTGAGTCCACAATTTGATTTCTTGTCTTTCTTCAGGCACTATGAAAGAGTGCTGGATGAGCATCGGTATGCAGAGCTACAAGCTGATTTTCATGCAAGCCAAAGCCTCCCTAGAATACCTCCCTCGAAAATGCTAAGACAAGCTGCCAACATATACACACCTGTGATTTTTGAAATATTTCGCAGAGAGTTTGAGATGTTTGTGGATTCAGTGATCTACAGCTGTGGGGACACTGGAACTGCATCTGAGTATAGAGTAGCAGTAACAGATAAACCTGGGGAACACTCTGTTAGGTTTGAATCCAGTGACTTATCTGTTGTTTGCAGCTGTAAAAAATTCGAGTCAATGGGTATCCAGTGTTGCCATGTGTTAAAAGTCCTTGATTTCAGAAATATAAAGGAGGTGCCACAAAAATATTTGATGAGAAGATGGAAGAAGGATGCCAAGTCTGCAAATACAGGCAATCAGGAATTCTTGAGTGATGGATCTTCGCGAACTCCATGCTCTTCGTTAAATATTCCAGTGCCAATTATAGATCAGCAACAGGTGCATTTAAATAATCACCATGAGCATTTAAGTTGATCGAATACAACCTTTACTTAGGAAGTTTTTTCTCATTCTTAATTCAGTTTGACATTGATACACATGACAATCACAGGCTGCTTCTGTTTCTAACATCCATCACCAAGCCATTCACGGAGGAGCGATGGGAAACCAGGTACGTGACACTGGTGGAGCTGAATTTGGATGTATTACTTTAACTTGTCAAACCATGAGTGTCAATTTTTCTCCGCAGTAGTACTGTGACACCGTCTATTAAACGACTCGCATAATTACGGACAAGATTAGTTGACGCGTGTCTAACCTTTGGTTGTTCTACAGGGCTATGCCCCTTCAGCAGCGATGAACCAGCAGCCATTCATGGGAAGTTTCTCCCTAAATCATGGAACAGGCTTCTAATGGAAAATGTGGGTTAGGCTCTTGCCCTATCGCTCTAAAAATCTTGAATACTCAGCCACCTTGTCACTCTTGTAAATTGTTTTTGTAGTATCAAAATTAGAGGTTGAGTTAGACCTTGGATGTAGTAAAAGAATTTTCAGACATAAGTTGGACTGGTGTTGTACTGGAAAAGCAAAATTCAGTTAGCTGTGGGGATTGTAAATCAATAAGCACCTACAGATACATGTCATACTTGACTGAGTGAGTGTACCTAACCAAAATAAATAAAATCAAATCCGTGTGCCTGCTTTCATCCAGAACAAGACAATTTCTCACTAGCCGCTGCTGATGAACCCACGCGGCTTCCCTGCCACTTGGAAAAATGCTACTCCGTTGACCGGCGTACCACTACCTGAACATTACGCAGCAGATAACTATACTGCTGCTTTCCAAGTCGTTATACAGTGAGGAGAAATACTAGTTGTAAAATAGGAGGAAAAGGATGGGTTGTTCCTAGGCTGGGGGCAGCCAGGGACGGTCATCTCGCGGCTCATACATAGGCCAGGGAAACCTGACGAAAGCCGATGGAAAAGAAGCTCGAGCAGTCGAGCTGCCCAAGTTCCGACCCTGTCTTCCCCATTGGCGTTGGGAGCTTTGATTGAACAATCTCCTCCAGGGTACGCACAGCGGCACAGGTGTAGTATTGTTGAATTCACACAGCACAAGAATACAAAGATACGCAACGTATACATAACATCCGAACGAATGCTGTACCTCCATTTGTCCAGACCTGTCGTGCTTATCGATGCACTGCGTCGGACTCGGTATGCCTCCAACGACGCAAGAAAATAAAGTACTTGAACTAGTCAGAGACTCAAAGTAACTCGTTACAAAGACAGTAGGTAAAATACTGTCAAGACAACTGAGAGTGGATAAAATTACAGTGCCTAGAGATTCTGTTCTAGAACACGATGCTTTTAAAAAGAGGCGCATACAACTGAGCTGACGGTAGGGTGATCTCGCGACGCCAGTAGGCCACAAGAAAACAGCGCGCCGGCGTCGCTTCCGAGGGCCGTCCGGCGCTGGTGTCCAACCGGCGAGCATCAGAAGCTACACCCAGAGGAACCGGCCGTCTTTTTATCCAGCCGGACTCCATCTCTTGCCGCTTTAGCCTTCGTACTACGCGAACGTGCCTGCATGGCCGACTTCTCCTTCTCCCGCTCCGGCCCGCAGCCACAGGGCCGGCGCCGCCGAGGTCCCTACGCGACCCCGGAGAACTCCACCTCCTTCACCAACGGCCCTGCCCACCGTGGACCGCGGCGCCGGGGTCGCGGCGTCGATGACATGTCGTGGCAGAGCTCCGCGACCTGGCAGCCGCACCAGGACACGTCGTGGGCGCAGCCGCACGGCCTCGGCGCCGCCGTCGGGCCCTGGGGCCTGGGCGGTTCAGACGATGCGTCACGCCGTGGCCCGGCGCTGTTCCAGAGGACGGCGCGTGACTACTACCTGCAGCGCCGGTCCGGCGCCCGGTTCCACCACGACCGCTCGTCAATAACGTCTTCGGCGGCTTACCGGCCCGGTGGCGCCCCCGTCAGCAGCGTTGTCGGCAGGGGCGTTGCCGCCGGAAAGCGGCTTGAGCTGCAAAGCGTCGTGACGGACGCGAGCAGAGCCATTATCCTGGCGCCCGACGTTTCTTTCGCCAGCAACGACGCCAGCCTCGTGGTCCCGGCCGCTCCGGCCGGTGCCGTGGTTAGGTACGGTGGTGGCGGCGCGAACACGCCGGTCTCCCGCGAGGTCTCCTTCTCGCGCGACAACCACAACAAGCTCTACGTCACCCAGGCCCCAGCGGCGCAGCGGGACCAGCCCAGCTTCGGGTACGACGCCAGCGTCGCGTCGTTCAACCAGAGCCGGTACTACAGCGACAACGACGGCGGCGACGACTACGATTACGACGACGAGGAGGACGATGTCGAGCCGAGAGCTGGCAAACCGGTCAGCGTCACCGGGCTGTTCAAGTACTCGACGCCATTGGACATTCTGCTCCTCGTTTTGGGGTGCATCGGCGCCATGATCAACGGCGGGTCGCTGCCGTGGTACTCGTACCTCTTCGGGAACTTCGTCAACAAGATCGCCAAAGCCGACCCGACGCAGATGATGAAGGACGTCAGGGAGATCAGCGTGTACATGGTGATCCTCGCCGTAATTGTCGTCATAGGAGCATATCTTGGTGAGCAAATACAGTTCTGACTTGTCTGACGAAAACTCTCTTTGGAGCCATGACATGTTCTGCTTCTTCCCGAATCTAGCTAGTTCTGACTTGCTGAGCGTTGGTGCAGAGATCATGTGCTGGAGGATCGTGGGCGAGCGGTCGGCCTGCGGGTGCGGCGAGAGTACCTGAAGGCAGTGCTGCGGCAGGAGATCGGGTTCTTCGACACGGAGGTGAGCACCGGTGAGGTGATGCAGAGCATTTCCAGCGACGTCGCCCAAATTCAGGAAGTCATGGGAGAGAAGGTACATAATTAGCTCAGTGATTAAGTTGCTGATGATGAAACAGCATTGTTCGTATCGCACAGAACAGAGATGGCTGCTAAATACTCCATTTCTTTGTCCATGTACATAGATGGCAGGATTTGTGCATCACGTCTTCACCTTCATTTTGGCTACGTCGTGGGGTTCAAAACGTCATGGAGGATCGCCCTCGCCGTCCTCGCTGTCACGCCCGTCATGATGGCCTGCGGCCTCGCTTACAAGGCCATATACGGCGGCCTCACGGCCAAGGAAGAGGTAATTAGTCTCACTGATGACTGAACACTTGCAGTCTGAACATTTTGCTTATCACACTTGCAATCTGAACATTTTGTCTTTGCTATTTCTGATGATCAACCAACCAAACAGGCGTCGTACCAACCTGCGGGCAACGTGGCGCAGCAGGCGATCAGCTCAATCCGGACGGTGCTATCGTTCGTGATGGAGGACCGACTGGCCGACAGGTACGCCGAGTGGCTGCACAAGTCGTCGCCGATCGGCATCAAGATGGGCTTCGCCAAGGGCGCCGGCATGGGGATGATCTACCTAGTGACATACTCCCAGTGGGCGCTGGCGCTGTGGTACGGCGCCAAACTCGTCGCCCAGGACGAAATCAAGGGCGGCGACGCCATCGCCTGCTTCTTTGGCGTCATGGTCGGAGGCAGGGGCCTGGCGCTGTCGCTGTCCTACTCGGCGCAGTTCGCGCAGGGCACGGCAGCAGCGGGGCGGGTGTTCGAGATCATCGACCGGGTGCCGGTGATCGACGCGTACGGCACGGGCGGGCGGGTGCTGTCGGCGGTGCGGGGCCGGATGGAGTTCAAGGACGTGGAGTTCGCGTACCCGTCGCGGCCAGAGTCGCTGATCCTGTACAACCTGAACCTTACCGTACCGGCGGCGAAGATGCTCGCGCTCGTGGGCGTCAGCGGCGGCGGCAAGTCCACCGTGTTCGCGCTCATCGAGAGGTTCTACGATCCCGTCCGAGGTACATACATTGCCGTGCGCCCTGGTGCCATTTGCACGTACTAGACGAGACGAGTTGGCTGACAGAGTGTTGGTGTGTATGTGCAGGGTCGATCACGTTGGACGGACACGATCTGGGTTCGCTGAACCTCAGTGGCTGAGGTCGCAGATTGGGATGGTCGGGCAGGAGCCCATCCTCTTCGCCGTCTCCATCATCGAGAACGTCATGATGGGCAAGGAGAACGCGACGAGGCAAGAGGCCATCGCCGCCTGCACAAAGGCCAACGCCCACACCTTCATCCTCGGCCTCCCCGACGGCTACGACACGCAGGCAAGTTACCAAAACCGATCAAATAATTTACATCTGATGCCTTAACAAGTGTCTGACAGAACTATTTTTCTGGAATTTAGGTTGGGGACCGTGGGACCCAGATGTCGGGAGGACAGAAGCAGCGCATCGCCCTCGCGCGAGCCATCATCCGGGAGCCGCGCATCCTGCTCCTGGACGAGCCCACGAGCGCGCTGGACGCCGAGTCCGAGGCAGTCGTGCAGCAGTCCATCGACCGCCTCTCCGTCGGCCGCACCGTCCTCGTCATTGCGCACCGCCTCGCCACCGTCCGCAATGCTGACACCATCGCAGTGCTCGACCGCGGCGCCGTTGTCGAGTCTGGCCGCCACGCTGAACTCATGGCACGCGCCGGCCCTTATGCTGGCCTCGTCAAACTCGCCTCTGACAGCGGCAGGGCTGAACCCAATGCCAGGCCCGGCACTCCCGGTACACCCCGCGGGGCGGCGTACAACAGCTTTACTGACAACTCGGGGTATGACGTGTCGGTGTCCAAGTCGAGGTACGGCGGCATTCGCACGATAAATGAAGAGGAGATGAAGGACGCTCACGGCAGCAAGGGCGCCGCCACGTTCAGCGTCTCAGAGATATGGGAGCTGCAGCGCCGGGAAGGCCCCTTGCTCATCCTGGGGTTCCTGATGGGCATCAACGCCGGCGCGGTATTCTCCGTGTTCCCGCTGCTCCTGGGCCAGGCCGTCCAGGTATACTTCGACGCCGACAAGGAGAAGATGAGGCGGCAGATCGGGTACCTGGCCATGGCCGTGGTCGGCCTTGGCGTGGCGTGCATTATCACCATGACTGGACAGCAAGGGTTCTGCGGCTGGGCCGGTGCGAGGCTCACCATGCGCGTCCGCGATCGCCTTTTCCGTGCCATCATGCGGCAGGAGCCCGCGTGGTTCGACGAGGACGACAATGCCATGGGCGTCCTGGTCACGCGCCTCGCCAGGGACGCCATCGCATTCCGCTCCATGTTCGGCGACCGGTATGCGGTGCTGCTCATGGCCGTGGGTTCCGCCGGCGTCGGCCTCGGCATATGCTTCGGTCTGGACTGGCGCCTCACTCTGATAGCCATGGCCTGCACTCCACTAACGCTCGGAGCGAGCTACCTGAACCTGCTCATCAACGTCGGGGCCAGATCCGACGACGGCGCGTACGCGCGGGCCAGCAGCATTGCCGCCGGCGCAGTGTCCAACGTGCGCACCGTCGCGGCGCTCTGCGCGCAGGGCGGCATCGTCGGCACGTTCAACCGTGCGCTGGACGGCCCCACGGCCAAGGCCCAGCGGAGGTCGCAGTACATGGGCCTCATCCTCGGGCTCTCCCAGGGCGCCATGTACGGCGCCTACACGGTGACGCTCTGGGCCGGCGCCAAGTTCATCACCCAGAACAAGTCGAACTTCGGCGACGTGTCCAAGATCTTCCTCATCTTGGTCCTCAGCTCATTCTCCGTCGGCCAGCTCGCCGGACTCGCCCCAGACACGTCAGGAGCGCCGACAGCCATCGCCGGCGTACTGAACATCCTGAAGCGGCGGCCGGCGATCAACGAGGACGGCACAGAGCGGCGGGCGATCAAGGATGGGAAGCCGATCGACGTGGAGCTGAGGAAAGTGATCTTCGCTTACCCGTCGCGGCCGGACGTGACGGTGCTGAACGACTTCTCGCTGCGCGTCAAGTTCGGGAGCACGGTGGCGGTGGTCGGAGTGAGCGGCAGCGGCAAGTCGACGGTGGTGTGGCTGGTGCAGCGGTTCTACGACCCCCTCGGCGGAACCGTGATGGTGGGCGGTGTGTGGACGTCCGGGACCTGGACCTCAAGTGGCTCAGGGGAGAGTGCGCCATGGTTGGCCAGGAGCCGGCTCTGTTCAGCGGGTCCATCAGGGAAAACATCGGGTTCGGCAACCCCAAGGCCTCGTGGGCTGAAATCGAGGATGCTGCGAAGGAGGCCAACATCCACAAGTTCATCGCCGGCCTTCCCCAGGGCTACGACACTCAGGTCATTACTGCTCGCAAATTTCAATTTCTTCCACCAAGAAAAAGAACAAACAACCTTCAACTTGACCGTAAAAAACAATCTTCAACTTCCTGTATCAAACTAACATCGTAAATGTTTATAATTTTATACTGTATTACATATTGACAAGCTAATAATATTGGTTACTTTTTATACAGGTTGGAGAGAGTGGGGTCCAGTTGTCAGGGGGCCAGAAGCAGAGGATTGCGATCGCACGAGCAGTCCTGAAGCAATCGAGGATACTGCTCCTGGACGAGGCGAGCAGCGCACTGGACCTGGAGTCCGAGAAGCACGTGCAGGAGGCGCTGCGTCGAGTGTCGCGGCGCGCGACGACGATCACGGTGGCGCACCGGCTCTCCACGGTTCGCGACGCCGACCGCATCGCCGTCGTGAGCCTTGGCCGGACCGTCGAGTTCGGCAGCCACGAGACCCTCCTGGCGAACCACCGCGACGGCCTCTACGCCGCCATGGTGAAGGCCGAGACCGAGGCGCAGGCGTTCGCGTAGCCCGCACACTCACACTGATCGTACTGTTCAGCAAGCAATCTGGACAAAAAAAAATCCTCATTTTGACGTGTTCTATGCGGTGATATTTGTACTGTACTTAATTAGGAAGTCGATATTATTTTTACGGCAGTGCTAGGCTGCTAGCTATAACTAGACCAACAGATGAATAAATTATCTGGGAGTATACGGATTAGATGGAATGTCCATGTTGATTAGCAATATATCAACTCTAGCCGTACGCCTAATAATGATACAGCGAAATGAAGACTGAAAAATTAGGGAGAGTGTACTTGCAAATAAGATGAGAAATCTTGTTTGATTAGACGGGCCAGCTGCTCTTCCTGCTGATGGCATTTGTTAAGCGAATTGACGTGGCCACGGTATCAGTTGAGATGGATTTGGTGAGCAACCTGGATGTGGATCTGTTCTCATCATTGAGCGGGTTATTCCATTTGATGTCGTGCTGAGCATTATTTGGGAAAGGAGAAGGAAAAAAACAACACAGGCCAGCTCCACATGCCCTGTGTATGTTTATAGATTATCTAGTGCATATTTGGGGTTCATTTGAAGTGGGGATCATCTAACGGTAGTAGTAGTTGTTAAAGTTAACAGGACAATAATTAGTGGACTAGTTGCTCGAGACAGTGATACTAAGCCATCTGTTTTAGTTAGTTATGATGCTATGGAGTACCAACCTTCCCTCATTTGTATATCTTGGTAAATTGTACAGCAAAAAAGTGGATATATGTACATCTGCCAGAACTTGTGTAGTGAGTAGCAAATCATTTGCATACCCCACTATTTTGTCGTTCCGGAGAAAGAAAAGATCAGAGCTATCATTTTCTTTGCAAGTTGACATTTCGCCGTAGCGAGGTTGCCATTTCAAGCTTTGATTCATTAATTTCTTCATGAAATAGTTGTCCCATTTTTTCAATCTTAACACTGAATAGTAGAATTTGTATAAGTATTCTTATGGAAGAAAGCTAGCTATCATTTTTTTAAAGTAGCTACTTGGCTTGCTTAATGGTACATATCCATATTCTTGACGCGGTGGTTCATGGAGTAATCTGTTTCAGTTAAGGGCGACTCCAATGTCGCCCCAAAGTGTATCCAGAACCTGTCCGTTCTGGGGCGGCAGTCAAGTGTCCGCCAACAGTCCGCCCGCTAGAGCCGGTGACGCCCCCACAAACGGAGAAAGGTTTATTAGCACAAATCATAAAATATATAAAAAACTATACCAAATATTTTAGCCAAATTCCCAATTGAATTAAACCGGGTCGTACATTCATCCAAGTATCAAACAATTGCAAATAACACATAATTTATACAAACACCCAATATGATGAAACATCGAGTGATCAATCTTCTCAAGACATATTGTCAATATCATGACCTTTTCCTTTTCATATCAATCCTTTGTCATGTCCCGTCCAGGAGGCTTAGGTAAGCCATCATTGACCGGGCCTCGCTCCTCGGTGCATATGAACTAGTTTAACTCAATAATTTAGCACAAAATCATAACATATATCTTAGCAAAAGTTTGCAATTAAAACTAAGCCTACATGAGACAACACGAGAGGAATGCAATTGGGGAGCCTATGAATAGTTGATAACCATTAGTAATATATTTGCATAACTTGCTGACAGGACACAGATGTCACCTAGAGGGGGGGGGGGGGTGAATAGGCGATTAAAAATATTAAGGTTTAAGCTTAAATAAATGCATAATAAAATTAACGTTTAATTTATCAAGCACAAAACTTAAACAAGTTAGGTTTAACTATGTGCACCAACAACTTATTCTAAACAAGATAAACAACTATGTGATAGCAAGATATATTACTTCAAGCTCGATGGCTATCACAAAGTAAATTGCATAAGTAAGAAGCTCGGGTATAGATATAACCAAGACACTTGGAGACGATGATGTATTCCGAAGTTCACTTGGAGTGTCACGAGCCACTCTGTGATGCTTGAGGGTGGTCACCGAACCCGTACAAGGTTGGGGCAATCCCCGTGGCTCCCAAAGCCACACAATTATAAGGTTGAGTCACACTCGAGATCTCGCGAACCACCAAAACTCCGTGATGAACAACGATCGTCTAGATCACTCCAAGAACCCAAGAGGAACAAGCTCTAGGACACTACAAGCACCCAAGAGAAATAAGCTTCTCAACTTCAATTTCCACGTAGAGAACTCAAACCGATGCAATTAATGCAATGGGAAGAACACAAGAAGTGCTCAAGGCTTTCACTCTCAAATCCCACCAAAGCAACTAATTCTTATGGGGGAAAAAGAGAGGAAGAACAAAAAAGAACTCAACAAATGAAACTTCAAGATCTATATCCAAAGGCTACCCCTCACTAAGAGGAGATATGGTTTGGTGGACATATAGATCTAGATCTCCTCTCTATTTTCTCTCTAAATGAAGGCAAGAATCATGGAGGAATAGAGAGAAGGCAAAGCTCAAGGAGGTCAACAATGGAGGTCAATTTCATGCTAAGCCAAACTAGTCTCTTTGGGGAAGAAGGGGTCCTTTTATAGGTCCCCACGAAATAGAGCCATTGCCGGAATTTAAACACGGTCATTCCGGTCTGGAATGGCCGCAATGTCCGGCCTGGGCGGAAACTCCGGCCCATGGGAGGACCGGAATTTCCGGCAAGACCGGAAACTCCAGAAACATCCCAGACAGTTTCTGGCCATGGTCCGGACTAACACCAGTGGGTGTCACCACTTTGGTCGAGCCCTGAAAAAATGACGGCCAGGGGTCCGGAATTTCCGGTGCATACACACCGGAATCGCTGGCCTAGCACACCGGAAACATGGAAAGGTGTGGATCATTTCTCAAACATAAACCGATAATATTTCCAACACGAAAATGCAATAAGATTTACATACGAAATATATTTTCGAAAAACTTAGGCTTGTCATGAAGACCACGATAAGCACCAAAAACCCAAAAAGGAGAAAAGCCAAAAAAGAACCAAGAAAGATGATGATGCCAGATATGTAAAGATTTGAGGTCTCTACAACCAATATGGTAAAGCTCAGATGCTTGATAGTACGGTATCTATCCTATAACCCGGTCTCCCAACTAGTAACATGAGACCGGTAAAATAGAAACGCTATCAAGATTATACCTTTTCCTTGCGCATTCCACTTGAGCTAGATGATGATCTTGATCTCCTAAAGATGGAACAACTTTCTTGATTGCGCTTCGCTCGGTGAATACTTGCATATTGCTCCCCCATACTCCAGTATGGGAGTGCCTCTATTAAGCACATCTTCACTTGGCCATTATCTCCAAATGGGTGGCAAGCTTCAAGCATAGGATCTTTTCGGGATTCTTCTATTGAACTTGCACTTCTCGAACTTGATGACGATTAGCACTTGACGTCATCCTCCATGAGCTATATGAAATCTTTCTTTTGATGCAAACTCATGAAAAAATACCTAACCCCACATAGAAATACCACACAAACATATCATGAGTTAGTTCACAAAGCTATATGGACAATTATTTACCATACCAAGAGATACATGATCCCACTTGGTACATCTTGTAGCTTTGTGTGTTGATCAATATCTTGATCAATCTTGTATCTTTTCTTCTCTTTTCATTATGACGATGGCTTGAAGATAAACATGAATTATCACATGATCCTTTTCTTCAATACATACTTGCAATATGCTCAACTCTCTCATGACCATAACCCCTCGAATAACACCTTGGTCATCACATACTCTTATTTTTTATCATATCAAATATATCCATACAACTCAATGGTCTTGATGCCAAATACTCCATTTATCATTATCTTCATGGAATCAACCTTGAATCCAACATATGGAGTTCAAGCATTGCCTATGGAAAAACACTACAAGTATAACTCAATGTAGCCATTAGTTCATAGGGATTATCATTAATTACCAAAACCACACATGAGGGCACCATGCTCTTGCACTAAAATGAATATATGAATACCAAGGTGATATAAAATACACTAGTTTTTGCAATAACATAAAGTTAATAACAAGTCTAGACATTAAAGATGCACACGGCCAAAAAATAAAGAGAGAAAGACCCTTCTGATGTGACCAAACACACATCATCACAAACAAACCACCACCAAAGACAACACCTAAACTCCAAGTTTCTCCAAAGCGACAACTTCAGGAAGGAAACAGGGAACAAGCATCGTCGTCGCTCGGTCTAACCACCATAGTCAAATCAAATGTTTTCACCCCGAAGAAAGTTCAATCTCGACTCGATACGAGCATGCGAGATGTTACTTCCAGAACCCAATCTTCTTCCAACACGAATGCCTTCTTAATCGCCCCATCGACACCTTAGTAAGTGAGGCCATGGAGGTGCCAATGTTGATGTACCCAAAGTAAGGATGCTATGCGGTCGAGAGTCGCCAATTCACCCAAGCATGAATCCCCCTACGGCGCCGGCGGCACATCCACAACGGCATAAGAGGCATGCATCGTGTCCGATCGATCAACAGGAGGTGGCGTCCTTGGAGGTGCGAGCCACCATAGAAGGCAACATCGCCGCCGGGCCATAGGTAGCCATCATGGCCGGCACAGCCGAGCCGCACGCCGGGATCCGAACCACCGAGATCCATCGTCGAAGCTAGACTGATCGACCTTGCAGAGAATGAGATGTGAATGCAAACTAGGGCCATAGGACGGGGCATGAGGAGCGCAAGAAGCGACACCGGCATTGCCGCGAGGCGGCCGCCACCAGCAAGCGCACACGCCGCCGCCTCCTTCTACGGACGAACAGGGCCGCAACTCCAGGACACGCACCCCACACACAGCAGCCCCCACCGGCAGAAAATGACCCCACCACCTTTAGGCAGCGGGCCTGTCGTCACTACGGCCCGGTTTGCGGCAGGGAGATCATGCGAGGAGAAGCCGGCGGCGGCGCTAGGTATCGCCCCTTGTGTCGCCTGGGGAGCGAAGCGAGGGGTCCGTGCCAATCTTTTGAAACGTACTCCCTGTTGAAAATATAAGCAATTTAGCTATTGATTTAATCCGCGAAAACAGTAAATAGTTTATGACTAGAATAACCAGAATTATACTAATCATGCGATCTACTTGAATAGTAGATAAATAGAACGAATCTAAAGCAACTACTACAAGCAGAAACTGTAGCAGTATCGTAAACAGGAAGATCAAGTAATCATACGGTGCAGCGGCAGCCGAAGCGTTGGCGTTGCTGTTGTCGCCCATGTCGTCGATGAAGAGGCTGCCGATGTCGGGGAAGAAGTCGTCGTTGGGGAAGAACTCGATGCCAGTAGTCGCGCGAGTGCGCTCCCCAAAAACCTGATCGCCCCTCTCCCGTACAGGATCACAAGAGGCGGGGTTCCGGAGGCCTACTGTCCCTTCAACCGGTGCACGCCGGAAGACGGGATGGAGAAGACTTGGAAGACGGCGGCGCAAGGTTTTGGAACGGTGGTGCGAGACCATGTGTTGCGTATATGTGCCAAAATTGGCTTGGTTCGGTTTTATATAGTGCAGGTTGGGAGTCAAAGCAGCCCTCATAAACGCGTCCGTTTATGATTTAGAAACTGCCGTATTAAACACGTCCGTTTATGAATTAAAAACGGTCACAATAAACGTGTTTGTGAATCAGAAACGGCTGTATTAACCGTGTCTGTTAATGAATTAGAAACGGCCGTAATAAACGTGACCGTTACTAATTAATCAATGACTCATTAATGAATCAGAAAGGCTGTATTAACCGTGTCTGTTAATGAATTAGAAACGGCCGTAATAAACGTGACCGTTACTAATTAATCAATGACTCATTAATTTTCCCAATTAACAAAATATAATAATGTGCCAATGAGAATTTCTGAATTTATCTTGGGCTAGTAAATACTAGTAAATTCCAACAATCCCCCACAAAGTCTCATTGGCTCATATCTCATCATTCAGTTCCAAAACATTGTTTTATATACCGGTACTCAGTGGAGACTGTTAAGTTGAACTTCCACTTAGAAACTTATGCTACACTAGATCACAACTTGGATAGTGGACTATGCCTTGAACTACAAGTTTGCTGCGACTTAGTTTCACACAAGCCCTTGACCAATACTGAGCTGCCGCAAGGCTTCCCCGCGGGTGGAGCTTATGCGTCATACTCCAAGACCTTTCATGAGTTTATTAAAGAGCACCCAACTCTCACGGACTGCGACGTTTAACAGTCAGACTCATATAGGTGTATTCCTCAAGAGATGCTCTGCAGGACAACATCTCCGCTTATAAAAGTAAGCCACTTGGAATACATTAAGATAAATATCAACCTGCCATACAGAATAGAAGAGTATTGCATCTTCATGGAGTGGGAAATATAATATAAGGATACTCTCCTCTCAGCTGCCCAACAGCTTGTCTCCCACTTCTAATTCACGGGATCTCCGATCACATAGAGTAGGTTACCACTGTGGACAACTCATACCGTGGGTCTCAAACCCATCTCCCTCGATGCACTATCTATCACATTACGTGATAAACCCTTTGTGAAGGGATCTGCCAAATTCTTAGACGTTTGGATATAATCCAACGCAATGACTCCGGAGTTCTTTAATTTTCGGACAGATTTCAATCTCCTCTTCACATGCCTTGATGACTTCATATTATCCTTAGAACTTTTAATCTTGTGTATCACAGTTTGATTATCACAGTTCATAAGGATAGCGGGTATTGGTTTTTCAACCACAGGTAAGTCCATCAAAAGCTCTCGAAGCCACTCTGCTTCAACAGTGGCTGTGTCCAACGCTGTGAGTTCTGCTTCCATAGTTGACCTCGTTAAGATGGTCTGCTTGCAAGACTTCCAGGAAACAGCTCCACCACCGAGTGTAAACACATAACCACTCGTGGCCTTAATCTCATCAGCATCAGATATCCAATTTGAATCACTATAACCCTCCAGTACCCTCGGGTATCCAGAGTAGTGAATTCCATAGCTCGCAGTGCCTTTTAAATAACGCATAACTCTCTCGAGCGCATGCCAATGATCATCTCCCGGATTAGAAACAAACCGGCTCAACTTGCTCACAGCAAAAGAGATGTCAGGCCTCGTGGCACAAGCCAAATACATAAGCGAGCCAATAATCTGAGAATATCTCAGTTGATCTCTAGCAGTCTGTTGATTCTTTCGAAGCAACACACTAGGATCATATGGTGTCGGAGAAGGCTTACAGTCGTCATACCCGAATCGACTCAAGACCTTTTCCACATAGTGAGACTGAAGCAGTGTAATCCCACCATCACCATCTCTCAGCAGCTTGATGTTCAAGATAACATCGGCTACTCCTAGATCCTTCATCTCAAAGCAACGAGATAAGAAATCCTTAACCTCCTTGATTAGATCAAGGTTGGTTCCAAAGATCAGTATGTCATCGACATACAGACAGAGAATAACTCCCTCGCCCCCACCATAGCGATAGTACACACATTTGTCAGATTCGTTTATAATGAAACCTGCAGCAGTTAAAGTTCTTTCAAACTTTTCGTGCCATTGCTTAGGAGCTTGCTTAAGGCCATATAAGGACTTCAACAACTTGCACACCTTTGCTTCCTGACCAGGTACTACAAAACCATCGGGCTGATCCATGTAAATTTCCTCGTCTAACTCTCCATTTAGGAAAGCTGTCTTCACGTCCATTTGATGAACGAGAAGCCCATGTGAGGCAGCCAATGAAAGTAGCACTCGAATCGTGGTCAGTCTAGCCACAGGTGAGTAAGTATCAAAGAAGTCTTCACCTTCTTTCTGGGTATAACCCTTGGCCACAAGCCGCGCCTTGTACTTCTCAATAGTACCATCAGGCCTAAGCTTTTTCTTGAACACCCACTTACATCCTACAGGTTTACACCCATAAGGACGATCAGTGACTTCCCAGGTTCCGTTAGCCAAGATGGAATCCATCTCGCTACGAACAGCTTCCTTCCAGTAGTCAGCATCAATAGATGCATAGGCTTCTGAAATGGTACTAGGGGTGTCATCAACAAGGTACACAATGAAATCATCACCAAAGGACTTTGCAGTCCTCTGTCTCTTGCTCCTAACAGGAGCTTCATTGTCATCCTCCACAGGGTTATCAGTGTGTTCTATCGAAATGGTAGGTTCAGGAATAACAGCTAATTCCTGACTAGATGTGCTAGGTATCTCCTGATTTGATGAGCTAGGCATACCCTTCATGGGAAAGATATCCTCAAAGAAAGTCGCATCCTTCGACTCCATAATCGTACCAACATGAACGTCGGATACCTCAGATTTGACTACCAAAAATCTATAACCAACGCTATGAAAAGCGTAGCCCAGAAGAACACAATCCACGGTTTTTGGTCCAAGCTTGCGCTTCTTGGGAATTGGAATATTGACTTTCGCCAAACAGCCCCAAGTACGTAAGTAAGAGAGTTTCAACTTTTTCCTTTCCCATTCCTCAAATGGAGAAACAGTTTTATCTTTTATGGGAACTCGGTTTAGGACATGACAAGCTGTCAATAGAGCCTCCCCCCACCATGCCTGAGACAGTCCCGAAGTGTCTAACATGGCGTTAACCAAATCAGTTAGAGTTCGGTTCTTTCTTTCAGCCACTCCATTTGACTGAGGCGAGTAGGGAGGCGTCCTCTCATGTATTATACCATGTTCCGCACAAAACGAATCAAATTCATTGGAAAAATATTCTCCACCACGATCAGACCTTAGCCTTTTAATCTTTCGATCAAGTTGGTTCTCTGCTTCAGCTTTATAGTTTTTGAAGTAGTTTAAAGCCTCATCTTTTGTTTTCAGAAAATACACATAACAATATCTAGTGGAGTCATCAATAAGCGTCATGAAATATTTCTTTCCGCCTTTTGTCAACACGCCATTCATCTCACAAAGATCTGAATGTATAAGTTCCAGTGGCGCCAAGTCTCTTGCCTCCGCAGCCGTATGAGACTTGCGAGGTTGCTTAGCTTGCACACACACTTGACACTTGGAACCTTTGACAGTAGTGAATTTCGGAATTAAATCCAAATTAGCTAGCCGCGTCATGCAACCAAAGTTAATATGACAAAGTCGTGAATGCCAAACATTATATTCAAATTCGTGACAAATATGATTAATAACTTTGGTGCAAATATCTGACAAAGATAGGCGGAACAAGCCTCCGCACTCATAGCCTTTACCAACAAATTGTCCATACTTAGATATTACAACTTTATTGGACTCGAAAACCAACTTATAACCATCTCGACACAGAAGAGATCCGCTAACGAGATTTTTATTGATGGAGGGCACATGATGAACGTTCTTCAGGCGCACGGTCTTCCCCGAAGTAAACTTCAGATCGACCGACCTGGTAAGAAGAAAACATGGAAGCATCAGCACAAACATGTACATTGACACCAGTGTCAATCAACCATTCAGGAGAATGACAAACTGAAAGAATGGTAGGAAATATACCGTACCCAGATTCCTTCATCTCAGTGTCGCCGATGACAACATTGGCAGTCTTGCCGCTGTTCTCCGATGTGCGAAGCTCATGGCGGTTAGGACAGCGAGGTGCCCAGTGATTCGGATCACCGCAAACATGGCATGCTCCCTTCCTTGGCTTATTGTTGTTCTTCTTGAAGTTGGTAGACTGTGAAGGCTTGTGCCTATCGTCAGACTTGCCTTTACCCCCCGATTTGTTCTTGTTAAACTTGGGCTTGTGGGGCGGCTGGTAATTCTTCTTCTGTACCACATGGGCACTAGAACCAGCCTCAGCAACTCGAGCACGTGTATCCTTTGCTCTCGCCTTCTCTTCAACATCAAGCGACCCAATGAGATCCGAAACGGAAAACTCTTGTCTCTTGTGTTTCAGAGAAGTAGCAAAGTTGCTCCACGAAGGTGGAAGCTTGGCGATAATGCCACCGGCAACAAACTTGTCCGGTAAATTACACTTAAAGTGCTCAATTTCCTTAGCGAGTGACTGTATCTCATGAGCCTGCTGTACAACAGAGCGCTCATCAGTCATCTTGTAGTCATAGAATTGCTCCATGACGTACAGCTCGCTGCCAGCGTCCGAGGCACCAAACTTGGCCTCGAGCGCATTCCACATGTCCTTGCCGTTATCAAACGACATATATGAGTCCACAATGGAGTCGTCAAGAATACTCAGAAGGGCACCCTTGAAAAGGGTATCGAGCTTCTCAAAAGCTTCCAGTTGTTCAGCATTGAGATCGCCCTCAGGCTTGCCTTTGGTGGCAGCATAGCAGTTACTGTTTTGAAACCAGTAAACTTCTCTAATGCGCCACCGTTTATACTGTACCACTTTGAAGGGAAACGGCCTCATAGACGCGAGAAAGGCAGGCGCAGCAAATTGACTATAATCAGGTTTTTGGATTGTTGAAAATATAAGCAATTTAGCTATTGATTTAATCTGCGAAAACAGTAAATATTTTATGACTAGAATAACCAGAATTATACTAATCATGCGATCTACTTGAATAGTAGATAAATAGAACGAATCTAAATCAACTACTACAAACAGAAACTGTAGCAGTATCGTAAACAGGAAGATCAAGTAATCATACGGTGCAGCGGCAGCCGAAGCGTTGGCGTTGCTGTTGTCGCCCATGTCGTCGATGAAGAGGTTGCCGATGTCGGGGAAGAAGTCATCGTTGGGGAAGAACTCGATGCCAGTAGTCGCGCGAGTGCGCTCTCCAAAAACCTGATCGCCCCTCTCCCGTACAGGATCACAAGAGGCGGGGTTCCGGAGGCCTACTGTCCCTTCAACCGGTGCACGCCGGAAGACGGGATGGAGAAGACTTGGAAGACGGCGGCGCAAGGCTTTGGAACGGTGGTGCGAGACCATGTGTTACGTATATGTGCCAAAATTGGCTTGGTTCGGTTTTATATAGTGCAGGTTGGGAGTCAAAGCAGTCTTCATAAACGCGTCCGTTTATGATTTAGAAACTGCCGTATTAAACACGTCCGTTTATGAATTTAAAACGGTCACAATAAACGTGTTTGTGAATCAGAAACGGCTGTATTAACCATGTCTGTTAATGAATTAGAAACAGCCGTAATAAACGTGACCGTTACTAATTAATCAACAACTCATTAATTTTCCCAATTAACAAAATATAATAATGTGCCAATGAGAATTTCTGAATTTATCTTGGGCTAGTAAATACTAGTAAATTCCAACACTCCCTCTGTTCCACAATATAAGATTTTTTAGCAAGCTAAACTAGTTTGCTAAAAATATTTACATTGTGGAACAGTGGGAGAACTACGTGGCTTGCTAATTGTTAATGATAATCATTAATTGAATGGTACGCACCCATATTCTTGACGCGGTGTTTCATGGCGTAACTTCTTTCCATATTCCGTAAGCACCAACGGATCTAGCGATCCATAGTCCACCAGACAAAATTTGTGGCAAGCACTCAAGCCCTAGGCAACCAAATTAAGCACCAAACCCAATCCATTTAATTGCGTATACCCACGATTAAGCCGCGACCTTGGAGCAGCTTGCACGAAACCGCAAGACCCAATCCTATTCCCCGGCCGTATCAAGGTGTGGTCAGCATGGAAACATTCGTGTCGTCCACTAATTAACACCCAAAAGCCGTGGCAGAGCAGATCCTAGCTAGTTCCGGCACGTTGGGAACGTGCGGGGCATGAACCGCCGGCGCCGTGTCCGGGCCTTGACCACCGCGCGTCGCAGCGGCAGGACCATGGCCGCTCTGCGACGTTGTCTGTGCGCGCGCTCTGCGACGTTGACGCTCCGGCCGGGAGTGTTTTGGCCTGCGCTGCGCGAGCCATGGCAGCAACGTCGGCCTGTACGTCGTCGGTTGCGACGCCGACTCGGCACCGACGCCCTACAATTGCGTCTTCGCCTGGCGCCGGATCGGGACCTCCTACCCGTTTGCATTCTACTATGCTCCTGCTCTGCTGGTTACAAATTTGGGTCCCCGGCCGGAAGAATGACGACGAGCCTTGGAGGAGAATAGATCCTGACAACAACGCGATACAGAACAAGACGGCCTGTCACTAGTGACACAGGACACTGCGTGGTGCCATTGATTAAGGCCGCGTGTCCGCATATAGACGTCGGAGCGGCAGTACGTCGCGCTGCAGCGTGCACTCTTTTGTGAAAGATCGACTACAAGAAACACACATTCCGGTAAGCCGGGGCCCAGCTGTCAGGGAGAGCGCCACCGTTCAGCAAGCAAGATGCTTTGGCCGACGACCACCGGGCGTGCGTTCCAGGCCCAGGGTCTCCCAAAATGACAGTTGCGGCGGTTGGGGCCGCCGCCTACCGGCTACCTCGTCTCGTCTCCCTTTTTATTCCCCTTCGGCGCGTCGCACAACCGTCTCTTCTTCTCTTCGGCTCCCCACCTCCACCTCCACCTCTCCGTCTCCGAAGCCGAAAGGTACCGCTCCTACCTTTTCTCTGCCCCCCCTTTCCTCTACCACCACCTGTTCGGCGGAATGGCGCGGCAGCCACAGAAGCCGCTGCTTGCCTCCATAGGCTCTGCTCTTGTGGTGTTCAGTTATTAATCTGTTGCCCTGCTTCACCAAGCTCTGTTGTTTCATACCTGCTTCTTTATTCTTCAATTGGTATGCGTCTCTGCTACGATTCGACTACTATGCCTGGTTCTTGCTGCTTCCCTTCCGTAGGCGCCCTTGGTCCTGTTCTTGGAGGGGACCAAAAACCAAGAATTGCGCGGCTTTGGCATGTTTGCTCCCAAGACCTGCGCCTTTTTAGTTCTTTTGCGGTTTGCTTTCCTAGTTGTTGTTAAACTTAGCATAATCCTTTGTCTAGCCTGCTCAACAAGGAGGTGTAACTTTGTCTACAATTTTTTGTTTCGTGATTTTCCGGATAAGGATAGCTTATTTTCTTGGTAACCTCAAGCCCGTATGTCAGTATGTGAATCAACCCCATGACTTGAGGTTAGGAGCAAGACCGCTGTGTAGTTTTGCTTGACAAATTGCTCTCGTAGTCTCATGGAATTTCGTTATAACTTACAAGTTACCTTGACACTTTAATCTCATTCTTTCAGAAATAGGCCTTGAGTTATATATTCTCAACTTTGAAGCTTAAGAACCAAACAGTTACCCACTCCTCTCAGCTCCTGGAACTGCCTGCCGTTTCTTGGTTTATTAGGTCTCTCCTTTCCTGGCCTTTAAGTCAAGAAACCCAGGTGGGATAGCTTATTATGTTAGAATCAGGCAGGATTTTGGTGCCTCAAAGTGTCTTGTTAGGAGGCTGAGACATGGGAGTTTGGAATGTTTGGTGCCTTTTCGGGTGCCCGTACGTGTTCCTGACCATGAAGCTAGGCTTTGCAAGAATTATTAGTTATAATGGTTTAGCTGATAGGGTCTACTATTCTTTGCTGTAAAGCTAAGAAACATCCGTGGTCTCCTTTTTTCTGTTTTCCTGATACTTTTACCTTTAGCAAGGTCCTCCTCCCCCCTGTACGCTGGAAAGTATTGTGATTGGACTTTTCTAGTTGGATACGTTGCTATGTAGTAGGTGACATTTGATGGATGCCCTATGAAAGGACCTCGTTTGGTGATGTGGTGGGCGAGTCTTAGTTGAGTAATTTTCTTTCTAAGGGCTCCTTGCCATCTGCGCTCATTTTAAGTGTTTTGTTCTTTTTTTCTTTTTGGTTGTTCTTTTGGCATGTTGCATTCATCTTCAGGCATGTGTTAAAATTTAGATTGCAAACTGCTGGGGTTTGGGGCTCCAGAAATCATATATTAATTGAATGTCTGAAAAAGGTTTAAATCTGTCGATAAAAAGTGGTTTTGAAGCTTTTCTCAATGCAGTTTTTGTTTGTTTTATTAATATTGTCAAACCTGTGTTGTTGGGTAGGACATAACTTCGATAGAGTTGACATATTGTACTAATTCAGTATTTCTATTGAGCTACCAACTGCAAGGCATCATATAATTTCATTACTTATCCACGGTCCACTTTTGATGTACTTAGCTATTGTACTACCCCTTATATCACAAACCATGTGCCAGCATTATCAAGTTGGAACCATCCGTCTGGGGGAAACTTCAGTACCTTGAGCAGTCCACTATTTTGTTTACTTATTCATTTGGCGTACCAAGCTTAGGTTTCCAACTCTGTGTGTCTCTTGACTTCTGCTAACAAACTGAGTTATTTGATGCTGTCAAAAAACTGATGATTTTATCATATTGAATTATCAGACGAATATTTTTTCTTGACATTTTTGTATTGCAAGCTTGTAGTTTTGTTGATATATGGATTTTATTACCCAAATACATTGTACCACACTTAACTTCTATTACTTTTCCCTGCAGAAAGAACACAGAGTTAAGCTGGCTTCAAGAAGTATATGGCATCTCTTACTCCAGGGATATTGTTGAAGGTTCTAAAAAATATAAACTCTGATGTGAAAGTATGTGGAGAACACAGGTCAATTCTTCTGCAAGTCATTAGCATAGTTCCTGCAATTACTGGTTCAGAACTTTGGCCAGACCATGGTTTCTTCATAAAAGTTTCAGATTCATCCCACGCAACATATGTTTCCTTATCGAAGGAGGACAATGAACTCATCTTATCGAACAAACTGCAACTTGGACAGTTCATCTATGTTGAAAAGGTTCAATCTAGCGTTCCTGTTCCGATTCTTGTTGGGGTCCGAGCAGTTCCAGGAAGGAACCCTTTCATTGGTAACCCAAAGGATTTGATGCAAATGTCAACTCCCTCAGGGGTTCTAGAAGCATTGGATCATGAACGGAAAACTACCAAGCCAACTGAATTATCTGAGAGTGAAAAAGAAAACTCACAGAGGAAGGTAGTCATCAAAGAGCAGAAGGCCGGTGTTGCTTCCCGTTACATGCTTGGGATATCGAACAACGGAAAAAATACCAATCTAAACTCTAGCACTGACAGTGAAAAAAGTAATGGAGGAAGTAGTGTTTGTGATGCAAATCAGAAGCCGGTTTCTAGTGCTACAAAAGTGAAACAGGAGGCAAAGCTTCAGGTATGCGTAAGCTCATACGTTTTGTTGAAATATGATGGTATTAAGGTTATCAACAATGAAACATAAACTTCTGTATATTGTGGCCCTCAGAATGAGATATGCTAATGGTAAATGTAGAGGTCATAATATTTGTGCTCTGTATTTTAAGAAAACAAATATGTGCCATAAAAATATAGTAGAAAGGCTGCTGATTACAGTTGCTACTGTTATTGCAGGAACGACCAAATATTACCTCTCCTAATAATGTCAAGTTAGGTTCTACAAAGCAAGAAGTCAATAAGGATATACGCAAGAATAGTGGCAGGCCATTTAGTCAGAACGGCTCTGCTGTAGTGAAGAAGCAAACACCAAGAGACACAAAAAGCGAAACAGCAACTGAAGAAAGCTCACCGCCAAAGCTTTATAGGATTTCACCACCAACACCATCGAGAACTTCACCAGCGAAGATCCGTGTGCCAGCGAAGCCAAATGTTTCGCCCAATCCAGTTCCCTCTGTGCCCAATATTAAAAGAAGAGTCACAGAAAGCATCTCCTGGGATTCCCTTCCGACATGCCTAATCAAATCTGGAAAGGTATATTTTAGCATATGTTGATTGCAAGCATGAACTGAGTTTGAGGTTTTCTGTGAATTGAATGTGTTTTTTGTGTTACTTGGGAATTCTGCAGGCCATTAGTTCGAACCATTCATTTTATGTGCAAAAAGATGCACTAGTTATTAGTTAAGCTTCAGAAAATTGTTCTGAACCATGCTGCACATTACTTTCTTTGTATGAATAGGCTGTTGTCAGGAGGAAGACTATTGCTCTTATAGTAGCAGCTGAGGCTCAAAGGGAGGCTACTGCAGCTGCATCTCTTGTGAAAGGCCTTGGGTAAGTAGCTGTATACTTCCATACATCTCACAGTTTTTAATAAAGAGCACGATAAGTTGCATTATTTGTCCTCCTGTTGCACTTTTTTTAGAAACCGGCAAGAGCACACTGCCAGAAACAGAAAATCATCCTCCTGTTCCTTTTATGGCAAGGCCTATCCAAATTGAGAAATTCCTTGTAGTGTTCTGATATACAATGTCTACTTTATCTGTATTGCACGTGTTAAATGAATCTAACTTCCATGTCTTCATTTACAGAATTTTTAAATGAATCTAACTTCCATGTCTTCATTTACAGAATTTTTACCGAGATACTGAAGTCCGCCGAGGAGGATCCGCATGGTGCAGTGAATAAGTTTTTTCAGCTAAACCGGCTTATCATTCAGCAAAGTATTTTCTGGAAAGACAACTCAGCAGATTCTGGCAAAGAATCCCGAATAGAGAAAGAAAAGTCATCGAGGAAAGTTTCTGCAACTCAGAATAAACCTACTGGATCCAGTGCAATAAAGAACCCCGACGATGCTTATAGTAGTGGAAAGCTCGAATGGGCTAGAGAGGATGGTTTCAAGGAAATCCGCAGGTCATGGATTGATCTGAAAATGGAATCACAGTCATGGTTTCTGAATTTCTTGGAAGACGCTCTAGACTCTGGATTCAAATTTGAGAGTGGAATCAAGAACAACACTAGAGAACGAGTGCGAGGACAATCCAAGGTTGGAGATGGGCAGATCGCAGTCCGTTTATCGCAACTCAAGGAAACAAGTAACTGGCTAGATCAGCTGCAGAGCGAGGCGGATAAATCTGCGGATGGTTTGGTCGAAACCATTGATCGACTGAGGCAGAAGGCGTACTCGTGCCTACTTGGAACCGTCGAGACCGCGGCATCAGCTCTTGAAAGTAGAAACGGTTATTGCTGAAAGCCTATGCAAGATATGGCTGCATCTGCTCTTGACTCGGAACCAACTGGAGGTGTTCAGTTCACTCTCACGGGTGTACAGAACCACAGGATCCTGATGAAAAAGGAGACTGGAGAAGAAACTTAAGTTATTTCAATTGTACAAAACAATGTAGGAGCGAGGATTGAGAGGTGTAAATAGTTCGGTTTTCTATTAAGTTATTCGTCTGGTTATTGTTTTTGTGCATTGTCTCATGCTGCTTGTGAAATGGAACTTATTGTTGATCTTCGAATCTGGCCAATACAAATAGATTGATATTTTGCACTTGCCAAAAAAACCTGGGAAGATTATTTGAACCCCTGCACTTTGCTTTTTTTGACTTTTTAACAGGAACTCTATTAAACTGGCACAGCTAAATCGCTGTCCAAAACAGTAGCGATACACCTGGGAGCAAAAACATCCCAGTAGGAGTCCTCAGACTCAGAGTTTGCTCCCAGCTTTGCAAGCTCATGGGCAGCATTGTTACAGGTGCGGCGACTAAAGGAGAAATGATAAGAGCTAAAATTAAGAAGACAGAGACTCTTCGCCTCCTTCACCAGCACCCCAAACTCGGACATGTCCAAGGTACTGCTCTTGAGTCCTTGAACCAGAATTGACGCGTCAGATTCAAAAATGACACGGTTTGCGCCCACCCTGTCCGCACCATGAATAGCAGGCCACCCCTGCACTTTGCTGGCTTGCAGCCATGGGGCCTAGAACAAACCAGCTCCCATTTTTGTACCTGAGCTGGCATTCTGATAGTGTGTGGTGCGTATCAGTGTGTACGCCAGTTACTAAGCTGAGATGGATCATATTCACCCCATGCCAAAAGGCTAAAAAGAGATCAACAAGAGAAATAATGCAACCAAACCAGCTACTAGCGGTGAACTTACTCATCATATTTTTAGACCACTTTAAAAGGATAATTGCAGCAAATGGACTTAAATCACTGAAATTGTTGAGTACTTTATAAAATAGAACTGACGTTAGTATCAGATCCTACTAATACCAAAGCGACATCACTCTTCAATTAAAGAAAGTACAAACATATCCAAATTTCAGGCTGTCAGATAGTTCAAATGCTACATCTACTTAACACTATTTTAGTCAACCAAAGAAATATCTAAATCCTCTTCACTCATGGTTTCAGTGAACTGCCATCGATTCAAAACATTAGTTCAATTATATAATCTGGTCACAAATAGCATATATGCAGTAGAAAAATATCAGAGTAGCTCTTAAATATTTCCTGAAATCCGAGTTTCAATCTCACTTTCATAGTAATAATCGGTACCTGCACAACGTCGCTACTTTAGCATATCTGGTGCTCCCCTGCATATCGTGTATTATCGAAGGGCATCAAAGCATTACCAAGTGTTACTAGAGTCGGAAAATGACTTGATACCATATGATGATATATTTACTCTTTACATTGATGATCGGAACTTTTTCTGCCATCAGTTCAGGTAAGTAGTTTGCATACATAACAGATACAGTAGCATGATTGTGGGAACATTCATGCAATTCAAAGCGATGGAAATAAACATAATTCAAGCAACAACTGCAACGTTGTAATGAATCATCGCCTTATCCTACAGCCATCAGATGAAAGGCCAAGCATTCACAGCACCTTGTAGCCAACAAAAAGAAGATATGTGGAACAAGGCTCTGTTTGAGCTTAGCTACATTAGCTATGAGGAAACAGCCATCATAATCTGATCTTGACAGCGACTTTCCCTCAGTATCGACACGAAGCACGTGTCTACCAAAATCAACAAGCACAAGCAAATCCCCTGCCTCATATGCAACCATCACACCCCAATTCTCCGACAGCTCCCGGATCTCTGCGATCGGCAATTTAACCTGATGCATAAGGGACCAGACCTCCCTCTCATAGTCCTCCGTTACCCAGATATTAACGACTGTCCTGTCCTCACTAAAGCTGTACATGCCAACCATGTCGTCCATCTCAAACAGAAGAGCATCACCGGCGACCATTGGAGCACGCATCTGCCGGAACGATTCAGATGTGGTGTCGAATACCGGTATCATCATCTCATTCCTTCCCCGACGCTGCTCATATGACCAAGTCCAATGCAGGTTACCACGGACAAGAACAGGCGTGGACCACACCCTCGACGAAGCCTTTGGCCTCCCAATGCACCTCGGCAGCTGGTCGCAACCCAATGTGAGGACATAGTACAGATCTTGGTCAATGGCTGTTTGAGCGTGAGGCATCGAACATAGTAGCAGCCGGTACTCGTCGGTGGAGCGGTGCAGGTATATGGCCAGGACGTCGAAGCCATGGAGATTCAGGCCAAGAAACTGGCGCGTGACTGGGTTGCACACGAAGAAGCGCATTTGGCCGATGCTGAGGACGAGGAGCCCGTCGCATGAAGCTGCTAAACAGATGCCAGATCTGTCGCTGGACGCCTTCACGTAGTCTGTGCTAAGCTGGAGGACGGGTTGGAGCTGGGCGGCCCGGCGGTCGATGGCGAGGATCTCGCCGCAGAAGCGGTCGCTATGTTTGAAGGCCTCGGCAAGGAGGAGGGAGGGCTGGCGGCGGTGGTGAGCGAGGAGAAAGTTGCGGGCGGAGGCGATGCGTCGCCAGGCACGGCAGACGGCGTGGCAGCGGAGGAGTGCTTTGGGGGCAGGCGGATGAGGATCTCGAAGGCGACAATCTCCTCCGGGAGGTTGCCGAGGAGCAGCACGGCTCCACTTCCTGCATCCTTTGCCATTGTCACCGGATGGAAGCTCATTCTCGTTCTTGATTCTATGTCAGGAAGAAGAGCGTTGGCGGCGCCGGCGCCGGCGACGGGTTAGGCGAGTGCTGACGGGCTGCCGCGGAAGGAGATAGGCCTTTCGGGAATGGACTTGGGCTGTCGTGGTCCTCGTGGAGCCTAGTTTCGTCACCACATGGAAATAGAGACTGTTTGGTTGAGACGGGATTTCATGTTTTAAAGGATCCCGTATGCTATTTTACCTTGCTAAAACGTCTTATTTTTTTTCAAGGATACACCATGGATGGAAAGGCATATCGTATTCATCGTAGAAGAAGTGGCAAAGATGTCAAGTTACAACTCCAGCGGCTAGCACAGCGGATCACTCGTGACATCTTCACCTATCCATACTAGAGCTAGCCTACCTTTGAATAGGCATGCTAAGCACCAACACTCCGCCTCACTAACTATCCGCGTGATGACTATGTCGGCCAAAACGCGCACCCCTTCGAACCCAATGTCATTGCGGTGACACCACACACATCTAGATACTAGTATCAATTTTGCTATCAAAACGAATTTATAATTACAAAATCCTCATTTGAGATGACTCTTGGTGTCCAATCTATACATTCAAGAATACGGATGGCAATGGGTACCCGCAAACCCGATACCCGACAGGTACCCGCCTTAAATGGGGAGGGTATGGTATAGAAAAAAACCCACGGGGGTAGTTAGCAGGAAAATTTCATACCCATCGGGTATAGCGGGTGCGGGTATGGGGGTGCCAAACCCATACCCGCAAACCCCCCTGAGACATGTAGATCCCACATGTCAGCCCCACACAGTCACACCCTTACCTTTTTTTTACCCACTCCTCACGCACGCTAGCCCCGAGCCCACTAACGCACACACTACACCAGCCCAGCCCATCGCCACAAGCCCACTAACGCACTAGACACGCTCACTGCGCGCGAAGGAGGCCAAGCACGAGCAGAGCACCGACGCATTGAGGTCCATGGCGGGTACCTGCCGGGTCCCGCATACCCGCCGGGTCGCGGGTATGGGTGAGATCTTGACCCGCCGGCGGGTATGGGGCGGGTGGCGGGTGCGGGTGGAGGGGCCGGGTACGGGTATGGGGGTGTCAAACCCGGCCCCGAACCCGGCGGGTGCCATCCGTATTCAAGAAGGTACATATATCAAAATCAAAAGTTGATGTTCAAGAAGGCACTCACAACAAATGTCTGTGTGTCAATCATGAGGGCAAGAATGTTCAAATCATTTTTCTCAATTGTCCCATAGTACCTACTTACACCCTTTTCTTTGAATGCAACAATGTTCCTCTTCATAATTTCAGTCAATGGGGAAGGCTTCGGTTACAAAGTCACTTGCTAAAAAACCTTTAGGTCATTAGGTGTGTGATGACTAGAAGTCCAACTCTTCAAGCACTACCTCACCACAACAAATATGCACGTGCATTACCTCGAAATGAAAAAAATAGCCTGACATACCGACTAAACAAAGGTGTCAGACATGATGACATGTGGTTCCTATTCATACAACGAAAATACCAATTATCTCTTCCTCTTCTTTCCTCTTGGACATGTATAGTTTTTGTGTTGGTGAGCCCTCCTATGTATCGCTTAGACTGCCCACAGTGGGAAGTATCATATAGTGCTATCATGCACATGATACTACTATATGTTACTAACTCTATAGTGGGTAGTAACATAATTGTAGTACTCCTCCGCTTGTTCAAGATGCCCACAGTGGGAAGTCTACAAATATAATAAATGCACAACTATAAAAGCATGGGCCAAATAATGTTCACGGTTTCAAAACATTGTTCCCTCGTTCAAATGTTTTCTAGTTTTTCAAAGAAATATATTTACTATGTTTAGAAAAATGCTTATTGTTCAAAAAAATCACAACACCGAGAAAAATATGGTTGTAGGTTCCAAAAGTCGTTTGCCCGTTGAAGAAGAATGTTCATGGGTTGAAAACTTTGTTCAGGGGTTCAAAAGGAGTTTGCAGATTCCAGAAAATCTTCATGTATTATTAAAAAAAGAGAAAAAAAAAGTAATGAAATAAAAAAGAAATAGAGAAAATCAAAAAGGAAACAGAAGATGAAAACAGTAAATCAATAAATAAAAATAAAATTCCATGTATTTCGAAAAACACACAGAGAAAAATGTAAATAGAAAAAGAAACGAAGAAACCGATTTTTTTTTAGGTTAATCAGCCGTCACTTTATTGATCAGATATAAAAGGAGGAATACAAAGGGGGTCTGGCGATTGAAGTATCCAGAGGTGACGCCCTGCGTTCAGAGAAGCTGAACTGCGAGCTAGAATATGTGCTTCAACATTTGAAGATCTCCGCCCATGAACAAACGTCACAGCGGCAAACTCGCTAGTACTACCTCCGATCCATATTAGTGGGCACAACTTTGTCTAGATACACATGTATCTAGTCTAAATACTTAACTAGATACATATGAATTTAGACAAAGCTATGCCCACTAATATGGATCGGAGGGAGTACTCATCTTTATTTCTTTCAAGGTGGAGATAAATCTTCCCAGGTTGTTTTGCTCTCAAGACCAGAGACAACTTGTAGGCAGTCGGAGGTAATCTGAATGTTCTGCAAGGATAAATCTTGAGCCAACGCCATAGCTTCCCGGCAGGTCAATGCCTCAAATGTGGTTGGGTCTGATATGCCATGTACAATACAACCACTGCTGATGACCCTAAGTGTCGGCGATCATCCGCTCGACACAGTGTCGCAACTGCTCCAAAATTCTGCACCTTCCGCACCGCTGCATCCACATTTATTTTTGCAACACCTGCTAGGAATGAGACCGAATAAATGAACAGAAAACAAAGAAAATGAATATCATTGTTAATGGGCCGCGTCCTATGAGCGTCGGGAGGGGAGCGAGCGCGTGCTAGGACCTGCTACTGTATAACAGTATAAGCGATGTGGTATGATGTCGTGCGTTGGTTGGTTGATGCCGGTGGTTCAGGTCCAATTTTTTTTCCAGACGGGCCTGCATTAATTCGCGCGCTGGAAGTTGCTCTGCTGGGCTACCAGACCGGAGCGCGTGACGTTGGACGGGTAGCATTTCGCAGACTACCAGAGCCCGGTACAAGAAGGCCATACGCACAACAATGAAGAATTATATTTCTGAAAAAAAAAGGACAATGTAGAATTTGCAACGCGGACAGAGAGAAGGGTCTGGTGAACGGCGCCGACCGACCGATCGGCGCATGGGCAAAACCAAAACGCGTGCTAAAAATCTGGGCAAGAACAAAGGACAGTGAAATGGATCATCATAAATCTTCTTCCGAGCGGGCGGGCGAGCGATACGTCAGCACCTATACATGCCCTTCGTCAGCCGAAACGGGTCAGCTTTGGACTACCCTACCCACCGTCCCGTCAAAACCAAAATCTCTGACTAGCAGCTACTCCGTAGGTAGATAAGCAGATAAGATCCAGGTGTGCACGCGCGGAGTAGTACTGGTTCTGTCCTGTGTGCATGCATGCATAGAAAGGGTAATTTCGTCCAACAAAAAAAGCTAGATGAATATTTGACACGTCTTTTACCAAATATGTGCTCAAATGGCCGCGTTGGCATGTCTTGACGTATTGAATAATCGGAATGGTAGTTTTCAAAAGTTGACAACTACAGTGGGGTTTTTCGAAATCACATGATATATATATAGAGTGACATTTATTCAATTAACCTAGGGGTGTGTATAAAACTCAAACAGTTGAAACCGGCATGCGGAAGCTAGTCCATTTTTTTTTCACAAACTCAATCCTTATTTGCAGTTCAGGACAAAAAATGTAACCGGCCTAAACCGGCATGCGGAAGCTAGTCCATTTTTTGCCCACCCTTAAACTAACCCAACATTTTACTACGCCGTGTATGTTGTGAACCTCTAAGCACATGACTAAACCAGGTTAACCATTACTCGTGTGACCATTAATTGTCGCACTGTCAAGAGGAGAAAACGCTCTAACCTCCCATAGGAGGGCCGCTGGTTATACTGCACCCATGTGGCTTCTCGCATAATCACGTATAAAGGGAGGTTACGACCGTATCTTGCTGATCAGATTTACATACATGCTACCAATACATGTATTGAAAGATGTTATCCGTAACTTGATCACCAACATATTTGTCGTACCAAAACGTTACAGGAGGGAACAATATGCACAAGATACACAAAGTGTCACAATACATGTTCCAACACCCTCACTTAAATACAACTTGCACAAGGTTAAGATTACGTCTAAGTTTTTCCAAGTTCTTAACTAGAAGAGCCTTTGTGAAACCGTCTGCGATCTTCCGAGTGCATAAACCCGATGCGCAACTGTTTGTTTGCAACCCTCTCTCGAACAAAATGAAAACATATCTCAATATGTTCAGTATTGACATGAAACACTTAATTTGCAGATAAATAAGTGGCACCGAATTATCACACCAAGGACGTGGAATTCGTTCTTGCTTTACTTCAAGTTCAGCAAGTACAGACTTATTCCACATAATTTCGGCAATAGCCTACCCAATCTACAAAGAAGATAGAAAACCCTCCAGTGGATCTTCTATCGTCCAAATAGCCTACCCAATCTGCATCAGAGAAGGCACAAACCAAGGTAGATGATGATCTTCTAAATGTTAGTCCAATACTGGGAGACCCCAAGAGAAAGGTATGATGTAGTGTAACAGTAATTTTCCCTTGATACAAAACCAAGGTTATCGAACCAGTAGGACTTGGAGAAGGCTCCGACAAGGTGTCTCCCTCTCCTGGCGCCAAGCGGTTAACGCGGACCAGCACACAATCACAAACAAACCACTTTGTCCCAATGAAACAGAGAGGTTGTTAAGGGGAGAAAGCTCTCTAACCTCCCATAGGAGGGCCGCTGGTTAGTGCACCGATGTGGCTTATCGCATAATTACATATAAAGTGAGGTTACGATCGTATCTTGGTGATCAGATTTACATGCTACCAATACATGGAAAGATATTATCCCTAACTTGATCACCAACATATTTGTCGTACCAAAAAGTTACAGGAGGGAACAATATGCTCAAGATACACAAAGTTTCACGATACATATTTCAACACCCTCACTTAATCACAACTTGCACAAAGATGCGCAATTGTTTGTTTGCGACCCTCCCTGTGACAAAATGGAAACATATCTCAATACGTTTAGTTTTGCCATGAAACACTTAATTTGGAGATAAATAAGTGGCACCAAATTATCACACCAAGGACGTGGAATTCGTTCTTGTTTTACTCCAAGTTTAGCAAGTACAGACTTATTCCACATAATTTCAGCAATAGCCCGCCCAATCTGCAAAGAAGATAGCAAACCCTCCAGTGGAACTTCCGTCGTCCAAATAGCATACCCAATCTGCATCAGAGAAGGCACAAACCATGGTAGATGATGATCTTCTAAATGTTAGTCCAATACTAGTAGTACTTTTAACAAATATGAGAATTTACTGTCGTCCAGTGAACAGAGGTAGGCGCAAGAAAAAATTGACATACCTTATTTACTGAGAACACAATATTAATTCTAGTAAATGTCAAATAATGTAATGCATCAATGATGCATCTGTACCTTGTGTTGTCTTCACTTCCCAATGGGTCACCATTTGTTCGAGAGAGGTGTGGGTGCAGCATTCAACATCTGCATCCCAACTTTAGTCATAAGATCAGATGCATATTTGTCAAAAGAATGTATTATGACATTTCTTGTTTTCTTAACTTCAATGCCAAGGAAATAGTGCAGATCACCTAGATCCTTGAGAGCAAAGTTTGAGCCTAAATCGTTTAACAATATTGTAACTGCTTCATGATGAACTAGTGACAAAGATATCATCAACATAATTGAGCATAAACATTGTTAGTCCAAACTTGTTATAAATGAAACGAAGACACCCATGTAAACAACAATAGCCAATACAAGGTGAATAGTAGCAATTTTAACAACAAGACTAAAAGTATTCTCGTAATCTATACCATCTTTACGTTGATGTCATGGTACTATATGTCACTATTTATCATCACCGCCATATACATGTATTGTTCATTCATAGCCTCCTTCCACTTTTCACCATGCAGCGGTTGTTTGAGATTCTCAAGATTATCTATAGTGGTTAAAATACCATATCGTATCATGCCCTCATACATTTTAACTGTTGAATAATACCTTTTTGAAGTCGAGTGAGACTGGCCGATGATTAGCTGCAGTTTCATTCACAATATGAATTCCGTAGTTGATTCAGTCGCACGGTGCGGAGCAGCGGATCCTGCAGAAGCCACAGTAGATCCGGGAGTTGCAGACTCGGCGAGTCGTCAGGGGACATCTGCGCGCTAGTGGGCGCGCTGGCACGCCAGGATTTTAACTTTGAGTATGAAAAAAATCAATTTTTCACTAGACACATATGCATTTTTTTAATGTATATGCAATATGTTTTTTAATAAAATTGTATTCCGGGCAACAAAAAACAATATTGTGGCTGTGAATAAGGGAAATAGCTCATTTTTTCAAAAAAAAGAAAACTCTTTTTGTGTAGCCCAAAATGTAAGATTTTTTTATGAAACTTTTGGTGTCCGTAAAAAAATGTGTTCTCCAGTGAGATCGGGTGTATACTTTATTTTAGATTTTTTAGCCACAGAAATATTATTTTTGATTTTTTTTAAAAAAGGGCACCAGTGAGATCGGGTGCCACTGTGCCAGTACCACTTTCCCTGCAAACCCCTGTGTCTAAAAAATATCATCATTTTTAGCATGACATTTCCTGGCACTACCGCTGGTCTGGTCTGCATACATATGTACGCCCAGTCTCCAAAGTCGGTCTAGCTAGTACGGGTCAGTAGCACATGGCGGTGGCATGAAACCATCGGTCCATCATAAGTACTCCCTCCGTTCTAAATTAGATGGCTTTAATTTGTCTACATACGAATGTATCTAGATGTGTAACAAGTCTAGATACATCCGTATCTTGATAAATGGAAATCATCTATTTTGGAACGGAGGGAGTAACATGCAAAGCAGTTAACTACCAATAATAATGTTAATGAAACTCTGCAAGATCGGTAGGAGCTGGCGACGAGGGGAACACACTGGACTTGTACCCAGCTAGAGATCGAATATAATCTTCGGTCAAGCCTTCCGATCGTACGCGGATAGCTTGACCTCCTCAAAACCCATTGCACGCAAGACCTGTTGTATAACTGGCTATGCATATGCTTGAGGTTAACACTGCGTTAATTAATTGTTAGATTAGTGGGCTAGCTACTAGTTGACTAATTACGTGATTAGAGTACGCACGTAGATCGATCTCCGGACAAAACAACCACAGCAAGGAAAGGTCTACGAAAATATGAACAAGCGTACTAATTTATTAGTCCTTTAGTCAGCTGCGAGCTACAGTAGTATATATACTTTTACCTGACCTGTCGATCGATGATCTGGTCTTGCTGATGATGCGTCTTTCGTGTTCCCTTTTGCATGTATTCTACGGTCTGGTTATTGTTGGTCCCGAACAAGAAATTCAAAGTTTTCTATCAATGAACTCATGCTCTCTAGCTTGCTCATCTTCCGGGTCTCGAGACTTTTTCGAGGGACCTTCTGTATTGAATCCTGACGGTTGAAACACTCATATGTGAAGAACCCAGAAGCGTTATCAGCATTTTTTAAATATGTAGTCTGAACTTTCTGTTCTATAGCACATGTCGTGGAAATGTAGGTGAAGTTTTCCGTAAGATTACTTGTAGTTTCTCCAGCATTGGCTAGTACACACGTATTTAGTAGCTTGTTCAAGTGTATATACTGTCACAGTCAGAGAGTCATATGTACGGCTTGCTTAATTGTACGTACCACTAATCTATGGTAGTCAGGAAGTAGCATGCCGAATTGCTACCACGTACTATGGCAACGTAGGTTCCTTCGTTGGAATTTTCGCGGTCAATTTGAATTTCAGCAAGCTCGCCACTCTGTCTAAAACTCCTTTGAAAATCAAGTTTTCATACTCTCTCTCTTTTCTGTCAACGCTACTGTACACGTCGCGTGTCTCTGTACGTACGTGTCATGATAAGAAAGCTGGACTATTACAGTTTCACATTCACATAGGAATGTACTGTTACTATATGTGACATTTCTTACCGAAAAAACATCTGTGACCATTATATACATACCATTCAAGTCAAATAAGGTAGTGCCATTATCTTCACATCTAATTTAATTACTCCCTCCGTTCGGAAAAGGATGTCACAAAAATGAACTATCTCTTGTGACATCCTTTTCCGAACGGAGGGAGTACTAAATAAGAAAAGATCATTTTCCTGGCATTTTCCAGAGCCAGCTTTGTGAACAGCTCTTAAGCATGCATATGGTATACCTACATTTGCAACTCCCCTTGCTAATGCATGCCAACAATTCTACTCCTCAATTACTTAGCAAGTTCATATGTACATATATACGGAACTAACCAATTCCATTATCAGTTTTCCAGGTAAGTTTGTGATGACATTCATCCGTTTAAATACATTTTCAAGTACGTAACACATTACATATCTTAATTTACACGCATCTAGCTATAGCTTATTCCATGCATGGGAAAGTGTCATGCAAAGTAGTTCAGTTTTCGAGGTAAATGTACGGAATAATCAGCTGTGGCATAGATCTTGTACAATCAGCACACCAAATTATTATAAGTAACTTGATTATATACTTACACGTAATCCCACACCTAACCATCGAATATAATTGAGTAACGAGGACTACACAAACAGAGTCCTAACAGACCATGTGGCCGATATATATATTGATTTATGCAATATGTATAGGCAATGATTACGTACTTAATCAGTGTACTAATTGTCTATACAGTCCACGCAGTGGTCAAAGCCCAAATCAAAGACACGGTCTTCAGATCCGCAAAAAAATAAAAGACACGGTCTTCAGAGAAAGTTCAGATACAACATATATTTTGCTATGTTCGCTAACTGCTGCTCGACCTGAATATTCCTGGTTTTCTAATGTCAGATTTGCTTGTATACATGCATGTTCATGGTCAGTCCTACCCAGTCTTGGTTCCTAGAGTTTATAGTGGAGATACGTACATACATGCACACTCTCGATACAATCATCCAGCCTCGGTTTGGTTTACTCGATCTTATGCGCAATAATCAAGCAGATCACCTAGATGATTGGTGTATTATTATGGCAGCGAGAGGAGGGATATACGTAGCTGTTGGTCTGAAAAAAGTGGAGAAAAACTAATTTTTCGATAAAGGGAATATAGCAATATCGCGCAAATACCAATTACATCCAGACTCTCAACAACTTACACTAGCCTCTCTAACAACGGAATAATCGTAAAGACATTAGGGATGCACATAGCTCTACAACAAAAAGAACAAGAAGAAAAAAGATCCCGCTACAGTGACGAGACCCTTGTAGCTGCAACACAAACCACCACCAAGACAACACCCGGAATACAAATTCTCCAAAAGCCACGCCTCCAAGAAGAAATCAGTGCACAAGCGACGTCGTTGCCCGATCATAGATCTTAGATTTTCACCCTCGAGAAAGTCCACGCTCTCAAAACAATGTCTTCAACAAGGGCATTGTCAGACACAATCAATTAAAGCCAGACCTTAGATTTTCACCCTGAAAGATAAGACTATGTACTCCTCCTATGCTACCGCTGCTACAAGTTGCGAAACACCAAGCAATGCCCTCATCACCTCGAAGACTCGATCCGACATTACTATACCTCAGAACTCAGCCAAAGAAAACGAAATACCGACATGTCTCATGGTGACAACAGACAACGAAGTTTCGTGTAACTCCATTCTGAAGCCTCACGGTCAGAAATATGGGTGTACACGACCGAATCACATCCGATTCAGCAATCTACAGACATCAAGTGCCCAATGGAGATCATCGGTGGAGCCTTCCGAAACTCATCACCGGCCAGATCAATGAGGACATGCATCAAGCAAAACACTGTCTTGGTGTGAGAAGAACCCTAGGACCGCCTCCTTATTCGGCAAAACCAGCAGGCCCCCACGCTGCCGATCAGATCAGCGAAGGAGAAGGCAGCCACTGCACCGTACACCTGCAGCCGTCCGCCCGGACCGGGCATGACCCAGATCACATCGCCCGCCTGATCCTCGCCTCTCCGTCTTGATCCAGGTCTCGACCGCTAGAGCCGCGCCAGCTGGCTCCGCCGCAAGGGCCCCATCGCCGCCCGAGCAGCGCCTCCACGAAGCCCTCCCCTGCCCTCCATCTTAGACGGGAAGGCGCCACCACTGCCACTGCCGACAGCGACGGCGACAGTTGGGAGCACGCCGGTGAGAGGGGGCTGGAGTGGTCGGGGAGGGGCCTCCAGAGTCGCCCGGGCGGGGGCGACCCGGGAGGCGGCTTCTAGGGTATGAGCTAGCGTGCTGGTTCGTAGAAATTTTTGTGCCCAGTGAGAAAAATTAATGGAGTAGTATTTATGTTTTCATCAAGGAATCGGGAAATAAAAAGGTTAGGATTTTAAACTAGCGAAGCCTAAGGTATTGACGACGTGGATTATATAGCAACAACATTTAAAAGTATGATAACCGTTGTACTCCCTCCGTCTAGAAATAAAAGTGTCAGGAATACGGATGTATCTAGCAATAGTATACATTTGTATTTGTGCTAGATACATCCTTATCCGTGACACTTATTTTCGGACGGAGCGAGTATAATACTACCGAACTCTTTATCCAGGCAGGAGCTATACATAGGTGTTGCCACAATACTTGGATTTATCCCTGCGGAAGTTCCACTCTGCATTGAGTTTTCAAGTTCTTTTCTTATTTGAAAACAGTTTCTCATATCTCAATGTCTGAAGCTTCTAGTTTCTGGCACTAATGTCTGATATTCATATTTTTCAGAAATTATTATCAGAATTTTCTTGTTTAAAGTTCATTAAAAAATTAAAATAAAGAAACTTGAAACTTATTTGAATTCGGTCCAAATATAGTCCGGAAATTTGGTAAAATTATATTTCGGTATCCGCCAAAATCAGCGAAATTTCGTTGAAATTTTGATCCATGCGGTAGTCCAGAGAAAACCAAATTTGGTAAGTAGAATCCTACTCTCCACAAATATGCCCTGAATTGAAAGTGCATTGATTTGGTTTGATATATACTGCGGTGACAGGGAAAGAATAGTCCGCATACGGCCGGTGAGACGACGCGAGAGGCCAAAGGACAGGGCAGCTAGCAATCTATCTACTTGGCGATCGAGGGGACAAGAGGGAGATATAGTCGTATTCCCGTATAGGCATATGTACAAAAATGGCCAAGCAGGGGCGAGAATGAGATCGATCCATGCCGGTCGGGGTCTCTTGCTTTTCTTCTTTCCTTTCTCCGGTCCGAAGAAGTTTCTCCCCGTCGAGATGATCAGCGGGACGAGATCGAGGGGGCCTTGACAAAGTCGTAGATCGTGCGCTCCATGAACACTCTCAAGAAATTCCTTGGTAAAAATACCTGACCAAGCTAGCCAGCCAGCCTCGATCCACCGAAAAGGACATGACTAAACTACGATTAATCTACCTGAATTGATCGACTAAAACTGCGTTTAATTATCTCTTAGATTGGTTTTTGTTAAGAGTAACATTAGCAAAATAAAATGAGATGTGAAATGGGTATTGCCGAGTCAGTGCATGCATATGGTCTCTCGTGGTCGGTACAATGTATAAGCACCACCCCGGCCAAGATTTAGCTAAGCTGGTTTTTCCAGTCCTCCGTGGCATTGTTTTTTCTCTTGCTATGTTTCCATCCATCTTCTCTCCGACACAGTGGAAAACTCACATACGATCTCCCCCAATCCCTATAAATACTCCACGACCCAAAGCTCTCCCTTCAAAGCGCACACAACAGCAGAAGCTTAACTGCACCCTCTCTCGCTCTCTCGCTTACACCAGCAGCTAACTAGCTAGCAAGCTTCTCCAACGCCGGCCGCCACTACACATCCATCCATCACCTCACGCCGACATAGCTCGCTCCATCGCACACTCCACCCTAGCTCGCTTCAGTTCTCGCTCGGCTGCCATGGCGGCGCAAGCAGGAGCGCGGGCCACGAGGGAGGCCGTGCCGGCGTCCTCGAGGGTGGCGATCATCGGCGGCGGGATCAGCGGGCTGGCCGCGGCGAAGCAGATGGCGGCCTACGACCCTGTGGTGTTCGAGGCCACGCCTTCCGTCGGCGGCGTCTGGAAGCACTGCGTCTACCGCACCACCCGGCTGCAGACGCCCCGCCCGGACTACGAGTTCTCCGACTACTCCTGGCGCAACCGCGACGACCCCACGTTCCCGACCCACGCCGAGATCGTCGACTACCTCGAGGGCTACGCCGACCAGTTCGACCTCTGGCGCTACATCGCGTTCGGCTCCAAGGTGGTCGACATCAAGTACCTCGGCGGCCCCCAGGCCGGGTTCACCGAGCTCTGGAGCGGCACCGGCAAGGCGCCCCTCCAGGGGAGGCCTATGTGGGAGGTCGGCGTCGCCACCGGCGACGGCGTCGTCCAGGTACTACCACCATACTTTGCATTTGATCGAGTTCTTATCAGCACGGCCTCATCGTGTATGTACGTATTCTGATCAATTTCGTGGTACGTGGTGTTTGCAGTATTACAAGTTCGAGTTCATCGTGATGTGCGCGGGGAAGTACGGCGACGTGCCGCGGATGCCGACGTTCCCGGCGGGGAAGGGGCCAGAGGTGTTCAAGGGGAAGGTGATGCACTCGCTGGACTACTGCAAGCTGAGCGAGGAGGAGACCGTGGAGCTGATGAGAGGCAAGAAGGTTGTGGTGGTTGGGTACAAGAAGAGCGCCATTGATCTAGCCAATGAATGCGCTCAGGCAAACCAAGGTACGTAGAGACATGCTCGATCCTACTGCTGGTGCCATGGGAACATTTTAACATGGTTTGAAATTTTGTCCAAATTATCCTGGAAAATGGAAAATTCAGCATGGTCTCTCATACGAATTATGCTATCGTTAGCGCGCAGATACGAGGAAACTAATAGTAGTAGTAGAAAAACATGTAAGTTCACACAAAGTTTAATTCAACCAATTAAAAAGGGAACAATAATAATATTGTGGAAGTGTCGGATAATGATTGGATGAGGTGGGTGTGAGAATATTGCATACCATATTTGGTGACATGTGCATGCTTTGGAGTCGGATACTCTCCCATATAAGGTCACTCTTGTCTTGACCCGTCGTACACTCCACCTACAACTCTAGACACCTACTTACAATGGTGTAGCTAGAGCCTTAGGTCTCTTGCATTTACAAGTTCAAAGTACACTAGACACAATACGTACGCATCGTACCACCTTGACTTTTCAACCTCCAGCAAGAATATATACTCCTCCCCACTTTGGGGGGTCCAAGAAAATGCTGACTTCATGCATCCATCCAATATATACCAAAGTGTTTGCACTTTTGACTAGTCTCAGCAACAAAGATTATCTGCCGTTCTAAACGGACCTTCCAAACCTCGCAAACATGCCGCTGCTGACTGGTAGCTCCGGCTACTAGTAGCTGCCATGGCGTCCGAAACGAACTCTGTCGCTTGAAACATCTCAACAGTTCCTTAAACATAGTATAATCAGTGCGAACGGCTTGACCTGGCTCACCACTCGATTTAGATATCATTCTCGAATTAGTAGCAAGATCATCAAGATGTAACGATGGATGTGTTTGTTTTTGTTTGCAGGCGAGGGAGGGCAGCCTTGCACGATGCTGGTGCGGACGCTTCACTGGGTGGTGCCGTCCTACTCCATCTGGGGATTGCCATTCTTCCTCTTCTTCTCCACACGCTTCTCCCAGCTCATCTACGAACGGCCCAACCAGGGCTTCTTCCGATTCCTCCTCTGCCTCCTCATGAGCCCACTGGTACGTATGAACATCTGTCACCGTCAAGAATATTATTGCATGCATGCACAAATTTGTCCACCGATATATTACGTACGTTCTGTTCTGACAGCAACGTCCGTGTTTGTGTGCTGATCGATTGATATTTTCTGTGGATCTGCAGAGGGCAGCGGTGTCCAAATTCATCGAGTCCTACCTCTCATGGAAGCTTCCGCTGGCCAAGTACGGGCTGACGCCGGACCACCCGTTCGTGGAGGACTACGCGAGCTGCCAGATGGCCATCCTCCCCGACGGCTTCTTCGACATGGCGGACCGCGGCCTCGTCCGCTTCCAGAGGGCCTCCTCCGGCGGCTGGTGCTTCTCCGAGAACGGCGTCGTCCTCGGCGACGGCACCAAGGTGGAGGCCGACCTCGTCTTCCTCGCCACCGGCTTCGAGGGCAAGGACAAGCTCCGCGCCGTCCTCCCCGACCCCTTCCGCAGCCTCGTCGTCAACAAGTCCTCCATGATGCCCCTCTACCGTGGCACCATCCACCCTCTGATCCCCAACATGGCGTTCGTGGGGTACGTGGAGAGCGTGTCGAACCTGCACACGTCGGAGCTGCGCTGCCGGTGGCTGGCGGGGCTCCTGGAGGGGCGGTTCGAGCTGCCGCCCGTGGTGGCCATGGGGCGGCACGTCGACGACGAGGTGGACGCCATGCGCCGCACCACGAGGTTCTACCGCCGCCACTGCATCTCCACCTACAGCATCCACGACAGCGACGGGATGTGCGCCGACCTGGGCTCCGCCACCCACCGCAAGGGCAACTGGCTCGCCGAGCTCTTCGCGCCATACAACAACAAGGACTACCAGGAAGATCAGTAATTAATTTAATTAATACGTACAAATACAATATATCGATCTACCTTACTCCTACGTGCGTACATTACTCGTGTCGTCAATACACGACCGAGTATGTACGCGTACGGTATAATTGATTCTTTTTAATCGAAATAATATAGTAGTACGTGATTCCGTTGGTATAGAAATAAAATAATAAGATTCGTTATTCTTGTAATAGCATATATGTAAGTTAGGGATGGGTGATGACTAATAATCAAGGACTAGGTCGTGATCAAGTGTCATATTGTGAACCGAGGAAGCGTTCGGTGAAGGACTCGAGACCGCGTGGTCTGGCGTCTCCCCCGCGACCGCAAGATCTCAACCGGAATCCAACGGCAGCGGGACCATGCATGTGGATCGAGGAACATATAGTAGACCGTACTACACTGTACTCCCCCTGTAACTCTTTTCTTTTTGTGAATGTAACTATTGGATTTATAAGCATTGCATTGCAATAAAATTCATCTTTTCGTTTAATTACCCTTGCGACCGTACTGCACTGTACTCACATAGATGAATTAATGTGTTGATCGTTGAGGCCTCGGTTACAAGCAAAAATGAACATTTTTTTTAAGGAAGCGGACGTATCGGTTTCAAGAAGGAGAGGCTGATTACAACGTGTTTAGGCACATGCGCCAAAAACGCTACTCCACCGAAAGAGAAAAAAGAGGGATCACTCGCCAACCCTCCACCTGTCTACGGGTGCTAGGCTACCCCTAAACATTCTCGCTGCCCGCCAAAGGTCAGCCTCGGCCTCCACCATACTAATGGCAGTCGCTGCTGAAGGTCTATGACCCTCGAAAACCACGTCGTTCCTGTGTCTCCACAAGCTCCAGCAGATCAAGTCGATCGCCGTCCACAAGTCCTTCTCCTCGTTACCACACAGGGTTTTGGCCGGTAGCCAGTCCACTAGCCGATCATCATGGGCAGGGACCCAGTCCGCTCTACCCCACCTACTCAGGAAGGAGTGCCAAACCTCTCTAGAGAGGGCACAACCAAGGAGAAGGTGGAAAAAAATGCATATTTCTTTTACAGTAGAGGGTATGGTACACCACCATGCATGTGCGAGCAACCATATTTCTTTTAGAATATCAAGTCAACGGATTCAGATTTCAAGCCTAAATATGTAACCAGACAAAGTCAAACAGTCAAATTATTCGATACTTCAAGTACCAACTAAGCACTTGTTACACTTAAACTAAGAGTTGGCCTAAAGCACTCCATTTCTAGTTGCTGCCTACTGTACTACTCCCCATCATTCCCTTCCAAAAGTTATCCCTGTCGTTCTACGTAAGCAAACATAAACAAACACGAGCTAAGTTCAGAAAACCATCACTAGCCAGCTATCGCTTTCGAGTTGCTGCCACATACAAAGTCAGAGATCTTAACTAGTAATTGGTTGACTAAGTTGGTGCATGCTTGTAGTTCATCGGCAGGTTTCATGAAAGTACGTACGACAAAGACATGATCGATGCGAGCAATTTTTTCCTTAATTAATTGATTAGTTCGTGCAGGTGACAACAGGACGCAGCTCCAGTTTGCAAGTTGGTCGTGCATGTTGGGGGTCAACTGGTCAAAACCGTGGGCACTTATGTTGCACATACACAAAACGGTTTTGACCGTGAAAACCACTTAGGGCTAGCTAGCTAACTACTCCAGAACCAGATGATTGTTCTGAAAGTTCAGTTTGGGTATCCGGGAAGGGATAATACATTGAACGGTCGGTCAATAACCACTTAGTGTTCTGTTCTTGTGTTATACTCAAGTTCATATTTTGTTGGCTGGAGTTCATAGGAGAGTAGGTGCGGAAAACTTACCCTTGAGCTTGGGAGGTAAAGTAGACAGTGGTCGGTGCATCAAGGCGGGAATTATCGAGGCACCGCCAAGGCAGAGGCTTAAATGGGTGACTTTTGGGTGTTGTCGATAAAGTAGAGTGACAACGAAGTAAAGCATCAAGGGTTTCGTGTGTGAGAAGGGGGGGGGGGGGGGGGGGGGGGGGGGGTAAGAGTATCCCCATTGTCACCCCCAGTGGCGGAGCTAGCCCTGCGGCAAAGCCTGGGCACAAAATCAGGATCAATGATGTGTACGTCCTTGTAAAGGCCCAAGTCGAGCTTTTCTTTTTGAGAAGGAGGCCCAAGTCGAGCTGTGCAAGTAAGCATAAGTAGCCTGCTAAGGCCCAAGCGACGGAAGGGATGAATTTTAGCCCAATAAGTAACAGCTCATCGTCTTCAGCAACATATCGCCCTTCCAGCCGCCATTTTCTCCCCAGGAGGTCACCAGAGTTCATGTACGCAGCGGTGTAGAGCCCGGGCACGTGCCCTAGGCGGAGGGATGGTAAAATCGCCCCTGGTCACCCCTGATAATGTGTCTGACACTCACAAAAAGGTGTCCACCATAGGAGGTGCCGGAAAATGTCCTCCTCCATTGAGACGTCAGACAAGATGTCGACCTTTACTCATAATTGGGAAATGGCTTATTTATAGCTTGGGAGAGGTTGTCTAAACTTGTCAATATTTTCCAAAATCATGGCTTTGCTGGTCATGTTATATGTCTGATATTTTACAACGGGTTGAATGATGAAACTAACAAATTCTTGATGGTAGTGCATGTGGGGTATTCATTTCATTGACGGTGGAAAAGGCTAAACGCCTTATTCCAATGATAGCAGTGATAAGAGAACAATGGTATGCTAAAGAACTGGACGGTTTCATAGGGAAAATCCACCGTATTAAAGACATGGAAAGCTTCAGGGAAGTGATTAATACTAAAGGTAAACTTGTACTCCCTCCGTTCATAAAAGGATGTCACAACTTTGTCCAAACATGCATGTATCTAGACACACTTGAAACATGCATGTTTGGACAAAGTTGTGACATCCTTTTATGAACGGAGGGAGTATGAGAGATCGAGATATACGACCAGAGAGAGGTTAATAGGAGTTTTTAAAATTTTCACTAATAAATGCAAAAATAAAGTTTACCTAGCTAGTTTCCATAATCGATGGCACAATTAGATACTTGAAATAGAGCATAGTAGAAGCGACAGATCTAAACAGAGAGGCCTTTAGAGCATCTCTAACAGCTGCCTTATAATAGGGCGTGCCCTAAAATACTTAACTTATAGGGCACGAAACAGCTAAAAGCGTGCTCCAACAGCTGCACTATTTTAGTCCGTGCCCTCAAATTCTTTAGGGCATGCAAATTTTGGCCCCCCGTGCTGCATATTTGCAACGCGAGAGGCCGTGCCGCTGTACGATGAGCCGCTTCGTCGGCGTCCGTCTCCGCCGTCCGGCCGCTGGGCCACCAAAATCACGGTGGACGGCCACTGTTGGTGGATGGGGACGTTCGACACGTTGAAGGTAGCCGCGCGCGCGTACGACTGATGACCCACAAGTGTAGGGGATCTATCGCGGTACTTTCGATAAATAAGAGTGTCGAACCCAACGAGGAGCAGAAGATGTTGACCAGTGGTTTTGAGCAAAGTTTCAATGTAAATACTAAAAGACAAGTTTTTATGGGTTTTTGTAATAGCAAGTAAATAAAGAAAAAATAAAGAAAAAAGAACAAGAATAATTGTAGCGAGTAGCCCAATCCTTTTTAGCACAGAGGACAAACTGCTGGTTTTACTTATAATGACTAAAACGTTTCTGAGTACACACGGGAATATCGTTAAGTTACTTTCATTACATGCCGTTGAATAATCTTTATTGTTTTGATAAGTGTTTTGTGGGTAAACCTATGATAATGCACCGTCTTTACTTGTTGTGTGAGGATGACCGCATGAACAGATTGGCCGAACTGGCCGAGCGCCCGACTCCCAAGCTACCCCGTAATCTGATTAGTATACACAGAACGGAAGACAGGTCGATGGCTAATTCACAACGATTTATCATTATAGTGGGCTCGAGGCTTGTTACGTGTGCTTACGGAAATATTGGACTATTGATCTATTTGTTGAGTCTTGTTATATTTGGCGTTTTCCTTGCCGAGCTATGTTGGATACCTGATATCGGGCCCTAGTTTTCACTAATACGTGTCTAGATGCATCCGTTTCAGAAAAACGCTAAAACATCTACTCCATCTAATCCTTAAAAGAAGTGTCATAACTAGTGCTGTTAATTTGCACGTGATCAGCTAGTTTCTTCCCACACTTATACCGGATCGGTGGGAGTTTGTTTTATCTCTTGGTCTATCGCACACATCAACTACGTGCCGCCAACTAAACAATGGAGCCTACATCTCTGTCCAATTTTCACACCCTTAGAGCATCTCCAAGAGCTTACCTATATTTGCTCTCAATACCTAAAAACTGTTTTTTAGGTATTGGGAGCAAAAAACTTGCTCCAAGAGCTTACCTAAAATGGTACCCAGCAATTTTTTTTTAGGTTTTTACCTAAATTCTAGCTCAGAATTAGCAAATATAGCAATCCTAAGCTGAATACATATATGGATTGGTATAACTGCCACGTAGGATAAAACATTGGCGAGAAGAAAAAACTGCTCCTCGCTGAAATTTCTGGCCGTTCCGGCCACCGCACTGCCGCCGTCCCCGCCACCTCCGGTCACCGCCGCGCCGCCCCCACTCGCCCCCACCCTCCTGGATCCCCGCCGTCCTTCTCCGGCAACCGGTGCTCCGCGACGCCGCCGCATCGAGCTCACACATCTCGGCGCGGGATGGCCGATTCTCGGCGCCGACGGCCTTGCCCTGCCCTCCCCGACCTCCGTCCGGTCGCCACGACCCCTGACGCCCTCCTCCCGGTCCGCGCGCCGCTCCTTTCGGCCGGAATCGAGCCGCCGGCGACCCCGCCCAGCCCTCCCCGACCTCCACCCAGCTCCTCCAGCCACCGGCAGACACGACCTAGCCTACGAGGATGCCGGCCAATGCGCACGACCGAACCAAGGCCGCCGCCGCCGCACTCGCCCTTGCAGGCCGCCCCGACCTCGCCGCTCCTCTGCCTCGGTCGCGTTGGGGAAGAAGGGGAGAGGAAAAAAGAATTGAAAAATAGACTAACTCACCGACATGTGGGTCCTACGTGTAAGATGTCAATTTGGGTATAGGTAAGCTAGAAAACCAGAATTTTTTTGGCTTACCTAAACTTTCTCTCTCCTCTAACCAAAACCAATTTGCCAACCCAGATTTTAGGTAAGCTCTTGGAGATGCTCTTATACCCATTTGACACACTGACTTCCTCATCTAAGTTTCCGTTCCGCTTCAGTTGCAAAAACGCGCCGTCAGAAGAATTGACATACGTCAAGATTCAACACGTGAATTTCTAGTCTCCCAAGCTAACCTTTTTCAACCTGATGACTAGACATTTGTGCAGGAGTGAGAACGTTTAAAATTCATGTACGGTCCTCCGCTGGTCGCTTTGAATTTTGTTCGCCCGACCAATCCGCAGGTCCTGTATGTGATTGTCTGGTCAATCTGGCACCCGACATACGTCCATTTGTGTCTACGCCTTTGAAATCTTTTGGGTGCGTTTACCGACACGCGGATTAACCACCAAAAGTAGTAAGATTCAACACGCAGTTCGTTCGTGCTTTGGTTTACGACTGCATGCATGGCACCCACGGACTGACGGGCGAATTCGTTTTTTGTTTTTTGACTTGTCAGGGCGAATTCGTTGATTTCCCTTTCCCACGGCACGGTAGTATTTTCTTGCGGCAGAGCTTGCTGGGCCGTGGGTCCACGACAAGGCCCCGTTACATTCTCTTCGTACTACCTAGCCTCCGCCTAGGCATTATCATTGCACGGGCCGGCGCCGCGTCTCGATAAGACGATAACTGTCAGCACTTTGTCTCAGCAGTCCAGCGTGTTTACGGGCCATCTCTTGAGAGCGACTGGCCTGGTCCACATGGAACGCATTCCAGCGCATGTACGGTGATTTGATACAACATTTTATGAGTCTTGAAAGTTGTGTTCACGTTAAAAAATATTTTAATAATTGAAAAAGTATGTGTTGCGCAATTAAATTGTTCAATTATGTTGAAATAAATGTTCTCCTATCTGAAAACAAATGTTCATGTGTTTCAGAATTGACATTCATGTTCATAGGATTATTCATACATTTTTAAAGTAAAAAAAAACTTGTTAAATAAATAAAAATAAAAGGGCATGTGGAATGTATATTTCACAGGATTTAAAGAATCTCCAGACTTTATTAATTAAAACGTAAGATAAAACAAAAAAAGAATGAAGAGGAAAGTTGAGAAAATGGTTTGTGTAAGGGAAAAGAAAAATAAGAGACTAAAAATAAAGGAAAGTAAATGGAAAAGGAGAATACAATATAGAAAATAAAATATAAATATAAGAGAATAGAAGAAATCGAAACAAAATAAAAAAATTAAATGGATAAAGTGAAATAAAAAAGGAAAACACAAAAGCAACAACAAAGAATGAAAGAAATCTCACCTTGCTGGATCAGCCGACAAGAGACTGCGCGCGGTCTTCTTCCCGTGCTCCCAAATCACAACCTCACCCAAGATAGCAATAAGAAATTAAAATAAAAGTGATATAGGGACAACATTTATTAATCATGTCCTAAATATCCAATCTAGATTCAGAATAAAATCTAAATATTGATAATTGCCTTTTCAATTTAGACCTTCGGTTTGGTCCATTAACAATTTTAGCGCTGGATTTGTCTTTTTTTATTCTCGAGCTAGGGAGAATTAGTTGAAGAGTGCGAGTACGGGATACATTCTCCCGAACAACGGTGACTTTTTCCTGACTTTGGGTTGGCGGGTCCCGCATCGGGTGGCCCCCACGTGTCAATGACTCAAAGTGAGGAAAAAGTCAGGGTTGCAAAGTCAGAGAATCTCTGCCGCTACACGATGGTCGAGTCGGGCCGGGCCTGGGCCTAGGAGTTTGCCCGCGGGCTTTTTTTAGGCCCGGCCCGTCCCGGCCGATGGCCAGGTATAGTCCGAAGTGAAGAGCGACAGCTTGAGTAGTTGGTCCACTATATACCCCTTGTTTATCGTTATCCTTTTACAGCTCAAAGTAGATATTAACTGTGTGTGCTGACTCACTGGTGAGCTTCCACCGGTCGATCTCCCGGCAATCCGGCCGGCGGAGTGGCGCCGTCGTCGTCGTGACAGGCGACAGCCGCCCACGAAGCCAGGCGATGACTTGAGTGGACTGAGCTCGTCGATCTGCGATCGATGCACTTTCAGCAGTACATATACTAGTACTCCTTCTCTTGAGATTCTTAGCCGCAATCGTACTGCATGCGAGAAGGCCAGTAATGACGATGGCACGAGGCTTATCGACCGGGCGGCGGGCGTCACTCTCGGATATACTAGTTGAATTTAGCGTGGCGTCACGCCACGCCCTTGGTGTTTTTTTTTTGTAAAATATATATATTTTTGTTCACCAAAATGTTGGCTAAATTTGAATGTTCAAGCATATTTTTATTTTATTATGAATAGGTAGCATTTTTTTGGGTGCATTTCTGATATAGTGTGTATGATATTCAAATATATAGTGGTTTGAAATGCTCAAACATGTCTGTATTTCGACGTCAATGTTTAATTGAAATAAGGAAAATCCACGTTTGCGGAAAGTTTGTTCGGTTGGTGTCGAAATATTGGCCAAATTGAAATGTTGAAATATATTTGTAATTTGGTATGAGTATTTTGGTTTTTTATGAGCATTTGTGTTATATTTTGTCGAACATCGGAATGTTAAGCAATTTGAAATGTGTGAAAATGTTGGTATGTTGACTTAAATAGTTCACATTTATTTTTTGTGAGCATGTTGGTACATTTGGAATCGAAATGCTTGGAAAATGCTTCTATTTTTTTATCAATAGTTAATTGAAGTCCATTTGCGGGAATGCACATTTATTCAATTGAATTTCATAATTAGAGAAGTTTTTTTAAATTGAACTGCATATGATTAGAAGGAGTGCATATTACTTCCAAATATTTAGCAAATTGAAATGTTCAATTTGAGTTCACAATTAGAGGAAGTGCATTGTATGAGCATTTAATATATGTAACTGCACGTAATTAGAGGAAGGGCAATTATATTTTATCCAAATATTGAGCAGCTGAAAATATTAAAACATGTTTGTTTTCTCCATACATTTTTAGCATCTGTTTTTTTTTGGCATGTTGATATATTCTAGAGTAGTAAGCATTTTTTTATGGCCATCTTGATGTATTTTAGGGTAGTTTGGAATATTTAGATAATTGATTTGGTGAAATATGTATTTATTTTGCCATAAGTATGTAATTGAACTCCATAAGTAAAGAAAATGCATTGTGTGAGTAAATATTAATTTTAACTTCACATAATTAGAGGAAATGTATTTAGTTTGTTTTTAAATGTGTGTCAATTTGAAATGTTCCAATATGTTTGCATTTTGCCACCAAAAGTTGGCAGGTATTTTTTTGATCATTCTGAAATATTGTTTATATTTTTGTTATGGATAGATATGAAGATATTGATTTTGTAACATTTGTCATTTCTTTGAATTTGTTTACATAAGATGGTCTATATTATTTGGAATTTCGAAGGTTTGAAATAATCTGGAAAAGGTTCCAAAGTATTTGGAATGACTATTTTGTTTTCTTACATTTTTTTAGAAATTGGTCTGAATTAAGTATTTTAAAAGGAAACTTTGAAATCTATATTTTTTGAAATGGCGCGAAGGTGGCAAATGAAGATTTATGTATGATTTGAACTGTGCAAGATTTGAAATAACTTGAAAGAGGTCACGAAGTATTTAGAATGACTACTTTGGTTTTTGCAAATATTTGAAATTTGTTTTCATGTTGGTATAATTTATTAAAGTTGGAAATATGAACATGGTAATATTATTGAGCATCTTCATGTATTGTAGAGTACTTCTAAATAGCAAGCAAATTGGAATGGTTATGCATGTTTGTATGTTGTGGAAATATTTATTTAAGCTTCATAATCAGAAGATGTACAGTACATGAGCATCAGTTAAAGTCAATATATAATTAGAGGAAATTCATTTAAATGTTGTAATAACATTCTTCAAATTAGAGTGGTGAAATGCCATAAATATTTTTTTTAACTCCATAATTAGGGAGAATGCAATTTGTGAGATATATTTTAGAGTGTCTGCAATTCTGTAGCAATTCGAAATGTTTAGACGTGTTGTTTTTTTTTTGTTTTTTTGAACATTTATTTCAAATGTGTTTTTTTTTGGGAAATACTTTTCAAATTAGAGTAGTTAAAGACCATAAATATTTATTTTGAATTCCATAATTAGGGAGAATGCAATATGTTAGATAATATGTGAGATAGATATATTTTAGAGTATCTTTTTTTTTAGCAAATTGAATTTTTCAGGTGTGTTGCATGTATTTTTTGTGAGAATTATGATATATTTTATCGTAAAGGAAGCAATTTGTCATATCGAGTATTTTCAGATATTTAGAAAGTTGGAATGTTTGGATATATTTGAAGCATCTTTATTTGTAAGCTGTGTAGTTTTGAATTTTGAATTTGTTGAAATTTGGAAGAAAAGGTTGCAGTTAGTGAAATCTTTTTAGTGAGGACTTATGTACTATTTGAAATTTGTAAAATTTGAATTTTATGTGGGGAAGTTCCAAAGTATTTGAAATGTAGATTCTGTCTTTTTTTTTTTTGTAGAAATTGGTCTGAAAATAGAAAAAAAAACAGGGGAAAAAAAGGCCGAGCCAGGCGCAAAGCAAGCGGCCCAGCCCAGCAGCAAGCCCATCTCGGCAGCTCAGGCCATACGTGACGTTACGGTGACGTCACTGCGGCCGGAGATGCCGCGGCGGCAGCGACCGCGCCAGCGGCGCATCCGCGCTTTGTGGGAAATTTTCCAGATTGCTCTCGGTGGCTATTTTTATGAATATAACTTTTTTTTTGTTGCATAATATATTTTGTGAATAGAGTGGTGACATTAGAGAGAATCAAGTTCAATTTGAGCATTCATTGAATTGTAGTCAATATATTTTGCGAATATAAACGGTGAATATGTTGTATTAGCATCTATTAAAATCAATCTATTTTTAGAGGGAATGAATTTGAGGTTTCTCTAATATGCATCTAGTTAATCATTATTTGAAATTTGACTACGTAGTTAGAGAGTGTTAAGTTCAATGTAAGTGTTTATTAAACTGAATTGCATAATCTGGAGGAGTTTAGTTGTATTGTCTCTAAATTTTATCTTATTCGAAACGGGATAATATGTTTTGTGTTTTTTATTAGATGTTTAATTTAATTAAATAATTGGAGGAAAATACATTGTATGAAGTTATATTGTCTCTAAATATTAACTTATTTGAATTGATATAATATGTTTTACATTTTTCTATTAGGTTTTGAATTTAGATTAATAATTAGAGGAAATACATTGTTTGAAAATTTATTAGATGCAATTGAAATTCAATCCATAATTAAGGGATATGAATTTGTATTCTCTACAATTATTCATTTAATCAAGCATCTGTGAAAATTTTTACCTTTAACATATTTAGAGGAAGGGCATTTTTTTTTGAAATATTATACATTTTTGGAATTTAAAAACATGTTTTTTTTTGTCATAAGTAGCAAGTATTTATTTCTTCTGATCGGTTGGATATGTTATTCATATTTTTCAGGTGGATATATTTAAAAATTTGTTTTTTGAACATTTTTTATTTTATACAAATTGTTTTAGTAAAATGGTCCTACCTGTTAGAAATGCATCATTTTTTTAAACATATTTTTAAAAAGGGTATCATCCACGTTAATTCATCTGATGTAGTCAAATATTATCGTCTGGAAATTATTGTTTTTTTTTTGAAATGCATCTTTTGTGTGGAAAGTTTGAAAATATGGTAAATTTGTATTTTTTGGATATATTGTTTGCATTTTTTGAATAACGGATTAAAAGTTATGGTTTTCATAATTTTCTGCATTTTATTGTAATTGTGAAAGTTATGACACGTAGGTCCCACACGCCAGGTTTTTATCTTTTTTTCAAATTCGAAAAATCGGCAGTGGAAAATGGAAAAATCTGACAGCGCGGGCCCGCGATGACGTCACCACGTGACGTCATTCGCCGGCGGAACGTGACGTCATTCGCCGGCGGCCGCCGCGCGCTGTCGATCTCGCAACGGAGCAGCTGGGCGCGCGCGGGCCTGAGATGGTGTGGATCTGCGGGAGGAGGTGTTGGGGAGCAGAACGGGCGGCGCCTCGAGCCATTTCGTCACCGGAGACGCCGGCGGCGAGCGAAACGGCGGCGGCGGACGGCGGGAGCGGCGTCGACGATTGCGGCGCCCAGGCGGCGTCCCGTTAGCCGTTCGTCGGCGAGGAGGGAGAGGGCGCGACGGCGGACCTCGCCGTGGGCGTGGATGTGAGGGGGGAGGCGCGAAGCGGCGGCGATGGACGTCGGCGGCGACGGCGACTTCTGGACGCGCGCGGAAGAGAGAGGAAAGAGATGAAGTTGTGGATGTTTTCGCTAAAAAGTCACTGCCTTTTGCTGAAATTACATTTTAGTCCTTTGCGGGGGGCTTTCTGAAAATTGGCACGCACTGTTCAACACTGTTCCTGGAACAGTACCTACTGTTCCTAGAACAGTAGCATATATTTAAAAATATTGTTTTTTGAACATTTTTTATTTTATGCAAATTGTTTTAGTAAAATGGTCCTACCTGTTAGAAATGCATCATTTTTTAAACATATTTTTAAAAAGGGTATCATCCACGTTAATTCGTCAGATGTAGTCAAATATTATCGTCTGGAAATTATTGTTTTTTTTAAATGCATCTTTTGTGTGGAAAGTTTGAAAATATGGTAAATTTGTATTTTTTGGATATATTGTTTGCATTTTTTGGAATAACGGATTAAAAGTTATGGTTTTCATAATTTTCTGCATTTTATTGTAATTGTGAAAGTTATGACACGTAGGTCCCACACGCCAGGTTTTTATCTTTTTTTCAAATTCGAAAAATCGGCAGTGGAAAATGGAAAAATCTGACAGCGCGGGCCCGCGATGACGTCACCACGTGACGTCATTCGCCGGCGGAACGTGACGTCATTCGCCGGCGGCCGCCGCGCGCTGTCGATCTCGCAACGGAGCAGCTGGGCACGCGCGGGCCTGAGATGGTGTGGATCTGCGGGAGGATGTGCTGGGGAGCAGAACGGGCGGCGCCTCGAGCCATTTCGTCGCCGGAGACGCCGGCGGCGAGCGAAATGGCGGCGGCGGACGGCGGGAGCGGCGTCGACGATTGCGGCGCCCAGGCGGCGTCCCGTTAGCCGTTCGTCGGCGAGGAGGGAGGGGGCGCGACGGCGGACCTCGCCGTGGGCGTGGATGTGAGGGGGGAGGCGCGAAGCGGCGGCGATGGACGTCGGCGGCGACGGCGACTTCCGGACGCGCGCGGAAGAGAGAGGAATGAGATGAAGTTGTGGATGTTTTCGCTAAAAAGTCACTGCCTTTTGCTGAAATTACATTTTAGTCCTTTGCGGGGGCTTTCTGAAATTGGCACGCACTGTTCAACACTGTTCCTGGAACAGTACCTACTGTTCCTAGAACAGTAGCAGGGGGGCTGAGAGCTTGCTAAAGGGATGGTCTTTTATATAGTTAGTAATATCTCGAGATCTCATGCATGATGCTAATTCACGTCGGGATAATGCGTTAACATCTGCCGTTTTTTTTTTCTTCGGATTACGGCTGCCTTGTTTGGAAATCTTCTGCAGTCCCAAAGGTCTTCAGCGCACGATCGAATTGCTGAATATTCTACTATATATAAAGGGCCGAAGAATCGCAGCCCCGTCGTGCAGCCACGTCACCCTTTAAACGAGGGCCGTCCGATCGCGACGTCCGACGGCCCAGATGCGCTCCCACAGCACGCGGTACTGTAGCAGCTATTTTTGACCAATCAGGAAGCGCCACGTCATGCCGGTCACCATCCGTCCACCCGGTCGCGGCCGGTCACCCCGTCCGCACGAATTTTGGCGCGATATTTTCCACACAGCCCCCGCCAAGGACCTGTACGTAAATTCCTAAAACTCGAGGGGCTTATCTGCAAAACTGTCGGCAGACCCGCCCCTCCCCTCTCTCTCCCGCGCCCGCCGTGCCGCCGTCGCTCCCCGCTGCCGCCACGGCCGTCGCCGGTCAGATTGGAGGGCAGGGAGGCCTCCGCCGTCGCCGCCTCCACCTCCTCGATGACGAACGCATCCCGGGACGCCTCGCCGGCGGCGGAATCGACGCCGCCGCCTCCGCCGCGCCCGCACGCCACCGTCGCCGCTCCGGTGACCAAAACGGAGCGGCGCCACCACGTATGGCCTCCACGCGACGAGGCGCATCGACTGCGCCCACGCGCGCGTCGACGCGGCGCCGCGCCGCCGGCGACCCCCGCGCCGCTGATGGCGGTCTGGCCAGATCCGCCCCTGTGACGTCAGCATGATGTCACAGTGGGCCCGCCTGTCAGATTTTTTTTATTTTTTTAAGGAGCCCAAATTATTCATACAACTTTGAAAAAATTCTACATAATGTAGACCAAAATTTTTAGATATGCCTTAAAAAAAGTGACAAATATGACAACGTGGTCACATAAAAAATAAATATGCACGACCAAAATTTGAATTTCAAATTCCCACAGTGCCTTCCAAATTTGTGTATTTCGTAGACGTCAAAATGGGATTCAAATGCGTCAAAACTATTAAAAAACTGGATAACTTCCGAATTTGAACGATTTCCGAAATGCGGACAATCTTAAAACGGAAGCCTCATTTGCATTTCATTAATTCCCGAATCTGCGCAATTTTTAGATGCGGCCACTTTCACAATTAAATTTAATGGGCGGAAAAAATATGACAAACATGTCAACATGGACACAGAAAAAACCACCTACCTGCAACATATGATCAAATTCCACGTTTGAATACTTCAAAAATTCAGGCGGTTTCCAAATCTTCGCATTTAATAAACAAAATAAAAATTCAAATAAAATAAACGTGCAAACATAACCAGACACAAAAAACGTTCTTAAAAAATGTAAAACCAACTACCTTTGTAAAATAAAACAAACACATTTGCCAAATTCAAATTTGCTAATATTTGCAAAAAAAAATAAGAAGAAAAAAAAAACCATACCCAAGCTTTCCAATCCAAAATTGAAATTAAATCCTTCAAAAAACAAACTAAAATTCTTTAGAATCCAAATATCAAAATACTAGGGAAAAAATTGTCAACTATTTTCACACAAAACAAATAAGTTTTGAAAATTCAAATTGGCCTACATTTTATTTTCCACACAAAACAAAAAAGTTTTGCAAATTCAAATATGTAACAATCAAAATAATCATTACATATACTTTGCAACCTTTTCCAAAATATTGCAAAACTTAAAAAAATTAAATTGCACGCCAACAAAATATAAGAAAATATCAAAATGCTAGGGAAAAAATTGTCAACTATTTTCACTCAAAACAAATAAGTTTTGAAAATTCAAATTGGCCTACATTTAGACATGGGAAAAACAATCATATTTGAGCATTCAAACCCAAATTACAAATTCAAATATTTTGACGTGTCATACGCCTTCCAAACCTGCTCATTTCGTAAACATTAAAGCAAAATTCAAATTTCAACAAACTCCAAATTGTTCAGTTCCTAAAATCTACATTTGAGCATTTCAACTCAAATATCAAATTTACATATTCCAGAATTTCAAATACCTTCCAAATCTGATCATTTTTCGTAAACATTAAAAGAATACAAATATGAATACATTTCAATGCGTCAAACCTTCACAACCTCAACAATCTTCTAAGCGCAAACTTTCCGAGTTCAAATAATACTCAAATTTCAACATGATTTTTTAAAAAACATATTCGAAAAAATTTAAATCCACGGGCGCGGCGAAGCCCGCGCATAGTCCCGTAGTATATAGTGCAGTCCTACAAATTCAGCTACAAAGATACAGTTTAGCTCTTTCTTTCTTTTCGCCGTCAGATACAGTTTAGCTCTAAGAGCATCTCCAACAGACGCGCAACAAGCCGGCGCGCTAAAAAAAATTCCAGCGCCAAAATTGCGTTTTTGCGCGCGCCGCGCCTGTTTTGTTTTAGCAGTCGCGCTATATTTAGCGTGGCGCGGGGGCAAAGTTTTTGCTCCAGCGGCGCTAAAATTCCAGCGCGCGCCATCACAAACAACATATTTGCGCTAGAACATGATAAAAAATACAAAATAAATATACTGAAAATAGCAATATATTGAACTCGAGTCGACTACACGAACACACGAACACAAATTAGAACTACGAACTAACTAGAACTAAACTTAACTAGAAGAACTACGAACTGCGCCGACGCGATTTAGAACTCATCGTCGTCGGAGAAGATGTCGTCATCGGAGTTGGTGTCGTCCGAGATGTCATCCTGCAGCGCGTTCCACCTCTCGTCGTCTTCGGGCCAGTTGGCTTGGCCTGCCAACAGTTCCGCCTCCGCACGCGCCTTCGCCACCCGCCGCGCCTCTCGATCCTGACGGCGCTCGGCCCGCCGCTCGGCCCCTGCGTGTTCCAGAACTCCATCTCCTCGACTAGGCGGAGCGTCGCGCGGAGGCGGTGTTCGCGGCGGTCGTCGGCGGTGACGAGGCGCAGCGGCGGCGCCCTGTTCGCCGCCTCCTGCGCGTTGCGGTAGTCCTGGAAGTTCATGCTCCGGCGCGAGCGGTTGAGCCTCCACGCCGCCGCGTCGTAGGCGTGGGCGGCCTCCGCCGCGGTCGCGTACGTCCCGAGCGGGACGCGGCTATCGCCGGACCGGATCTCCGCGTAGAACGTCCCGTTGGCGCGCGGGCGGACGCCGCGGTACCCGGACTGGCTCGTGCGGCGCGGAGGCATGGTGGCGACGACGGATTGCGAGCGGTGGCGGGATTCAGAGCGGTGGCGCGTGCGGTGGGAGGGGAGGGGAAAAGCGGTTGGGGACGCGTGGAGTGAGCGCGCGCTGGCCGCGGGGCGGGGTATTTAACGCGAAACGTAGCGCGTTGGCCAGCGCGCGCTTCCGTTTTCCAAGCGCGCGCTTTTTTCCCGCGTCTGCTGGAGCGCGCGAAATGGCCCCGCGCGAGAAAATTCTGTTATATGGCGCGCGCGCTCCGTTTCCGGCGTCTGCTGGAGATGCTCTAAGATGCAGCGAGTTAACGATAAGACTATTTTCGACCGTATGCCGAAGACGCTTCAGTGCGTACTATGTCTGTTCTTCTCTCGCAGGCTTGTAGCTATCTTCTTCTTCTTCTAGAAAACACATGAACGCTTACCTAATGAAAATTGTTAACAACACTTTTAACAACTCCGGGAAAGCTCCGTCAAAAGAAAAAAAAAACAATTCCCGGAGAGCATCCATCGATTAATCGATATCATATCTCTCAGCGATGAGAAACGATCATCTAATCTAATCTAATCATAATTTTCTTCTGGAGATCTAATCAAATCATAATTAACCGAGCTAGCACATGTGGGCACGTACGTACCCATCCTCACCACCATCGATCCAGCTGGCCCCTCTCGATCTGGCGCCTCCTGATTGGCCCATCAGTCACCGTGACAAGTCAGCATTCCATCCCAGAACCGGCCGTGCCCTGCTGGTTCAAGTGTTGAACTAGACAAGCGAATCATCAGTAGGATTATTATTCTATCTGACTGGACAAATAGGGAGTCGATTAAACACAAGAAGTGAGCCGACCGCTTTCCTCTCTCGCTACAGTAGCCAGGGAGGTGATTTTTGAGCGAACCCAGCCCGACCACCTCGCTCGCTGGCGATCTGCGGGATTCCTCCCCTCCGTCGGCCGCTCCGGCGGCGGGAGGGTGGGGGATCCCCAGATCCCGGCCTGTATATAGTGTAGGTCGTGTTAGGATCCCGCTGGCGGCGTCGTGGAGGCGGCGATGGTGTCGGCGGCTAGGTGGGGACCGGCGTGCTTCCCCTCCTGCGGCGGCGTTCTGCGGAGCTCCGGCGTGGCGCGTGCGGCTTTTGGTGGCCGGGGATCTCCGGATCTTGCGGCGTTCCTCCGGTTCTTCCTCCTCCTTGCCGGCTGGCGGGGAGGTCGACCTCCTCGCTGTGGAGCTACGAGGGAGGACCCGGAGGCTGGAATTCAAGGCTGGGCGAGGCTCGCGGCCTCTGCCAGCGTTGGAGACGACGACGACTGCGGCAAGGTGGTGGTGCTGGACCGGAAGGGTGCTCGCCGGATTCGTTCATCGGCATAAGCTCCGCTGCGGCGCGGCGGATGGGCTCTGCGGCGTTCTTCAATGGAGAAGGTACCCTTGGGCCGTGGTAAGAAGGAGGTCAGTTGTCCTCGTCTTCCTCGCCGGCGTTGTTGCTGGTGCTTGTTCTAGGCTTGTTCCCCTGCGTGGGCTCTGTTCTTCTTCTTGTTCTTCATACGTTGGTATGTAGAACTCCTTGATGTACGCAGGCTTTCAAAAAAAAAAATAGGGAGTCGATTAGGTTAACACTTAAGCCGATCGATGGCGATTAAAGTCTAATCACATGCGAAATTATATAAGTATATCCTGCTAATAATGACCGGGGCTATATTACAGGAGGCCAGGGCGGGCGATCATGACGTAACTGCCGCGTGCGAGCGACGCGCTGCAGGTTGCGTCCAAGAAACGGCCAGGATCCGACGTGGAATTTTATTTGGCGGGAGTATCGATCGCCAATCGAATTGAGAACAAGCAAGAGCGCACCCCCTAGGCGCCTCCCAGACTATCCACGTGTCACTCTTGTTTTGTCCTTTTCGAGAACGATAGGAACGTGGAGCTCGCGGGCTGGGCGCTGGTTTTGCCTCGCTGTACTCCTCATCTATTTGTACTTCACCGGTTTGTACTGCATCCATTTGTACTGCACATCCTTTTCTCGTCGGTTGGACTCGCACGCACGCCATCCCACCCAAAGATCTCTTGCGGTGCCGCTCTCCCTCGCCACCCCTTCCTCCCTCTCGCCTGAAGAGTGAGATCTTTGGCCGTGCCGTCGCCCGATCTTCAGCCCCTCCGGTGTTTGCTTTGCAATGGAGGGATTTGGTTGAGGTATGTGACTTAATTTTTCTGTGATTTGGATGGGGCGGACAAGCTCCCGTGAGGCCTGGATAGGATGCAGGACTGCAGGGGTGGGGATTGGTGGAGGAGATAGGAGAGGAGGCACCTGAGGGAGAGGCGACGGAGTGGCCGCTGCACCGGGTAGGAGATGGAGCGGCGGCGACGGCGGCGGGTCTGTGGTGGCAGCGGCGACGGCGGGCGGGAGGATCTCTGGGGCTATCCACGTTGCACACCTGGCGGGCACGGGCTGGGCATCGCTCGGAAGGATTTGGCCTTTCTTCTCGTCTCGCTCATCCTCATCGGAAAGCCCTAGCCGCCACACCCCGCGCTCTGACTCGTGACCCTGCGTCCTCCCGCAGCCCCGCTCCTCGCCTCTTCCTCTCCGCCGCCACCGCCGCCTCGCTGGCCACCACATCCTCCCCACGCACCGGGCCGCGATTGGAAGGGGAAGCTGCACACCGACGCCGGCCGAGCTCCGCCTCATCCACCCCGCCCCTCTTCGTCGCGCGGTCTAGCAGGTCATAGGCGTTCACGCCGCCACCGCTGCCGTCTCCGCCCTACCAGAAGACGACGCCCAGCGCCCAGGACCCGAGGTAGTCCCTCCCTTGCATCCTCTGCTCGTTCCGGGCTGACCCATTCGCGATGCTCAGGGCGGCACTGAGATATATTACAACGTATGCTCTCTAAATGGCTTCTACGGTAGCAATTAGTTAACAGGTTGATGGACCTTTATACACATGGAAATAATAGGTGGTATTCTACGGATTATATTTTTGTCTTATGCTTCTTAAATCAGGTCGGGATGGCAAGGTGAGGTGAATGAACTTTGTTCTTTTTTTTTAAGTGTTTCAGTTTGATCATATATTGCAGGGCACTGATTTGTTGCTTGTGCTTATTCTACTGCATCCTTGAATGTGCATGTTGATCAGCTATAAGATCAGAAGTTAATTTGCCGGAGGCATCCATTTGACTGAGCCAAGTTATGCAGGTACATCAAGTTTGACGCCTTCACTACTGCAGCCGAGAGAGGGCTGTCAGTCAAAAGGATTGTTAGCTGCATAACTATGTGGGAGATTCTTGTTCGTGCCGTTGGCGATGATGCTATAAGGAGCGATCGCCATGTAGTTGATTTCACAGACGATGGCAACAAGGTGAATAAACACTTGGGTTTAGTGCCCATCTCAGTAGAAAATTGGCTTATAGAGAACTATAATGTTTGTACAGTGTACCAAAGCAGTGCAGGTTACTGCCATACTGGAAGATGGGTGGAAATCTGAATGTGGTCTTTTGGTTCGTGCAGATGGCATATGGTCAAAGGTGATGAGTTACTTGTCTTGTCAAAACGGAAGCAAAGTTGACCTGATTGAGGTTTTTCTAGGAGCCTAAATTGAGATTTTGTTAAACAGCTAGGTGAGGAAGTCGCTTTTGAGGCAAACAGAAGTATCTTATTCAGAATACACTTGCTACACCAGAATTGCAATCTTTGTGCCTCCTAATATTGACACAGTTGGGTATGTAGCTACATCCAACAATGAGTATTGTTGTTTCCTCTGTTAGAAAATACTAACGTGCTCATCTTTTTCTCTTGAAGGTACCGTGTGTTTCTTGGTCACAAACAATATGTCGTCTGGTTAGATGTATGTGATGGTAAAAATGCAGTGCTGCATATTTTAGGAGGAATCTGCTGGTGGTACTGATCCTGAAATTGGTGAGCGCTGTAACATAAATTTCTTTGTTGGCCATATTTCGTTGGCATTATATAGAACGTATGTTTCTTGAAAGAAAGCACAAATGGAAATTTTGATTGTATAAACTGCTTTTAAATTAGGTTCTTTATGGTATTCAGCAAGCACGAAGACTCCGCCAAACCCTACAAGAGGATGACGCCAGCCTCTCCCTTGCACCCTCTGCCCGTGCCTTTTCATGTGGTTCACCCCTACGCGATGCTAAGTGGCAGGCTGATCGTGGTGTAGGCGCGTGTGAGAATAGGGAGGACGGAGCATAGAGGGTGAGGTAGAATTAAGAGGAGACCTCTTTATCTTTAATTGCAATTTTCAATTTCTCATGGTGTACATGGGATCTGTTTTTATGTGTTTTGCATCATGTACTAAATTTTCCCACATAATTTCCAGGTCCTTGTTGTCCGTTGACAAGTATTGCGTGATGAAGCTACCTGGAAGCAATTGTACTTGACTCTTGCAATATCATCCACAAAATCTACTCCAATGCTCACTTTATAGGAAACAAAAATTTCTGTGGAGCTTTGCGCAAAATCGTTAATCTTGAGACTTTGTTATGGTAATTTCATTTTACGTGGTTATATGCATTTATGGACAAATATAAGGTGAAGGCAAATAGTTATGCATCAATCCTTGCATCCGCTCCTGATTATGTTGTACTCTACTTAGGATGCTTCCTTTCAGTTTGCCACTATTGTACCCAGCATCACATGTTTACCTAAATTATACAGTTATAATTAGAAAATTACACTATTTCTATCTTCCATGTCTTTTCTGCTCTGGACAGCATTATTTGATTTCTGGATTTAGTGTAGATTGGACTCTTCATCAGGGAATTAAGATTTTTTCTATCATATGAGTAAGTAATTGCTAATGGTGACTTCTTCTGCAGGAAAACAGAAGTGGAGCGAGCATGATTACCTATTTACCTCAGTGAATAAGGACAAGGACACAAACCATTTTTGGAGATGTGAGAGGTCTTTCCAGGGCATGTCACTATCCAAGAAATTTAACCTGCAGTAGTGAGGTCTGTCTCCATGCGTTCTTGGAGGTGAAATTCTTAAGTAACATCTTTGTTTCCAATTCTCCATGCTCCCTGTTTTTCTCTTAAGTTTCAAGTATCATGAAGTTCTAGCATGTACGAAATAGGCTCCTCATATGGCTCCATAATTACAAATTTCAGCTGAGCATGTTGCAGTCCTCGACCATCAAAAGTTGCAGGTTCATTAGCGCTCATTTTGCATACTTCAGATACTTTTCTGAGCACATATTGGCAGGTGAGCATATGCAATTTATATTGTAGGATGGGTCTCATAAGAAATGGCATCGTGGAACATTAGCAGAACTTACAATGGAGCACATCCACTGTGGGATATCGATTTTGTGCAAACCTAAATGCTACCTAAAACTAGAAATGATATAACCCAAATGCTATTTAAAAGTAGAACTGAAGCAGCGGATCTACTTCAGTTTCCTTCTTCTTTAGTTCTACGTTTATTGCCAGAAATTGGTGTATTTAGCTTTGTACTATTTTATTACACCTAAATAAAAGTTCTGGCTTCGAAGCACAGACGGTGCTTTTATTTATGCAGGGAAAAGTGCAATGCATATCATGAATTGTTGCAAGAATCTATTGGATTTATTGCTCTTTCGCTGGCCAATGGCTGAGTGATATTGCAGTCCCAAATTGTACTTCTGGATAATTTGGGTGGCTCATAAGAGGTAGACTAGCTGACCTTTGGGTGTGGCGACGACATCACGGAGTATTTGGGAGTCAGGGATTCTCCTGGGAGAAAACTATGAAATGCAGGATATCACCGACATGGCAACTCGTGTATCTCTTCGGTTATGTGAGTACAAGTTCTATCATACTTGGAACTTTAGTATCTTTTGTTAAAGGTGATCATCCTAAAATAGTTTTACTTGGTTCTCCCGTTTCATGGTCATGTTGTTTTGCTATCTGCGGCTATAAGGTGATTGTATAGATGGTTACATATGTATGTTAATCATCTTTGGAGTGACTAACTGACAAAATGGTCACTACATTAGTGGCCAGGTGAATATCCCCTAAAATGACGTATATATACTCATAGTATTTGCAGACTTGTTCTGATATGTTCATGATCGATAAGTGCACATAATCATTCATACGCTTGAATGCCATGACAATAGCTATATAATAGTAGGTCAGCAATTGCAATGTCAAAGTAGAAATACATTATTTGGGTCTTGCAATATAATGTATTTCTCTTTTATTTTCTTTGTGGCAGGTCTCGTCACAGTTACTCCTTTTGACTATGATTGTTTTTCTGATATATGCAGGTTTGACCCGATTTATGTGATCCGAGACAAGGCCGACTAACAAGTCATAGATGTCTGACCAAGTATATTGTTACAATTTATTTAGCAGATTCAGATGTTTATATGGCATGTTCTGCTCTATATCTTTTGATAGGGCAAATTATAGCACCAACTTTTATGTGCTACTATGGACGTGTAGAAGACACATATCATTTTCTCATGTTAGGACTACACCTTCTAGAGTAACAAAGTATCCTTCCTGTTTTACCACCGAAATATTATTTTAGATCTAATAGTAGCACCAATTTCTATTAAACTATTTAATTTAATTGATTGCTATTGCAAAGCTGACAACCAACTCGGTGGCATTTTGTGTTTTGACAATATGAGACCATTTGGAACTTCAATCCATTTATACTGGAAGATCATCTATCAATCCATGGGAGTGAGAAAGGCCAAAATATTGTAGCACAGATTTTTCACATTACATGAGCTCACTGCTGCAGTTTGGAACTTCAGACAAGATTGCATGAAGAGCGAGGGAGTATTTTGCTACATATGTGAATGAGAATGGGCATGTTAATCTTCCAAATTTATAGGTTTTACTAGATACACATATTTTTTTCTCAGGTTTTGACTGATCTAGCAGAAATGTAGAGTTAGACCAAGTAACTTAATGCTGGTACTTATTGTATATTTTCTTAACTCCAATATATGTTGCTGCTGTGAATCAACTTGATTGTATTGGTCTCAAGGAAATAGAGAATGTTTGGTTGGTTCCTTATGCTCAGTGTATTGCATTACGCCGATTTTTCAATCCAATCAATTGCTGTGTTGATGGTTAACAATGCATTCTAGATTAGCTGTTTGTGTGATGATTTGGATGCACCTGACCGGCTAGGAGGCGCCCCGAGGGGCGCCCCAGCCTCTAGTAAGCATAGATCTCCCACGAGTTAAGCAAGCAAACGGAACGGGCACCTCGCATCGATCGGTCGTCGTCGTGCCAGCCTGAATGTGCGTTGTTTCGGTTACATAATCGGCCGAGACCCAAGCGCATGTGACCTGATCAAACCTAATCTTAGACGTATACATTGTATCTTGGCAGAGGAGAGGAAGATCCATGTTCCACCTCAGCATAGATCTGTACTACCACTCAGAATATATATAATCCTCACGTCATTTTGAGTTTAGCAAAGATTAATTATGTTTAGGGGGTATAGGGTTGGCATTGATTCGGTTTTTTATCAGGGAAGGGTTGGCATTGATTCTTTTTTTTACATATGCCCTTGTATTTCCTAGCCCAACAGGGATTATATTTATACCTAGCTCGTGTTTGATATTGTCTCGTTAAAGCGGAATGTGCTTTTTCGTGGTGAGGTGAATGTTCCTCATGATATCGACATGCCAGTGGTGAATTCATCAATTTTGAAGCACCGTCTCTTATTTTGTTTATACATTGTAACATGTGCGTCTGTGTTATGATTGGTGTTTCTAACGAAAATCATACGAATTCATGTTTAGGTTAATGACATGGAGTGTAATCTACCAAATCAGTGCATTTAATCTTAGCACATCGCGGGCTCTTGCAAATTCAAGAAATGATTAATGGCACGAAATAATTAAAAATATTTGGGGTTGGTACCATCGAAAGCATTGTGGCTCTTATTTTCCGTAGACATTTGTGTGCGCGTGTATGTGGGTGTGCGTATATGATTGGTTTTTCTAACCGAACTCGTATTGAATTCATGTTTAGATCAATCATATGGTGTGTCTTCTATTAAATCAATGGGTCTAATTTTAGCACATATTGTTATGTTAGTAACGGGGAATTTCCATCATCAATTATTTGTCGCGGGCTCTTGCAAATCCAAGAAATGATTTATGGCACTGAAGAATTTTTTTGGGTTGGTACCATTGAAACTTAGCCTCACTAAGATACACTAAGAAGATATCATGACGGGCCAATGCAGAAGGTTCATATGAGAATTATTCACCAATAACTATGCATGACTAACATGTGACACATCATGGCATGTATTTTACCGATAAGCACATCATGCATGGATTATTTTAGGCTATGCCATCGACTTGTCTAAAATTGATATCATCGACGGGATTTTTTAAAGCATGTTTATGATCATGGATATAATCATATTTTACGCTCTAATCATCGCCAATGCAGATGGATCTTTTTTGTGTCTATGATGATCCTTCGTCCAATATTTTACAGTCTAATCATCATCTTATGCCATGTCATGAATATTAGCACTTTGACTACAAACCATATACCGTGGTAAAATCATAACTACACAAAGGAAGAGAGAGTCCACAAGAATGATGTGGGCAAACCAACCGAAGTCGAGAGGTTCACCACCAAGTGGCATAGCTTCGGTTCCATCTCCAACATGGTCTGCCGACATGCTCGTTGCCTCGTTGCAACCAAATTATATTGTTGAAAGGAGAGTAGTATTGTTTTCATGTGGACTGACTATTGTACATAATAAAAGTGCGCATTGTTTCCTTGTTTTACTTTTGTGAAGAGGCCATATATTTATATCAACCAACACTCCTAGGACTATCCTTGAATAAAAAGGAAAGTACACAAAAGTCCCTAGGAAAACCGATGCCATCTTCCTCCTGCACTCGTCGACGTCGTGCCATGAGTGAAGCTAATGCTATATCTAGACCTCAGAACCATGTCGGAGACAGGAATGCGTTATTGACGCAATAGCTGGGAAGTCGTTAGTCTGAGTCAAAAGATGTCGATGATACTGATCTGAGAGAAGTTCGTCGTCCCAGAGGAATATATATAATCCTCACGTCATTTTGATTGGTTCTTAAGTATTTGTCTTTCTTGCCTTTGCATTCGTTGCTTGGTTTTGTATATAGTGGAAACTCCACCACCGGTAATGGTTGACAATATATGCAATGAATTCATGTTCATACACACGTGCATAGACTGTGGGGGAGTTTGCACTATATATGTGGTTGGACTAACATCACATACTTTCGTAGTATTTAATGTTAGTGCAACCGCTCCTTGTTCGTTAATTTCCATATTATAAACCCTCTCAAAAGAAATTGTCATCAATTACCAAAATGGGGGAGATTGAAAGTGCATGCGCCCTCGTGTGTGGTTTTGGTAATTAATGACAATCTCTATGAACTAATGTTTGCATTGAGATATCTTTATAGATCTTGTCCATGAAGAAGATTGGAGTTCATGTGTTGGACTCTAGAAGAGTATATGATGACCAAGATTCTATCCAAGAGGTTATATGAAGAATGGTCATCTAGAGTTGAGCTTATTGCAAGCATGACTTGGAAAGAAGATTGGGTGAACATTCATGTTTATCTCCAAGCCATCATATACATCAATAGAAGAAGATTCAGTGCAAGTGGATACATGAAGACGGAGCTTAGCAAGGCTTTCCCATAATGGAGTATGGGGGAGTATTTGGAGAAGTCTTCATCAAGCATGTGCTAGCAAGCACAATCAAGAAAGGTGTTCCAACTTGAGGGAGTCAAGATCGTCATCATCTAGCTCAAGTGGACTGCGCAAGGCAAAGGTATGATCTTGATAGGGTTTCTATTTTACCGGTCTCATGGTGTTAGTGGGAGACCGGGTCATAGGATAGACGGCGTACTATCAAGAGGGGCGCTCAAGTGAGTAACTTGATCGCATCTTTGTGGAGAGCTCAAACATTTGCATACTTGGCATATCATCTTTCTTGGTTCTTATTTATCTTTTATCCATGTGAGAATTTAGAGCTTGTGTTCATCTCCATACCAAGCTCTAGTTTATCAAAAACGGATTTCATATGAATATCTTGTTGAGTTTTTGATGTTGGAGGATTTACCGGTTGTTCTTTTATAGAGAAGGTTTACCTTTCTACTTTTGGTTTTATCCTCCCATGTTTTACTATGATGTTTCTCTACATGATCTTGTAAAGCTCTTCGTTGCGATTCCAACGGGCCCAAGAACATCGAAAATGGAGTCCGGATGATCAAGATATGTTCGTTTTCGTATTAGGTGTTTTTGCAGTTTTTGTAGGCCGGCCGGACCGGGCCCAAGGCTGGGCCTCAGGCCGGGTGCCTCTGGTGGTCAGCCAGCCTAGGCCGGGCCCAAGGCCGGCCTGGTCGGGCTCCAGGCTGGGCTCGTATTTTGGGCATAACGGTTGGATTTTGGGGGTCCTATTTAAGGGGGTCTTCTTCCCCAATGACCCCCAACCACTTGAGCACGTTTTCCCCCTCTCTCTCCTCCATTGTTGATCTTGGAAAAGCTTGCCTTCCTCTCAATCTCTCCATGATTTTTGCATATCTTTGAGGGAAAGTGAGGGGAGATCTAGATCTATAATTCCACCAATCCATCTCTCTTCTAAGTGAGAGGAACCTAGTAGATCTTGATCTTGGAGTTCTTGGTGTTTCTCCTTCTCTCTTCTTCCTCTCTTCTCCCCCCATAAGCATTAGTTGATTTTGGTGGGATTTGAGAGTGAAGGATTTGAGCACTTGTACTCTTGCCATTGCTTTGTGCATCGGTTTGTGTTCTTCACGAGGATTCGTGGAAGTTGAAAGTTTGTGAGCTTGTTACTCTTGGGTCATTGGACCCTAGATGCCATTGTGGTGGTTGAGACCTTTTGTGGTCACTTGTAGCCATCCGGGAGCCCCCAATCCAGTTGTGGGTTGTGCCCTGGATTGTTGTTGTAAAAGCTCCGGATTCCGCCTCGAAGGATTCCGATAGTGGAAGGTGAACCAATCCTTTGTGGTGTGGTTCATCGGAGAAGAAGGTGAGCCTTTTGTGGCATTGAGACCAACCTATTGTAGTGGTCTCACACCTCTCCAACGAGACGTACTCCCCTAAAAAGGAGGAACTCGGGAATACATCCTCGTCTCCGTGTGCCTCGGTTATTTCTATACCCAAGCTCTTTACTTATGCACTATACATTGTGATAGCCTTCGTGCTTGAATTATTCTCTATTGCTATCACCTTGTTGCTTGTCTTGCTTAGCATAAGTTGTTGGTGCACATAGGTGAGGCTAGTTTATTTAGGTTGTTGGCTTGTTAATTTAAACACCTAGTTTTATTCCGCAATTATCAAGTCTAAACCGGAAAAGTTTAAATCGCCTATTCACCCCCCCCCCCCTCTAGGCGACATCCTTGTCCTTTCAGTATGTGGGTGTGCGTATATGATTGGTGTTTCTAACAGAACTCGTATTGAATTCATGTTTAGAACAATCATATGGTGTGTGTTCTGTCAAATCAATGGATCTAATTTTACCACATATTGTTATGTTAGTAATGGGGAATTCCATCATCAATTATTTGTTGCAGGCTCTTGCAAATCCAAGAAATGATTCATGACACTGAAGAATTATATTATTTTTTTGGGTTGGTACCATCAAAACTTAGCCTCACTAAGATACACTACTATAGAAGAAGATATCATGGCGGGCCAATGCAGACAATTCATATGAGTTATTCGCCAATAACTATGCATGACTAACACGTGACACATCATGACATGTATTTTACCGATAAGCATGGATTATTTTAGGCTATGCCATCAACTTGTCTAAAATTGATACCATCGACGGGATTTTTCAAGCGTGTTTATGATCATGGATATAATCATATTTTACGCTCTAATCATCGCCGATGCAGATGGATCTTTTTAGTGTCTATGATGATCCTTCGTCCAATCTTTTACATCTAATCATCATCTTATGTCATGTCATGAATATTAGCATTTTGACTACAAAACCGTGGCAAAACCGTAACAACACAAAGGAAGAGAGAGTCCAAAAGAATGATGTGGGCAAACCAACCGAAGTTGTGAGGTTCACCGCCAAGTGGCATAGCTTCGGTTCCATCTCCGACATGGTCTGCCGACATGTTCGTTGCCTCGTTGCAACCAAATTATATTGTTGAAAGGAGAGTAGTATTGTTTTCATGTGGACTGACTATTGTACATAATAAAAGTGCTCATTGTTTTGTTTCCTTGTTTTACTCTTGTGAAGAGGCCATATATTTTAGATCAACCAACCCTCCTAGGACTATCCTTGAATAAAAAAGAAAACTACACATAAGTCCCTAGGGAAAACGATGCCATCTTCCTTCTCCACTCGCTGATGCATGTAAAATGCATACATGAACTTTGCACTTTAATTGCTTATATTCCAATCATATTTGCATCATATAAGGGCTATATCAATGTTTTATCATAATTTTGGAAATATCTCAATGATTTCCTATTTTTATGGAATTAACCCTGCACAGGCAGAAAACCCCGTTTTCTTATTTTAATGTTTCAGGGCACCAAACGTCAACGAAATCACCTGGAAATTTACGGGCGTCAATATTTGGAAGGAAGAAGACCTATGAGCAAGAGAGAGTTGCTAAAGAATCTATTGGGGTAATGAAAGAGGTTGAAGTTGAGAAAGTTAAAATGCTTAATGAAGTCAAGGATCCTTTGCTTGACTTAGAAAATTGTAGCTTGCATGAATTAATATCTATCTTACAAAAATTTGCAAGTGATCCTTCCATCAACACTAACCAAGCAGGTTTTGGTTCTTATATTGCTAATCATGTCTTGAAAGAAAAGATTGCTAGGTACAACCAAGAGGCTATGATACCACCTAAGCTTGGGAATGTAAAGTTTCAGTTTCCACACAAGAAGTGCATGGAACACTTTCCAAGGAAGAGGGAACCACCAAAGTTCAAGCTCCCTCATGAGCTTCGTCCACAATAAAACAACAAGTAAGAAGCCTAGCTATATGGCTATAAAGAAAGCGCTTTGCGGGAGGCAACCCGGTTATTTTTGTGTGTGATTTTTCTTTGTGTCCTCTTGCTGTAACAAGAGATTTTTGTCTAGTTAGGTTCTGGAGTTTTTAATAAAGTGCCAAGTTTTACCCTTTTTGGTTTGAAAAAGTTGCTTATAGCGTTCGGAGATTTTATTCCTGCACGAGTCAGTGCACGGTATGATTTTTAATTCTTATTCTGTAACTCCGAATGAGCTCATATTTGAACTGTAGTTGCAACTTTTCATCCTCTGTATGCATGAATTTTTCGGAATTTTTCGAGAAAGTTTGGTAGGGTAGAAAAATACGTTTTGCTGCTGCTGTTTTTCTGGACAGATTCTGTCCCATTTTGTTTGATGCATGCTTTGAGCTTTTAAGTTGAATCTTTTTGATCCAATTGAGTTTATGAGTAGGCATACAACATTATACTTTCTGGACATTCATATGAATTTTTGTTCAAGGATTATATGCAGCAAGGAACCTATTTGTTTATCACTATTAATGCACCCCACAGAAAAGAGATGGGAGAAACGGTGTTTTGAAGTTTTTTCACAGGGATTGGAGGAGATGCACCAAGAGCTATCCAAGGATGGTGAAGACCATAAGCTTGGGGATGTGAAGACAACCCCGCTGGACCTACACACTCTCGGTTTGCACACGTCCAACTTCTGTTTTTCGATCGAAACACTTTATCGCATAAACTTGGAGCGTCGTTTTTTGTTTTTGTTTGAGTCTTGAGAGACCACCACACTATCATTATATATGAGAGAGCTACTGGAAATATGGGTTGAAATATGTTGGATGCTTTTATAAGATTGGGAAAAGGGATGTTTGACTTGATTTTTAATGATACATATAGTTGCATGATTCATGAGCTTGTTTATGAGTAATAGTTTGCAAATTCTTTTTGTAGAGCTATCACTTATTCATGTTTTGGTGCTGATTGTTATTTACTTGGTTTAACATGGATTAGTTAGTTCTATGGACACTCATGCATGCATCTAGATGGTCAACTTTCTCCCTTTTGCTAGCCCAAAAACTCCAACAAGCAAAAACTTGTTTCCAACACCTTCAACCAAAGTTATTCCAGTGAGTCCACCATATCTACCTATTGGCTTTATGCTATTCCGAGTATGTTTAACATGTTGTTTGTGTTATCTTACCTCTGAATGAAAATGTTTATGTTATTGATTGCAATGGAAAAAAATTGGTTATATAGCTCTCACGAACTTGATGCACAATGTTCTTTTATTTGCATAATAAAACTTGACCCATTGTGATTAAGATTATGATGTTTGTGGCTTGATGAATGTTTTGGGTTGGAAGTTAGCCCATATGTGCTGTCACATGGCAAGCTTTCAACACGCTCTTCATCTCATTTAGTTGATATCATGTGCTTTTGTCTATGGATGCTTATCATGTTGAAATAAATGTGGAAATAAGTGAGTTTAAATGAGTTTGTGTAAATGGTTAGAGAGACGCCTGGGCCGCTAATCTAAGCCATGCATCATTCATGGTGGAAATTTACTTACATACTATGGTGAACCTTCTGTGATACACCTTGCAATAAAAAACTATTCCAAATGGTAAATAAAAAGGGTGTTGAGATTGTTCATTTTGTTTGTTTGTCTTGTCATTTTGATATGGGCTTGTTCCATATCTTGGGACAAGAGGTACCCCAGTTGACGCTCTTGATGATACTATTATGCTTACAATGATATTTAATTGAACTTGCTTTGTTTCCCAAGTTGAGTAACACATGGTGTAAGTACTTGTATTCAAGGGGCATGAGACATTCAACCCATTCTTTATCAAGCACACTACTCATATTTGCTTTCACTTTAACCTTAATCATTCAAGATGCTATGATAGGGGCAATGAGAGCTTGACACCAATGAATACCTTATTGCAATCATTAACTTAAGTAGAAGAGTTTGGAAGTTGGATGAAACTTATGCATGCTTTACCTCTACTCACATATACATCTTTCCAAAGTGTACACCTATCATATTCAGATTTTCATCTACACTCTATGACCATTGTAGGATGTTCTACTTATCATTATGCATACATGTGTTCCATATTACTTGCTACCATGTTACACTTTGTGAACTATCAATGAACATCCTTGTCTTGAATACTTGATATCACTTCATAAACTATTTGCATATTGCTACTCCTTTGAAGAATGAATCATTTGACTATATGTAGCAATAGTAATCATCTTTGATATCATTGTTAAGTATTAAATTGCAAAGTCCATGTTAGTTTTATCATCTTCATACTCGAGGACGAGCATGGATTAAGCTTGGGGATGTTGATGCATGTAAAATGCATACATGAACTTTGCACTTTAATTGCTTATATTCCAATCATATTTGCATCATATAAGGGTTATATCAATGTTTTATATGATTTTGGAATATTCATATTTCCTATTTTTATGGAATTAACCCTGCACAGGCAGAAAACCCCGTTTTCTTATTTTAATGTTTCAGGGACCCAAACGTCAACGAAATCACCTGGAAATTTACGGGCGTCAATATTTGGAAGGAAGAAGACCTGTGGGCGAAGGAAGCGAACAAACGGAGGCCGAGGCCAAACGGGGGTGGCCCACGCGGCCAGGTACTGTGGCCGCGTGGGACCCACCCGTTTGGCCTCGTGGCTCCGTTGCCGTCGATCTTCGCTCCACCGACATCGTCTTGACCTAAAAACGCCTATAAAAAAGGTCCCCCGACGTTCTCTGGAAGGAGCGCCGCACAAACACAGAAACACCGAAACGGAGATCAGGAGCTGCAGATTGGAGGGGGAAAACTCCGGCGGGGCGCTGCCGGCGTGGTCTCCATCTTCTCCATCGACTTCTCCACCGTCTCCATGATGAAGAGGGAGTAGTCCACCTCTGGACTATGGGTTTGTGGAAGTAACTTATGTATCTCTCCTCTCTTGAGCTTCACTAATTAGCACCGTATGAGCTGCTGAACATGATTACGGTCACCGTTGTAATACCTTTGTGGTGGATCTTTATGAGTTAATATATGTTTGAGATTGCAATGTTTGTTTCAGTTATGAGTATAGATGCATATTATGTACCCCGTTCTTGTCTACTTGTTTTGATCAAGCATGTTTATGAGAGCGTGTGTGGGGGAACGTGTGCATTAGTTGGAGTAACGGGGGGTGGCTAGTGCAGTGAACGTGAGAGAAAGTTCTGCGATCCACTTTGGTATCTTTACCTTACTTTGTTACCTCACTAGGGATAAACTAAAATACCATGCTACCGGGGATGTGGGCGTGACCATTGCCACTACTCCATGACTAGATCTAGCATGTTCTTATTTTCACTTCATGTCATGATACTTAATGCTATACTCTGAGTTATCTTAATTACTGAGGTGTTATGATTTAGTTCGCATCTTGGTGGAGTATAAGAGAGGTTAATAACCAAAAGATCTCTATGTTAGGACGTGATGCCCATATATCTAAGTAACTTGTTATCAAACCCTGTGTTGCAATCTCATATGTTAACTGTGTGTTCCATTGTCTACCACTTTATAAAGAGAGAGTGCATTTGTGAAACCATGAACCCCAGTCCATTTTTAATCATAAGAAACACCTTTCCAACACCATATACCACTTTTCTATTTTCAGCCATCATTAAATCCGAAAATACAAAAATACTTTTCATCTTGCATACATCATTCAAAAACCCAAAAATATCATTTATCATTGCATCCACCATCATTGCATATTTATTTCTTGTTTGCATTGCATAACTATCCTGATATCATTCTTACACCTTGTGCTTGACAACCACAGGTGAGGTTGAGGACCAAAACATCTAACCTTGTTTTGTAGGTAACCAAAAGAAGGATAAGAAGATAAATCTACCACTTCAGATTCCCCGAGAGTTCGATATTAAACCCTCGAGTCACCCCTCGTGGGGAAAACTGTCTTCCACTTACTATACACTCTGCACTTGGAGTCTCAACCTAATCCCGTTTATTTTTGCAGGTATCAAAGCCTTGCTCTTCGGGACCATCACTCGCCGACGCCATGCCATGAGCGAAGCTACATGCTATCTCTGGACCTCAGAACCATGTCGGAGGCAGGAAAGCGTTGTTGACGCAGCAGCCGAGAAGTCGTTAGTCGGAGCCAAAAGATGTTGATGATAGTGATATGATAGAAGGTCGTTGTCCGGGAGAAGAAAGTGGCGAAGAGTCCAGGATGACCACCATAGATCCGACCAGACACATCCACAGAGACCTTGCCTCAGTAAACACCGTGACAAAGCCGAAAATGTTCGAACCTCGCCAGTCAGAGAAGAAACCAACAAACTGAGGGACGCGAACTACCTGCAAAACATGAAGACATACCTGGATCCACCAGTACAAAGGAGCAATAACTGAGCGATTCCCCACCCTCCTCAATGCCACCGGTGAGACCGTCGCCAACATGGTGAACTATGAGTCGAGGAAAGCTTCTTCTTGATCCACCGTCATTGCCACAATATCATCGTCGGTTTGACCGAACCCTAACTTTAATGACCTCTCTGCTGCGCCGAACGCGGGTTTGTATCCCTGACCCATCCCGCCACTGGAGAGGCAAGGAGACAAGGAGATGGGCAGGAGGAGGGGTGGGTACTAGGAACAATAACTGAGCGATTCCCCACCCTCCTCAATGCCACCGGTGAGACCGTCGCCAACATGGTGAACTATGAGTCGGGGAAAGCTTCTTCTTGATCCACCGTCATTGCCACAATATCATCGTCGGTTTGACCGAACCCTAACTTTAATGACCTCTCTGCTGCGCCGAACGCGGGTTTGTATCCCTGACCCATCCCGCCACTGGAGAGGCAAGGAGACAAGGAGATGGGCAGGAGGAGGGGTGGGTACTAGGAACCCTAGAGCCTGGAGTACATTGTTTCCTTGTTAACATCTTGGGCTGTACAGCTACTAGATTCTTCCTCCACATGGCTGTTGTGGTTAGTGCAAACGACCACATTAGTAAACTGAACAACTGATAGTACATAACCAGGGTTAGGCTGCCCATGTTGACTTGAGAATGCAGGGACGTAAGCAGAAATGGCGCAAGCGACAGCGACAGAGGAATGCAGGTGTGAGGTCTCGGCTATCGTTACATGAAGGAAAAAAACTGAATTGAAAAGGAGTTGTAATTGTTGAGCACTTGGGCTACTATCACTCACTGGCATGGTAGCGATTAAATAAGAGAATACGCTAGAATGACAGTGATCTCTATCGTGCATTGCATTTTTCTTTTCACCTCAAATCTGAACAAGAGTGACACTAATCGGTGGTTCTAAGGCTAATTAGTAGTTTGGTTAGCCATCTAGATCGGTGACTGTCTTGTCAGGTCCACCAGCACGTGGAACTCACGTAGTGTGATCAGATCATTAAGTATGATAATGACTTTGAGGCCACAGTTTCAGCAAAACCATTACGCTAACTGCCAATATTCTTGGTTTGTCAACTAACACCATTGAAAGCTTGTACTATTGTGATCTTAATTTGTAGTGTTACGTGCTCGGTAAATACTAGAACTACCAGTAGATGGACGACAAGCAAGTGCTTTACGCATTCATTACCAACAGTAGAAGAATGTTCAGGATCATGCTGGCGTGTCAATCAGATGGGAGTATAGAAGGATCGATCTGACCCTTCTCCTCTCATCTCCTCTAGCTGCCCCCTTTGAGAGTCGTCCTCTTCTTCCTCCGGCCGCCCCTGGCCTTCTCCTTCCGGCAGCGCTGCTGGCCGGCGACGAGATGGTCTAGGTGGTTGTGCCTCTCTGTACAGAGTAGTCTAGGTAGTAGTTTAGATTTGCCGAGATGGCGTCTGGGCCTTGTGCTCGTCTGGCGTATGCCGTCTTTTTTCCTTTCCTTCGACTGCTCTCTGGCGAATCGCGACGGCGCCGGAGGCGGATCTTCTCTGTTTTGCAGGTTGAATCCGAGGTGGATAGCCTGCGGAGTTGCAGAAGATCAAAGTCGATTCAATAAATCTGTTCGCCGTATCAATCTTCGTATTTGGGCAGCTCTGAAGCACTTCTTCTACCTCTGTTCTGGCCGCCGTGGTGACGGAAGAAGAGTGGATGAAGCTCGAGTTTCAGAGATGGCCAGATGCGTTGCCTTTTGGGAAGATGGAGTCCATGGCTTACTATGTGCTTCATCTGATGCTGCAGGTGTTCTTTGGAGTTCTTCTGTAGGGGACCTGAGCTGGCCGACGAGGCCTTGCCCTGCTTTTCATGGCCGAAGGGCGGCCCTCCTCAGCCGTGTTCTGCTGGCTGCTCATCTACCTCCAGGCATGATGCCGATGCGGAGGCCTCTTGTGCTCTCCATCCTGGCGATCTCCGGCGCCGGTATTCCAAGTGGTTTATCCCCGGAATCATCGATGCTGGCCAGGATTGCGAGTGTAGTTCATCGTTGCTGTGGAAAAGGATCCAATTGCTTTTCTGTTCTAAGTTCCAAGGTCCTTTTTGTAAAATTTTAGGTCCTTGTTGTTATTTGTTTCTGCCCATGTAATTTGTAATCCACCGTTTTGGAAGAAATGCAGCATCTAGGTCCTTCGGGGCCTTTCCCCTGTTCAAAAAAAAAAAAAAAAAGGATCGATCGAAACAGTAATAAATTAGCCAGAGTTCCTCTGTTGCGGTTTTTCGTCGACGCCAATTATTCTGATGGACTTGTTAATTAGTTCTGGGATCGATCGGATGCACAGTTAACTTCCTAGTTGATCACTCTCTTCTGCAGCGCTACACTGCTACATCTAGTCTTGTTTGTGAAGCCAAAACTTTGCTAGTGCATCCACTTGTGCCCATACAACCCAACATATAGCCCATATCTGCAGATACGAAGACAACACGACACCACTAGAAAGTAGAAATGCTCTCTCAATCAACTGAACTAGAATGACCATACTCCCAAAGAAAGATAAAATAAACAAACCACAACAAGAATACACACTATGATTGTGGACTTGTTCCTGCCGGAAGCACCTACCCAAAAGGGACATAAAGGTAGGTTTGGTCGTGTTGGGCATCGATCCATGCATAGACGATGCCCTTGTAGCAGCTGCCATCGCCATCACTCACCAAAACCTCCTCCTACCTGGCCACCTGCAGATCCACGTGGACGACGCCTAATCACACACACTCCACACTAGTTGTACATGCTCAAACAACATTAAAATCTTCTCCAAAAAGGCACTGTGGGACTGTGCGTAGGTGCAGATAAAAAAGCAGAGGAAAAGCACTGTGCCAGGTTAACGGCCTCGTGCCCCTGATGCTCTCCTAACGACACCTGTACAGGATCTAGGGCCAAAAGGTTGTAAAAGTTAGTAGTTGGATCAGATAAGCTCGTGCGCTAATCTGGCGATAAGTGCTGTGCTGAAAAAGCTGTGATAGCCGTGAGCCCCTGATCATGTGCTTATCATGATGTGTGTCCTACCGTTTAAAAAAATGATGTGTGTCCTGGGTAAGTGAATGGGTCCTTGTCGGGATTAATTAATCGGTTGTTTGGGGAGGTAACTGAAAGTTTAATCGGTGGCTCATGGCTCTTGGTAGACTGTTCCGGGGAGGGTTCGTTTTGCTCGACGCCATGCGATTTTGTGGAGCTGGGTGATCAGGCGATGGTTTTCAGCAGTGGTCCTGCAGAATAGACCCGTGGTGACGCCACACATCTATCCAAATTAGAGGATTGAATTTTTCGATGATCATGGTGTAAGATGTACCAAAAATGATACTAACTTGGTGGGTAGATGATATGACTGTTTTTCTCAGAGTTTTTCTATAAAATTTACAGTGGCAATTCTTCTATTGTTTTTTCCTTAAAAAGAATGACAGTTACACAATACTCCCTCAATCCTCTATTTAGATGACGTCCTTGTTTTGCGTGATTCAGTTTTGACTATTAATTTCACCAGTAAATATGTGATGTGTGCATAAAAATTATACCGTTAAAACATTTTTTAAATACGTATCTGATGATATTATTTAACTAAATAACACATATTTTATTGGTGAAATTAGTGGTCAAAGTTGACACACATAAGATAAGGACGCCACCAAAATAGGGACCGGGGAGCAGCACCCCCTCGGCAAACAAAGTAAAGTGTTTTATCGATGTAATGTAAGAAAAAAAAGGGGAGTAAAGGCTGGACGAATTATCATTTACATTATCTAAACCAAGGTGTTTTTTCTAAAAGGGTATAACAAGGTAAACAAGATATTTTTTTTCTAAAACACGGTATGCCGTCCCAACGGCAATATCGTAAGTTGAATGTTATAGGTTGTCGTGTTTTTACGTATCCGGATGTGGTGTTTCATAAAAGAAATGGTAGTGCTTTATTTATTGGGAAATAATCCCAAAGCACATAGATTTCGTAGTAAGCGATTTGTTTTTATATTATTTAAATACTATGCGACAATTTGACACATCCACACTTGTACTAATTCAACTCCCCGTAGATGCAGAATCGCGACAATGTTTTACTCTGGGATCAATTCATAGCATACATGACCTCTTGCTCCAGGTTTGGTGCAGAGAAGTAATACTCAATCGACATGGATGTCCTCTCGCCCAGGCAATATATTTTCCGTCTTACATAGCAATTAGCCGTGATTGAAAATGTCCATATGGCTACATGGTCTGTTATCCTGGATCCATCCTTCCACCTTAGGGATCATGTTTTCTTTATTCTTATTATCTTTTGAAACGGGTAGCTGGTTTTTTCGAAACCTAACTTGGGCACTAATGATCCTTTTCAAAACAAAATTAGTACGTATAAGTTATACATAATTACTCCCTCCGTTCCAAATTAAATGACTTTCATTTGTCCAAATATGAATGTATCTATACATGTAACATGTCAAGATACATCCACATGTGTACAAATAAAAGTCAATTAATTTGGAACAGAGAGAGTACAAAAGAACATATAAGTTAAGTTGGAACTTGTTCTAGAATGTATATATGACCATTTGCGGGTCGTGCAGAAGTCACAAAAACTTGCATAACGCATCCTCTCAACCGGTATTACGCATTGCATTAAGTATATTCCATACGGGATGCTTGCCCACTTGGACCTAATAAACTATTCCTACGCGCCAGGTAGTTGACATTGGTGATGGAATACCTAATCAACATTTTCTTTCTTTCGAGGAGGTTGTCACTCATCATTCTCCCTGGATCAACCACATCAGCATTTTTAAGAGCCACGTCAGCTGGCTTGAGCACATCGTTAAACATCAAAAGCCCACCATAATGACTTCCTAAATTGCCCTCCATTAACGTACACAGCTGCTAGCAGTAGTGCCCTGACACGCATTCTCCACTGTAATAAAATTTCGTCCTACTCCAAAACGGGGCCAGTTACGAGTGTTTATTTTCTTCCTAAAAAAGAGCACAATAAATCCACCCAAGAAAAAAGATGCTTCTGTGCTGTTGCTGCCTGCTGCAATGATTGGATTAGTATTTGCGCCTTGCCACTTCTTCGCGTTTGCGTGGTGTTTTTGTGGACGACGCCGTCGTCGTCCTTGTGGCTCTCCTCTTCTCTTCTCCCCCGCGTTGCCCTCGCAAAAATCCATTCTTTCTGCTCTCCGAAAATTCAGTCCCCTCCTATTTATGACCCATCCATTCCTCCCGTCGGGGCTCGCCTTCTTCTTCCTCCTCCTCGCCTGAATTCTCTCGACCCGAAATCGACTCCTTTGATTGTCGCTTCGATTCTTTCCGTACAATTTCCGGTGCCCGGCTGTGAATTTGATCGATTTCGATCCGTTCCGTCCAATCTTGATCCGAAAGTTGGGGTCTTGGATTGTATTATTACCCTGGAGCATTATCGCGCGAGTGCAATATGCTCTACCTGAAGCAGCCGACCACGAGGAGCTGAACTACACCAAGAGAAGAATCTCTGTTTCTTTGTTCTGAATTTTCTTGGTTCCGATTTTGCGGTGCCTGTTTGTTGATCTGATCCGATGGAGGCCATGAGAGGCGGCAAATTCCTTCAGAAGTTCCGGCTCTACGAGACCAGATCGGTAAGGATCTCCTGCAATCTTTGTTTCCTTTGATTTGGTTTTGGTTGAACTGAATTGATATCTGTAGGTTCCTTAGACATGGCGATCTTTGTGTTGTTTGACCTTGTTGTAATGGATTGGGGGACGCGTGTTCTTGTTTGTTCATTCATGGTTGATTGGATTATTAAGTGATTTATTTAATGCTTGCGCTGTGGAACGTATCTCTTTTTATGATTGGTTCGGTACTTCGGTCCAATTTGATTATAGGAAAGGGTAAAAGGCTGCAAAAAGGTGAGGGGAGATCCTTCTTTTTGTTCCTTTTGCCTGAAGATCTTGTCTAATGATGATGTAATGTTGTGTTGTTTGGCTTAATGTGCGCTTGCCTTCTGCTTGGCTACTGTCATGCTTATTTGCATAAGGATTCTCAAAATTGTGGAGGAGTAATTCCATTCATGATTCAGAAGCCAAGATTTAGTTATTGGCTGGTAGGACAGACAATAGAAGCTATGTAATTGCGACCACTTTTGTTTTTAACTAGAAGTGAGGTTTGATGTCAAAAGTCCTTAGGCTTTCTATTAATTGTTTATTTTTGGACTGGTGAACATTTGCGTGCTGTTTTGGTGCAGAAATTCTATCTTGTCGGAAGAGACAAGAGCAGGACTCTTTGGAGGGTGCTAAAGATTGACCGGTTGGAGACTACTGATTTGGGCATCGAGGAAGATCCTACTAGTTACTCAGAGAATGAATGTCAAGAACTGCTTTTGCGGATTCACGAGGGAAATAGGTTGACTGGAGGGCTGAAATTTGTCACAAAGTGCTATGGAATAGTTGGTAAGCCAACATAAACTGAGATTCCTAGTGTATACCAATCAAAACGTTCTAAGCTGTCCAAACTGTAACATTTACTTCTTCTTTGCTTCTTCAGGTTTTACCAAGTTCCTTGGTCCTTATTATATGGTTGTTATTACCAGGAGAAGAAAAGTTGGCACCATATGTGGCCATGATATTTATTCGATTGGCAAGAGCGAAATGATCGCAATTCCATGTCCTATAGTCTGCCCAACGTGGCCAATTCTAGGGATGAAAACAGGTCTTTCATTTATTCATTGTGTAAATATTGTGTATTGCTGGTTCTTAACAATATCAAAACCATCAGCTTGCTTCCTTTTGTATTTGGAGTCTTGGACGTTGATTTGTTATACATTTACATTACTGTAGGCCCCTTTATTTTTCAAATATTTCAGTTCATTCTGGTGCTACATTGTGTGTTGTGGTGGTGATGTCTATTTTATTTCATTTTTCTGTTTTATATTGCATATTTTGAGATACATTTATCGTCATGTATCCATACTCGTTGAGCACAGGCAGTTCCATTTGTGGCCCAGCGAGGATATAATTTGTTTCTTTATTACATTTAATGTCATTGTGTTGTCAAGTACAAAATTTGCTTGTCGATAACGATATCAGTCCAGCTTACATGGTCGGTACATCATGACCATTCTTGCAGTATTGAGATATGTGTATGGTGTTCTTATGGTCAGAGGTATATAGAATTGTTGTGAATCTATTTGCACCCATAGTATTATATTTAGTATTCTAAATTTCTAATATACTCACAAATATATCCTTGCTAGTGCTCTTTTGATTTTTAACTGTGCGCGTATTCATGTATTTATGACACACCTTTTGTAGATATAAACGGCTCCTTTGCTCGGTTGATCTCACGAAGGACTTCTTCTTCAGCTACTCTTACAATATCATGCGCAGTCTTCAGAAGAACATAATCGACAAGAAAAAGGAGCATGTTGTTTATGAAACAATGTTTGTATGGAATGAATTTCTGACACGAGCGATGCGAAGCCATCTCAAGAATACCAGTTGGACCGTGGCCCTAATTCATGGTTTTTTTAAACAGGTATATTCTTCTCTGACGTACTGAGTCTATTGGCACTGCATTATTTTGATGTCATTGTTATTTTAGTAAATGTATGTATATCATCTATATACATCAGCAAAGACCACCAGTAGGTTTCCTGCTAACTCAGTACCATCCCGCTAACTTATGCATTTAATGACCTGACATATAGTAAATGCTTGAAATAAAGGGTCAAACACATGGCTTTATATAACGCACTGACATTTTTCAGTTTGAGCTGCTTGCGGCTTTCGCGAGTCGAAGCATTTGCTTGTAAGTCTCAGCAGACTGTCCATGTTTTAGTTATTATTATCCCATGTTTTGTTTGTTCTGGTCCGTAGTACTATTATACAGTCCTACCATGGTAATTCTGAGATATGAAATTGCATTACTAGTTATACCTATTTTAAATGTCTTTTAGCAAGCATTGAGAACATTCCATTGTTCCTCACGGAAGACATAATTATGCTATTATTGATGATATTTCTAAGTGTAATTAAGGGCTATTCTTGTTGCTATTGGTTTCCATTGTCTTTATGCCAGTAATGTGTTTGTCTTTGTGAGGTCTTACATGCTAGTAGTGTATGTCGTCTGTCCCATGTACTATATGAAAAGACATGCTAATAGACATATTTCCGTATGTTCAGTCAAAGCTGTCAATATCTGGGAAGGATTTCTGGTTGACACTTATTGCCAGACGTTCACGTCATTTTGCTGGAACCAGGTTTGCACTACAGCCATTTAGCATTTTTATTCAGATAACTTGCAAGTGTTAAGTACTCAATCTCACCTTTATATTTGGGTCACATGTCTATTTCTTATCATTTTGAACATAGATTCTTGAAACGAGGTGTCAACGAAAAGGGCAGGGTCGCCAATGATGTTGAAACTGAACAGATCGTTTTTGAAGACACACCTGATGACATCCCATCTCAAATAACTTCTTCTGTGCAACATAGAGGGTCAATACCTCTCGTCTGGTTTCAGGAAACTTCAAGACTTAACATTAGGCCAGAAATCACATGTAAGTTATGGATTGTTTGTCTGTGATGAATTGTCCAATCTGTACACTTCTCTGATGGTCCTTGCTCCTTGCTATCTGCAGTAAAACCAGATGTGGACTACAAGGCCACCCGCCTTCATTTTGATAACCTTGTTCTTAGATATGGGAACCCTATAGTCATCTTAAACTTAATCAAGGTGAGTGTAACAAAATTTACATGTATTGATCTAACTTGTCAGCTCGATAGCCTTCTGTTCAGTTCTGAATATGCCCTTCTGGATTTTTTGCATATTTCTCAGACTCGTGAGAAGAAGCCCCGTGAATCTTTGCTCCGTGCAGAATTTGCAAAGGCTATCCATTACATAAATAAAGAGTTACCGGATGACAAGCGTCTTAAATTTTTACACATGGATCTGAGTAAACTTTCTCGAAGGTAATCTATTTGTGTACAACGAGGGTCTTCTATATGAGCTTGCCCCTGTAAGAACCTGACTGTTATGCTTTGGTGTACTGATGATATAATCTACATGCCGTATGCAGGAAAGGTACCAATGTGCTTTTACTGTTAGACAAGGTAGCGTCAGATGTGTTGGAACTGACGGACCTCCTCCACTGTCAGATAACTACATCAGCAAAATCTTTAGATACCTCAAGGTAATTTTTATAACTACTTAGGAGCTATGTTGTAAACTATTAGGCATGCCATTGCTCAAGTATCAATAATTCGAGTTAGCAAAAACATGAAATACCTCCTGCATTAAATACCGTACAATCTTTCCTGAATGTTTGACCATATGTCTCTTGTTATACGGATTTGACACGGGAAACCCATCCGATGCTATTTATATTGAAACGTTCTTTCGTAATATATGTGGTCAGTGTTACTTCACAACAGCGTGAATATATGTATGAGGGAGGACAACTAGATGTAGAGAGCGGTGATGTGAAAGGTGGGCACCGATTAGGAGATGAACATATCTATAATAGCTGACCAGATAAGAGAAGATTGGCAGGGACTATTCCATTGCATATTAACTCAAAGATAGATGAAACGCCCTTTCTATAAAAAAAATACATACATAAGTAAAAAAAATGTGATCTGCTGTGGATAAAAGGAAATACTAACAGTATGTAATCTATGTACAAGTGATGGACTTGCTGCTGGCAGTACTAATGGATATGTTTTACATGTTGTACAGTGGACAAGGATGTGTCACCAAGTCATGTGATATCAAAAGCAATGATGATTTCTGTGCAGCTACCATGGTACCTCTTTTACTACAAAAGGGTGTCCTCAGGACAAACTGCATAGACTGCTTAGATCGCACAAATGTCGCACAATTTGCATACGGATTAGCAGCTTTAGGGCGTCAACTTCATGTGTTGGGGCTCACTGAAGAACCCAAAATTGAATTGCATGCTCCTTTGGCCGATGATCTGATGGATTTCTATGAAAGAATGGGTGATACGTTGGCGATTCAATATGGTGGTTCTGCTGCGCACAACAAGGTTAGCATCTTGTTATTTTGGTGACTGCTGGTCATAATCTGCATAACACAAAATGGCGGTTCATTCGAACTAAAATTTACACTATTATGCGTGCTCTGAAAGGTGTTTAGTTGTGCAGTACTGTTTTAATGTATTCTCTGCCGCCTCTAGAATAGTTCCAGTTTCCCCACTTCATTCTTCCCCCTTTTTTTCATTTATCTGATTGGATACATTTATTTACCTACATGTTTAAAGAAATGTCAAGGCAACCTGTCACCTGAAAAAAGAATTGCAAAAAAAAGTCGCTAGCTTTCACAGGTCTCCTATGATTAAATAAACTTCTAAATTAATCGGTATATGCAGCTTGCGCTTTGAAAACAAGTAAAGCAGTAGAGGTTGTTAATAGGACAAGGACATCTGCGTCCCAAGCATATTAAGTCTATTTTATGAAAAAGTTGTTTAGAAAATGTAAATTTTAATTTTTTGCATCTGAAGTATTCATGACTAAAATAACAGGATTTTTTTACCGATTATAGTCAATTCTCATTTTAAGTACTCCTCTGTCCCACAATATAAGACGTTTTGGCAAGCTAAAACAGTTTGCCAAAATGTCTTGTATTGTGTGACGCAGGGAGTATTTCCTTTGTAATCTTGAATATCTTCATGTCAGAATGATAGTCTTGTTGTTAAGCAGTAAATTCAGTAATCAACACGAAATCCAAATTGGAATTTTCGAATGATCAGAGTTTCCATCATATATGTGGCAGATCTTCTGCGAGCAAAGAGGGCAGTGGAAGGCAGCAACCCAATCCCAGGAGTTTCTCCGGACCCTTCAACGTTACTACAATAATGCCTACACAGATCCTGAGAAGCAGGATGCTATAAATGTGTAAGCTTCTTCATGTCTGCGAAATATCATTCCGTGTGCCCGGACCAATGAAAATTGTTGACACTGGTCTAGTATATTCATTACCACAATATGTTTATCTGTTCTATTTTTGTAAATGAAGCTTCTTGGGTCATTTCCAACCTCAACAAGGCAAACCTCCACTGTGGAAGTTGGATTCAGATCAGCATTACAGTATTGGCAGGCAGGGAACTGTAAGTGAAGAAACTGTAAGGTACTGCTATAAACCCTTCCATTAAGAAACACATTGCTTGATGAGCTGGTCTATAAATTTTGGTACACCATTAGTTTTTATTTGGACACTTGTTAGGTGAATAGCAATTTGATCTATTCCATGGACTCAAGGCCAATATATATAGATGCACAAGCTATTCATCTAACAAATAGGAAATGCATATGAGAGTCCTACTACAATAAAGTTTACAACCATCTCTCTAACAAAAATGTCACCGTGTTCTCACTTTTTGGTCCATGTAATACATGTGAAACAGTTGTCAGCAATCAAGAAATAGCAAACTTGTTTTTGGAGCTGCAAGTTCACAGGGCTGTGAGACCCTGGACCAACAAAAATTAGGTGTTCTTTACATGTATCATTCAGACATTCACTACAGAATAATTAGGTTTGGATGCCCCAACCCAGAATAAATTCTGGTGAAGTTTAATGAAGAGATGTGTTGATTTACTCAAGCAAGAGCCTAAATTAATGAATCTATTACGTTAGGACTAAATTAGTCTGTCTTTTTTCTCAAACTGTAAAGTGTACATGCATATTTTACTAATTGACACATTTCTTATGAGCAGACCATTGATACAGAGGTCGTTCTCGGATGGAAATATTCTATGTGAAAACAGTGCATCTGTATCTGACTGTAACGCCATAGAAAACAACACTGCAAACTCAGAGTTACTCCCGATGCAACAGCTGGATGATATTAGAGAGCCTACAGATTCTGCACCAGAGATCTACATGTGTGAAACAAACCCATGCTCCAGGTGTGTTAGGGAAATTCCTTGTTCAGAATTGGCCGTTGGGAAACTTCAGCTTGTCCATGGGTATTAATACGACCTAACTTTTTTCTTATGTTCAGTACAAAATATAGCGCAATGCCTGGAAGACTGTCCATTTCCGAAGAACGGCAGAGTTACTTGAAAAGATTAGGTTATCCGGAACTGCATTCTTCAAATTTCCTCGATCTTGATTTGATATCATCTTCAGGAAATTCTATTGATGAAGAAGCTTATGAGAGGTACTATATACTGCTCTTCCAGTTCACATTTTTTGCACATTCACTGCGTTCCCATCCCCTTGATCTCCTATTATTGCCAATGAGGCAGTGATGTGATACTACCCCAACCATTGTTTATGGTTAGAACTAAGAATGCTCTTCAAACTCTCTCATTTACAGGTCATCGCTCATCCATTCACCTATGGATGTTATTAGTGTTGAGTCTACTACAACATATAGTGAGCAAGGACACAATGATGAGGTCAGTTTGTCTTTCTGAACTTGCTGCTGTGAAATGCTTACCTTTAGGTCAATTGGGATCTATGATACATACTTTGTCATTGGATTTCACTCAATCTGAATTTTATACTATTCATACTTAATGTTGTGCTGCATTTATATTCATCATTCATCGGTGTTAATATGTCTTACCTCGTTAACAGGGAAGGGATGACACAGATCTGTCGCGCACGAGCAGCCAGCTCTCGGACTCTCGCGACTATTCCGACCGCTTTGCCCAATGGGTGGCCAATGGAGGCATGCTGTGCTACTAGTGCTAAAGACTGCGCCCTGGTGGCATCTCCATATAATTTTGTCGCAGCACTGAAGTTTGACAGCTAGAACAAAGGGGAAAAAAGCTCAAGAACAAGCTGCAATCACAGGGCTGGCAATCGCCGAAGCTGCATCGATGGAAGAAGAATGATCCGCGCGATTGCTCGGCGGATCAAGGCTGGCTTTAACGTGCTAACTGAGTTGAGGAGTGGAGTTCATGGTGGCTTGGTTTTGTTTGGTTTGGTTGGGTAAAGGAGTCCATTGCTGTGGTGAAGGATTGACTGTAGAGCAGGCAATGATAGGCAAAAAAGAAAAGAAAAAATCTGATTCTTTTGAAGGGTTAGCCTTAGGTAGACAGTTTATATTTTTTCACTTTTAGTAGAAGAAAAAACAAAAAAAATGAAAAAAGAGAAAAATAAAAACTTCTCCTGTAAATACAGTACATACAGATATATGTTATTTACATTGGTTTTGGACGGCGTTTTACATGTATATATATGTTTGTAACACAGGATCTCACGGAAAACAGGTGGTTTCCAGGAAAGAAATTTCTGCCTGCGCTTCATTTTGAGTTAATAGGTAATGCTCTCAAGTAATTTCCATTTCTGGTTACCTCTTCTCTCAAGAAGGCCCGGAATGTTTTGGTAACAACACGTACAAACAGTGATCATAGGAATTACTTAGAACCAGCACCCGAGAGTTACCACATTAACTGACTGTCTCCGATGTTCTCTTCTGTATGTAAATGTAAGCCAAAGTTGATTTTGAAAAACAAATCTCTCGAGATGAAAGTTTTCATCTCTCGAAGGGATTAAAGCTTGAAAACAACACAGTCACAGACAGTAAGGATAGAACCCACATATCCACCTTAATGGATTAGTGGTGGCCGTTGGATGGGCGATCGGACGCCGATGCTCCGCCGGGCCTGGCGGCCATGACGACGGAGTATAGCAGCTGCCCTGCCTGCGTCTCCACCTCCTCCCTCACCATCTGCCGCATCGCCGCCATCAACCGCGCGCCGGGCGCCGCATCGCGCGTTGGTGCCTTTGCGCTCTCCGACGCCCCGTTCCCAGGCTGCTGAGGCAGGCTGAGGCTCAGCGTCAGCGATGCCATTGCCGGGTCCTCGGCAGGAGCTCCGTCGGTCGCGCACCGTCGCTTGTTGTCCAGCGGCGGCGGCTCGTCCTTGTCCAAGTCCACCACCACGACCTGCTTATTTACCGGCGCCGCAGCAGTGCTCGCGGCTGTCGAAGAGGAGGCACCAGCCCGCGCGGCGGCGACGGCCATGGCTCTGGCGCGGCGCTGGCACCTGCGGAGGTTGGAGTTCCAGTGGTTCTTGACGGAGTTGTCGGTACGTCCGGGCAGGAGGCGCGCGATGGCGGCCCACTTGTTGCCGAAGCGCGCGTTGGCGGCGACGATCACCGCGTCCTCCGCCTCCGTGAAGGGGCGGTGGTGCACGTCCGGGCTGAGCTGGTTGCACCACCGCAGCCGGCACGACTTGCCCGTGCGGCCGGGATGCCGGCGCTGATGAGGGTCCACCTGCACGGGCCGTGCTCCCGGACAAGAGCCGCCAGCAGCGCGTCCTCGTCGGGGCTCCAGGACCCCGTCTTGGTCGGCGTCGGCGGCCTGTCGTTCCCGACGCAAGCGATGGCTGGAATCATCGGAGCTGACGGCGCGTGCTAGTGAATGATGGTGACTGAGGTAGCACTGCACCGTCGTGGCTAGCTATATAAGGTGTATATGTGTCACTCGTGTGAGTGTGTGCAGTGCAGGTGTCAGTGTGTATGTTACAGCATGGTTTGTTTGTTTTTCCTGTTGGCAAAGACATGGTTTGTTGTTGGGGATGTTTGTCTGCATTGCAGGTAGCTGAGATGGTGACGTGGATGGCTAGAAAGGCTTCAGTTTCTTTCAAGCAGAGAGGTACACGCGAGGGCGCGGTGCGGTGCGGACGTCGTTACCTGTGCACAGGAAACGGCCGCAACTTTACTTTATTCATTCATAAATAATAATCATAATGATAAAATTATCTTCCGGTGTTTTTTTGAGATAGGACAGCCAGACGATTAATTGGGGGACGGTTTGTAGGCCAACAAATCTTGGTGGGCTTGGGATCTTCCACCCTGAAAAGTTTGCTCGTGCTTTGCGTTTGAGATGGCCTTGGTTTGAATGGAGAAAGCCTAAAAAACTTTGGGTCAGGTCCGGAAATCCGTGTGATAAGATGGACATGCAACTCTTCTGTGCTTCTACTACCATCACCATCGGGGACGGCGGCATTGCGTCCTTTTGGAACTCACCTTGGCTCAACAGCAAAAAACACAAAACAATCGCGCCCCTCATCTTCAAGGTGTATACTAGGCAAAAATGGAGTGTCAATCAAGCTTTGCATGAGGATGTTTGGATCAAAAAAATCAAGATGGACGCCAACTTGACGGTGGAGCACATAAACGAATACATATCTCTTTGGATTGAGCTTAGGGGCCTTCATCTTCTCGAGGATGTTGCGGACAAGATTACATGGAACCTCTCCGGTAGTGGTGACTATTCGACGTCCTCGACCTACAAGGCCCAATTTTTTGGGTCTTTGCGCTCCAACATGAATAAGGTGGCAGATTTATCCGTACTGTCCGATGAGGGAGAGGGTCGACGTCCTCGACCTACCAAGTTGGAGGTCTCAGATTTTGCCGCATGGACATTAATTTTTGCTGTGCAATCCATCTCTTTCTCTTCAGGCTCCATGGCGCCGTCCATGTGCTCTGTGATCAAGTATGCACGTCGCTGTACAGTGAATCTGAGCCATCTACTCCGACACAAGCCGCAAAGGAAGTGATATATTACAAAAGTTCATCCAGTGTGAGGGAAACAGAGCCAACATGGAGACATTTTCAAGAGACATGTGCAGAACATTCTAGCAAACTTCACAAAAACTCAAGAACAGCAGGAAAACAACAATAAAACTCATCTCGGATTTGATAAACCAAACAGCAAGTCAGCATGTATACAAGTCAAACACACTGCATGGCAGTCATATATTATGACAACTACAAAATTAAAAGGACCAACAGGTTCAAAGCTAGGTAGGAAACTTATCACACATCTCTTCAAGCTCCCTCTCCCTCATCTGACAGTACGGATAAACATGTTCATCTAGAAAATCCTAAAACATAAGCTTGTCCATAGGAGTAGATATAGCAGACTCTGTCTGATTTGTAGATTATCCATTCATGCCTCACAAAATATGAACTTTCAGCTGCAAAGACGTCTCACGGTAACAGCGTAGCCTACTCCCAGCCTTGAGCAGCAGGTTGTGCTGCTGGGTCCCAGCCAGGAGCAGCCACAGCGGCAGGAGCCGCCACACCTTCCACAGCAACAGGCGCTTGATCCCACCCATCACCACCAGCAACAGGAGCTGTAATTAAGTACAAACAACAGAGATGTGATCAACTCAACTTGCACAAGAAAATACCAAGTGCAATTAACTAGGTCTAGGTGTAAACTAATATGATTTCAAAATCAGAGACATAAGAAACATGGAAACATGTATTTTCTATAACATTAGTTGAGACATCTGCAAGCTGTGAGACATGAACTAGTTTTCAACTGCAAGTCTGCAACATTTAAGTACAAAAAATGACGACTCAAATCCACCAAGCAAACTAAATCAACTGAAGGTCTGACCAGTTTGTGTTTGATAACTAATGAATTGAACAACCCAGATACATAATCAGTGTTAGAAACAATTGACACTATAGTTCCAAACATCAGAACATAAATGGCAAGCACCAGCAACACCTTAGAAATTCAGGTCCACACTAGTTCTCGTACAAGGCAATAAACTTTTATAAAGGAGAAGAAAAGTACAAACCTTCAGCAACGGGCCAGTCAGCACCAGCAACAGGCGGGGGCGCAGCCACATCAGAGGTCCACTGGTCACCACCCCATTGGCCAGGTGCTGCATAGTCAGCAATGGCAGCATACTCTGGGGCTCCAGCAGCTTCCTCCTCCTGATCCTTGGCTTCCTCAGGGTCCCTGTAGAAGAAAAGATCAACCTGCAAAGGACAAACATATAATAACCATATAAGCACGCAAAGAGTACAAGACTACGAAACAAGGAGCACAATCCAACTAAGGATTAAGGAGGTCTATTAAGCATGTGTACCATGACATCCCACTTGTGGCCAGGCAGGATAGTGCCCCTCATCTGCAGAACCATCCTGGCCAAGAGCCAGAAGAGGCAGCCAATGCTGTTCCTCCCCTTGTTGTTTGCTGGGATGCCAATATCAACATATCGCATGGGCGAGTCAGTGTCACAGAAGGCGATGGTAGGGATGTTCCCCAGAGCAGACTCCTTGATTGGCTGCATATAATTCAGGAGTAAGCACCCGATCATAGCCATGGGAACATGTACTACACACACGAGCATATACTACTTTGGCAAGGCAGTTGTCCATACCTGGTGGTCGGTCCTTGGGTCGGTGAGGATGAGCAGGCGAGGCTCGCTGAAGGAGGTCTGCATCTGGTTGGTGAAGGTACCAGGGGTATGCCTTCCAGCGATGGCGTTGGCGCCGGTGTACTGGGCGAACTTGAGGACGGCACGCTGGCCGTAGGGGCGGGCAGACTGGACGATGATGTCCTGGGGGTTCTCGATGGCGACGATGACCCTCGCCGCGAGCTGGAGCTTCTCCCATGTCTTGCCAAGATTGATGATGTAGATGCCTGCATCACAAAAAAACAGAAGCATAATCATCATTTGCAACAACTTCATCAACAAGTAACACGATCCAAAGCAGATCGACGCTAACTAGAGGATTGCTGCCATTGTGCGCGTGATGCCGCAAAGTAAACCCTAGATCTCTGAGGACACCTGAACCTAGACAAGTAAAGCAGTCGGCACATCCATTCCATGGCAAGAAGGTGCACGTACCGTCGGAGCGGCGCTTGTAGACGTAGCGCTCCATCTGGAAGTCGCAGTTCTTTGTGCCCAGGTGGGCGTCGGCGGCGATCAACATCTGAATGTCCTGCTCCCGCTGGGACAGGTCCTTCGGGGCTGCTCCAGCTGCCGCCATGGTTGATGGGAACTCGAGCGTCTGTGCGGCGCCGCGAAGGAGAGGGAGAGAAGTCGCTGTGCGGGAGCGGCGGCGCGGAGGGGATGAAGGGGAGGGAGCTCTTATCTGCGGCGCCTCTAAACCCTAATCGGCTTTTGTAGTGAGGTGACTATGCTACTTGGGCCCTCTGTTATATGGGCCGGCCAGAGTAACTTAGATATAGCCTCCCTTTGCTCTCTTTTTTTCTATGCATTTGATTCTTTTTCCGGAGAATCTTTTTAGATATCTGCCCTCATTTCTCTGCATTTTTGCTTCCTTTTCAGAGATTATCTTTAGAGTTTTTTTTTACGGTTACTGACACCGTGAAATAAACCATTTACTTGCAATCGGAACGAGGTGGATCACGAATTAACGAGCCCATGCAAAGAAAAAGTGGATGAAACGCCAATGTAGCAGTGTAACACCATCCACTTGCGTGCAATACCAGCAGGCATCCTCTGCAAGACAGATTTGTACTGGCAACAAAATACATGTTTGATTCGCAAAATTTTGCACTCATATTACTTCAGGCATTTGTAGCATGTCGACATGAATGCAAAGAAAAGATAACTTGGTCGGTACTAAAACAGGCGAATCCGATACTGTGAAAAAGTCAAGATGTGCTACACCATAGAAGAGGGAATACAATTGCCAAGACTAGCTTCTTCACTCTGATCATGTTCTAGAAAAACTCTCTGGAGGTCTGGATGCAACCAAGGCTACAGAAGTGCTCGATGTCAATTCGGCCATGGTTGCTGAATCAGCTCAAGACAGGGAATATGCGAGTGATGTGCTCGAACGGAACGGTGTCAGCTGTGTTCTTCTTGAGCTCGGGGTGATTGAACTCGTTGCGCGGAAGGACAATCACTTGAGAGCGTCCACCCTTCTCAACTACCCATCCAGAGTTTGCAGCATGATACTCCATGAACTTGTCCAATGCAAGACCTTCAATGTTGATGGCCTGAAAATACAAGTGGCGGGAACATAAGCAAGAAAGAAAGCATGTGTCCACACAATATATACCCAACTGGATAAACAGCATGATCTGGCTGATGCTTTGGCTTATTTAGAAAGCATATGCAGCCTGCAGGACTTCCATAACAATTATAATTAATAAGGGTACATATTGTACCTCTGCTAGAACTGGCCTAGGAACCTTCTGGTATGTCAAGGAGAGCACATGAATAGCATAGCGTTGGATTGCCTGCTCAAAACCTGCAAAAAGAACTCATTATGTCAGTAAAACTTCATCCTAGGTACAAGACATGAACTCATATCAATTGGCAAAAGATACTATGAAACTGACCACAACTAGGAAAAAATCAGTAGCAGTTTCCAGTTAGGATTATAAAACAAATTCTATCCTTTTCAAGTGAAAGAACTAGCAAAAAAAATTAGGAAACAAATTGGATATGTGAAAGTTAACATAAGACACCTAGTCAACTAGAAACATGTGTTTTGTTTGAGATGGATTGCCTAAATGCACACTGAAAACAAAAACGCTAATAAAAAAAGGTTGTGCAGAAACTAAGCTTCTTTAGCAAATAAAGGAAAGCACAAAATCTGTCCTGCGTAACTCACAACCAAGTCTGCTCACAGAAATTGAAAGGAAAACACTGACATGGTTCAAAACTCTCCAAGGAATCATATGTGGGCATTAGGCATTAGCATGGACAAGTACTCGTACTATAATTGCTAGCAACCAGTTCAATTAACAACATATAGCCAACTAATAAGCTTCAATGTCTCAAGAAGTATATACCTGGAACAACTTCCAATATGTTACGGCTCTTTGATGCCTCATCCCAAAACTGGCGGAACCTACCAGTCTGTAAGCAGATAGATTGAGGTTAGCAATCAATACTTAATACACGCAAGTTCTAGACATCTATAGATTGATCGGTTAGTCAGACCATGTATGTACCTCTAGGTAGTGAGAAAGGACTATCAGTGTCTTGAACTGTTCCTCCATTTGCTAAAATAAAAGAGCATACAAGTCAACTTCCACATAATGGCAGCTAATTTCAGGAGATCCAACAAAACTTCTATTAACAGATGCACAACCAAAAAGACATGATAAAATTATGCGGTTACGCCACATCTTATACATCTGTAAGAATAATTTGTCTTGCATGAAATCCCAATAATTCAGTAACCAGAAGGAATAATTCAAAACAGAATACACATTACTTTGTATGATATCCTGGATTTCCAAATGAGCATATACTGAATATAACAATGCTTATTACATCAACTAAAAGTCTACAGTATTTTACAGTATTTTGCATCTCCAGGTCTAAAGATCTTACATATGTTTCAAGGTCAATGTAACAATCAGGTTCGATGATAGATAGATCAATGAACATTACACTTCTTAATTCTATAGACACCTAAGTTGCATGTTCAATAGCATTTGGTCGTGAAACATAAAAATGTAGAGGGCAAGAAAAGATTGATTCCACGTGAAACAGAAAGCAGAACATATTTACCACATGTTCAGGAATCAAGAACAGGCATAAGCTGAAGTCGGGGGATGGCATCGCCATGAGAGCCTGTCAATAAACAATGAGCTAAAAAGTTAGGAACGAACAAACGAAATGTGGTATTCAAAAAATTGATGTAACCATTAGTTGTTCTCCGACCTTAATCAATATGCGCGCTACAATTTGTACGCTCAACCTTTCTGGCTCAAACTGCAATAGGGATCAATCATTAAGCATAGAAATAACTGAGCCAAAATCTGGCTAACAATGGTTCACATGCAGATGTGATTTTACCTGGTAAAGACGTAGAAGGCTGAGATTTGCATCCAAGTTATATGTTTGAGACGAAACCTAGTAACACAATGATATATTGTTAATTCAAAAAGGATCGAAATATGACATAACTCATGGTGTAGCAAAAAAAGAAGTTAGCATGCTTGTGTGCAATACATAAAGCCTAAAACATGTTTTCTCAAGCTTGCTTCTGTAAATTTCACAAGCTAAACAGCCATTGTATCAACAGAATAAGTGTGCTATATCTATATCTGTATCGTCTGCACAAGAGCTTAAGTTTGCCACTTCATGATCACAGACATGGTTTTAACTGAAAACCCATCTCTTCATTCATCACCATTGTATGAACATGTGGTTGATGTTGAGAGAGACGTACTGAACCTCTCTCTGAGACAGCAATGGCAGATATAAATTTGCTAATTCTAATATCATCCAAACAAACAACTTCGTTGAAAATCACTCCCAACCTACAAAGTGGGCAATCTAAACAGTAAAATCCAACCGACCATTACTCATAAGCGCAGCCACCCACAAATGCTTAGCGTGGCAACAAATTTACTAATCCCGGGCAAGTCAAGACACTGCAATCCAGATGAAAACACTGCTAAATTTGTAACATCCGCGTATTGCTACGCCCTGCTTCCACACCGCACAAACGAGCAAACCGCCAACGAACCGATTTCGCCACCGTTACATCGTAAACACGACACGGCGCTAACATTAGCACGAACCGTCCACCAAAACTGCGGGCTGAGCCTTCTGCGAGTTACGCAAACAAGATGAACCAGACGAACAGGGGAATACGCGCTCAGGGCGGCTAGGGTTTACCTGCTCGTTGACAAAGACCTCGAGGTCGTTGAGGATGTCGGGATTGTAGGGGTTCACCGCCACGAGCTCCTCGACCGTGTAGGTCTCCGCCGGCTGCTCGTTCGCCATGGCCGTCGGGATTGAGGAACCCTAACGCTGGCTGGCTAGATCGACGGAGACGCGAGAGAGGGGAGAAGTGGCGGCGGCGCAGAGGGAGGGGAGGTGATGATGGGTGGGAAGGGTTTCCGGGTTCCCGTGAATTTTGTCTCTTTAGTCCCTCGATTATCTGTGTACTCTTTTTTGACACTTCGATTATCTGAGTACAACCTACGCTGCAAAATACGGAAAAGTGTTTTTCTCCCAAGCACCAGTGAACCTGGTGTTTTAAAAAATATATAAAATATTTACATGTTTCAAAAAAATCTGAAAAAAATCCAGGATGTAGCCAATGGTGTATTCTATAAACGTGCAAAAAATCAATTTTTAATACATTATATTTTGAGCTACACAAAAAATGAAAAATGTCGAATGTATTTAGAGATTTGAAAATAAGCATAATCAGATCCACACTTTTGTCATTTTTGTGTAGGTTGGAATAAAAAGTATTTAAAGTTGATTTTTGGCAGGTTTGTAGAATACATCAATGGCTACATTCAGGATTTTTTTCATGATTGTTTGAAACTAAAAAAAAAAATAAGTTTTTTTTTAAACGTCAGAATCACTTGTGCCCGGGAGCATGAAATCTCCACTCAAATACATGCAAAATATAACTATTACCGGCATATATGGGCGTGTTTGTTTACCTGCGAGGCTAGAGCCGATCACCGATGCAAAAATGGCTCCCTGACCCGGTCTGCGTTGGTTGCCCACACATATTTTAAAGCAGTGCGCAGCCAGACCCGATAGGAACGGCCGATTTGGCCGTTTCTTCAGAGCCACCCCTCCGCGTGTAAATGCGGGAATGGTGGTGTTGTTCTCATTCGACCTCGTGTGAGGCTGGAGATGGCGCGAGCTCGCGCGTTCACGCGAGATTACGGGAGGAGAAAATTCGCTCAGCCCGTCAAAATGCTCGCCACCATTTCCCCCCTTTGAGCTGCACGAGCAGGTAAGCGGTGGCATCTTCTCCTCCGTCCGGTGGGCGGCGGCAACCTTTTCCTCCTCTTCTCCAAGCTGCGAGCGTCCGCGTCCGGTGCTCCAATGCCTGTAAAATTCTTCAAACCCTAGATCTTTGTAGCTTAGATCTGTGTTACGATTTCAGTAAGGTCTTGTATCTTAGGTCGAGATGCGTGATGATCTAGTTTGAGCAAGTAGTGCTTGACGATTTGAGTAGATTTAGCATGTTAGGCAGTGAAGATGTGTTGCGATTTGACTAGATCTTGCATGTTAATTAGGCAGTTATGTTGTGTTAGATCTTGATGATGCTTTGCAAATGTGTTGCTCGTAACCATTTTAGGACATGACCGGCGAAGAGTTTGCGCTAGCGCTTATAGATAGCCAGCCAGACTATCTTTACTTTGTCCTGGACTCTCACGTGTTCGAGGGGCCTGTCACCCAAGAGGAAGATTTCCATGACACTCGTTTTGGTTCCGGGTTGGTCGACCTGCCAGGTGGTACGCTGACATCTCAAGCTTGTCAAGAAGAAGAGTATGAAGAACAAGATGGGGACGACCATGAAGTGGGCTTCGTTGTTGTCCACCTTCGTGCTCAACAAGATGTGTGACATCATCGCCTCTGGGGTGAGTACCAACGAAGGGTTTAAGAAGGTGCAACTCAACACCGTTGCCAAGCTGGTGTTTGAGTTTTGTGGCCAAGAGGTCACCTCGAGTAGGGTGTACAACCACCTCAGGAAGTGGAGGGTAAGGTGGATACAAATTAGCAAGTTGAAAGACCTTAGTGGCGCACAGTGGGATTAGGACACCCAGAGCATTATCCTGGAGGCCGAGCACCTAAGAGGCCACATCAAGGTTAACCACCTTTCTAACATAGTTCACATTCATCAAACCAGTTTAGCCTGACTGTCTAACATTGTTTTCTCGTCTATAGGATCACCCCAAAGACGTCGAGTACCTAAACAAGCCTGTAACTACTACCAGATGCAGATCATCTTCTCCTTCGGTCTGGAGACTGGCAAGTTTGCCATGGGATCCAATGAGCCTCTTTATTATGTTGACCTTGGTGAAAGATCGAGGATGTCGCCTAGAGGGGGGGGGGGGGGGGTGAATAGGCGTTTTAAAATAATTACGGTTTAGGCTTGAATAAATGCGGAATAAAACTAGCGTTTAATTTATCAAGCACAAAACCTAAACGAGCTAGGTTCACCTATGTGCACCAACAACTTATGCTAAGCAAGATTAACAACTATGTGATAGCAATATAGATAACTTCAAGCTTGATGGCTATCACAAAGGTAAATGCATAAGTAAAGGGTTTGGGTATAGAAGTAACCGCAAAGTGGACACGAGGAGATGTTTCTCGTAGTTCCTTCCCAATGGAAGTACGTCTACGTTGGAGGGGTGTGGAGCCTCCTAGGCACTCCAATAGCACCGATGTGCTCACCCTATTCTCCGTGAGCTTCACCCGTGAGGGATTGGCTCGTTCCACTATGAGGTCGACTTGAAGGCGTTGACCAACCGATACACCAAGGTTGAGGAACTCCACAATGAGTTGGAGCCTCCCAACAATGTCCCGGAGCTTAGCAACAAGATAAAGCTCTGAAACTCACAAAGGCCTCCTAGGGTTACAACTAACCCACGAGGCAACGAGAACCACAAAGAGTAATGAGCTTCCCAAACTTCACCTCCACGAATCACCGTGGAGAACTCAAACCGATGCACCTAATGCAATGGCAAGAACACAAGAAGTGCTCAAAGCAATTCACTCTCAAATCCCACGAATCCAACCGTTGGCAAGGAAGCAACAAATGAATCCCAAGATCTGGATCCAATATGCTCCCCTCACTTAGAGGAGAGATTGATTGGTGGAGAAGTAGATCTAGATCTCGTCTCTCGTTTTCTTCAAGAATGAGCAAGAATCATTGGAGGGATTGAAAGAAAGCAAGCTTTTGGAGGTCAACAATGGAGGGCAAAACTTGCAAGAAGAGTTGGAAAACCATTGGGGAAGAAGACCACTTAAAAAGGTTCCCCACGAATCCAACCGTTGGCTGCAGTTCTCAAGCCCAGCGGTAGTACCGCTGGGATAGGCAGTACTACCGCTGGGTTCTACAACGCAGCCTCCTGGCCAGTCAACGACTAGCCAAAGCTTCTCCGAACCCACGTCCCCGGTACCAGTTGGTACCGCCGACGGTACACGGCGGTACCGCTGGCGGTACCGGAAGAAAGCTCCGAACGTCGAAACGGCGGTACCCGCGGCGGTACCGGCTGGCGGTACTACCGCTAGTCCCAGCGGTACTACCGCCGACAGGTAAAACAACAAAAAAGGCGAACACCAAAACGGCAATATCTTTTGCATGGAAGCTCCAAATTAGGTGAAACCAATTTTGTTGGAAAGGTAACGACAAGGAGAAGGTGTGGAACTTTCCTCACGGATAAACCGATAATATTTCCAACATGAAAACGCAACAAGTTTTCAAACCAAAACCGTTTTCGAAGAACTTGGACTTGTCATGAAGATCACGACAAGCACCAAAACCTCACAAAGATAAAAGTCAAATAAGAACCAAGAAAGATGATGCCAAGTATGCAAAGGTTTGAGCTCTCTTCGAACGATACGATCAAGTTACTCATTCGATAGCCCCTCTTGAAAGAGTGGCATCTATCCTATAATCCGGTCTCTCACTAACACCATGAGACCGGTAAAATAGAAACCCTATCAAGGTCATACCTTTGCCTTGCGCGATCCACTTGAGCTAGATGATGACGATCTTGATCACCTCAAGATGGATCACCTTTCTTGATTGCGCTCCGCTTGTGAAGACTTGTGAAATGCTCCCCAGTACACAATATGGGAGAGCCACTTTTAGGCACAACTTCACTTGACCATTATCTTGATGACGACCACCGCTTGACGTCATCCACCATGGACTATATGGAACCTTCCTTTTGATGCACGCCCATGGGAAAATACCTAACCCCACATAGATACTCCACACACATATATATGGGTTAGTTCACAAAGCTATATAGACAATTGCTTACCATACCATTGGATCACAAGATCCCACATGGTACAACATGTAGCTTTGTGTGTTGATCACTTGAATCCATCCTTTCCACTTAGCCTTGATCAACTTTGTATCCTTTCTTCTTTCTTGATCAATGATGACGTCTTGAAGATGAGCATGAATATCCACGGTATTCTATTCTTCAAGACATACTTGCAATATGCTCAAAGCAAATATTAGACCATAAGGATTGTCATTAATTACCAAAACCACACATGGGGGCACCATGCTCTTTCACTTGGTAGCCAGGAGTCCTACACCATCCACATCGATGGCGGTGACAAGAATGATGACAATGCAGCCAAGCCACCTGAGAGGGAGAGGGAGAGGGAGAGGAAGAGGAAGAGAGGCGCACTGGTGAATGAGGAGGTCCTCGTCTTCACCATCATGACCGAGGCCATGAGGGAGGTGGCTGTCACACCATGGCATCTACGCCTCTATCATGAACACATGTGGGTTCACCGAGGAGTCGAAGATGGTTGCTCTCAGCCATCAACTCGACAATAAGGCACAAGGCATGGGCTTTGTGAGCATGGCCGAGGACCACCAGGTGCTCTGGCTCAGGACCTTCCTGGCCAAGCACTACTATGTGTAGTGCTCGGTCTGCTGGTGGCGGTGGTGCAGGGCCGTCTCCAAGAATTTGGGGTCCGGTGCGAAATGTAAACCGGGGCCCTAATTTTTTAAAAGTTTATATACACTAACTTAAATAAATCATACTAAAAGAGAATATTAGCATTAAAATAGATTTTTTAAGCTAAAAGATCGATCGACAAATGAATATATTAATCTAATATAGACTTACCAAGATCGTTCGATTGACTATCAATTGATGAACTCATCTGGAAGCCGTGATCAAGGAGTGATTCCAATCCCTAAATTCTCATGTCTTGATTCTGATGGTGAATGGGCGATTGACATGGAACAATGGACGGTTCTGCCTTGCGGGGTCAGGGAATTGCCGCCTCGGCAGGGTGGAGCTTAGTTGTGGCCAAAGTGGGCCATGGCCCCCCTACTCACAATTGTTTTTCATACTACTACTCACAAGTAGCATTTTTTACCGTACGTATAAGATTTATTTGGAGATTGCCCCCTCTATTATTTTGTTGAAGGCGCAAGCGGGCATGGCCGGGGCGAACCAGGGAACGTAATTCCACGATCAATTCATCCTTGGACTGTTGACCGATCAAGAGAGTGCATTTTTTATGGGTACTGTGTAGTTTTCGTGTGCATGCTTGGGCATGAGTTGGGCTTTTCCTTTTCACCTCTTTCTATTGGTCCTGCATGCATGTTGGACCCTCAAGGCCTATTCTTTTCTATTTTTCATTTCCGGCTGATTAGTTAAAGCATAGTACTTAGGTACAGTTGGGGGCCCTAATTTCTTGGGGCCCTGTGCTAGTGCATAGCCCGCACGTGCCCCTCGACGGGCCTGCGGTGGTGCAAGCATGCTTGATGATGATGATCACGATGATATGTGATATATACTTTGGGTAGCTAGGACAACAACAAAACTTCTTATGGCATGTATATTTTGGGTATTTGAGGTGGTATATATGCTAACCCCTCACTCGATGAACTTGCGGTGCTAGTATTACACCCTCTTTTGATGTGGTATAATGACCCACAAGTATAGGGGATCTATCGTAGTACTTTCGATAAATAAGAGTGTCGAACCCAACGAGAAGCACAAGGTGTTGACAAGTGGTTTCCTGCAAGGTTTTACTGCAAACACTAACAGACAAGTTTTTATGGGTTTTTGTAACAGCAAATAAATAAAGAACGAGTAAATAAAAGAGAGAAATAATAATTTCGTCAAGTCACCTTCGCTTCATACTGCTGCTTAGTCTTTAATATTTTGATAAGTTTTGTATGGGTGAACCTATGCTAATGCACCACCCTTACTTGGACCAGTACATACTTGTGATTAAACTTTCCTACAAGCATCCGCAAATGCAAGAAAGTATTTAAGAATTAACTAACCACAGCTTTAAACTATGGGATCCTACGCTCCCTTGTGCAACAGCTTACCGACGGGGGTTTAGGTTTCTGTCGCTCCGGCAACCCCACAATAAGTAAACTAAATACACAATGCATTCTCCTAGGCCCATAAAGGTGAAGTGTCATGTAGTCGACGTTCACACGACACCATTAGAAGAATAACACCACAACTTAAATATCGAACTATTAAATACTACTCAACATAATTCCACTACTAGTGACAAGACTTCTCCCATGTCCTCAAGAACTAAACGAACTACTCACGAGACATCATATGGATCATCATCAGAGGTTATAAAGTGATGAACAACGATCTGGACATAAAAGTAATTCACCGATAAAACTCAATAGCATCAATTACAACAAGTAATCAACACCGGAAAAGTAATCCCAACAAACTACACAAGGAGAAACCCTAGATGTCTCAGCGGAATGAAGTGGAGCGGCTGGGATGATGGTGTTGGCGGTGGAGATGGCGTGGATGATGATCCCGATGAAGCCCGTGGCGATGACGATGACGACGATCCCCCCGGGAAGGAATTTTCCCGGCATATTTCTCCTGTCGGAGAGCTTTTCTCTCTCTGTGGTTTCCGCCCCCGAGGCGGCGGCGAAATATTTCTTCGAAGTGTCCCCCGTGATTTTTAGGTCAGAAGGGTGATATAGGCGAAAGCGGAAGCCGGAGGCGACCCAGAGTCGCCAGGTGAGCCCCAGGCACGGTCCAGGGGTGGACCGCGGCCAGGTGTCGTCTGGCCACCTTGTGGCCCCCCTCTGGCCCCTCTTCTGGCTCCCCTCGTCTTCTGGCGAAATAATATTCTCAAAATTTTCTCAGAATTTTTGAATATAGTATCTTGACGGCGCTTTTTCCAGCTGATTCCAGACTTCGGCAGTTAAATGCCCAATGATCATCAAACATGCAAAATAAGATAAAACAACATAAGTATTGTATTCTAATATGAAATATATCAATGAATAACTATAAATTATGATATAAAATAGTGATGCAAAATGGACGTATCATGGTGCTAGGTTGACACCATAGTACTCAGCAAACACTTGTGTTGCTTTAATGTTTAGGGCATATGATGATCAATGCATGCTTTGCTTAATTATGTTGCTTTCTACATTGTGATCCACCAGTACCTTCTTTTGCATGTTCTTAACTTGTTCTTTTCTGTTGTAGTGGTATGTGGTGTTTAGAGGGAGGGTTCCAGGAATCTACAATTCCTGGGTCGCTTGCTCTGCTCAAGTGGACAATTTCCCCAACCAGTGTTGCAAAAGGTTTGAAACTAAAGAGGAGTCAGAGAAGGCTTACTCCATGAACATGCTGCCAGACATCCCAGTTCTCCCTGAGAGCATCACTAATGGAGAACACAAAGCAATTGTGACCACAAATGGTGTGGGCAAAGGTGAAGCACAAATCGGGTCTGGCTGCCTCAAAGATTTGATCATTCTCGTCCAGTTCGTCGTCATTGCTTATTTGGTCTTCGCCTAAGTCTGTATGATCATATGTGAACCTTGGACTAGTAAGCTCGCCACCACTAGATGCAAGGTAACCACAATGACCCTAAAGCGTGCAACCAAACACTGGGGATTAACCCTCAAACGCGAACATTGGCAACCAAACAGCCTGTGTCTTTAAACTTGCTACCAGGCAAACTTGTCTCTAAGAAGTTAGTATACAATAGCTAATGTTAAATTAAGCCCATGCAATTTATACCGATAGTGACTAAGTAGATTTGATACAAATCCTACTAACGGGTCTAATGAAGTTTGTGAGTTTATGTGAAGAAATTATTGAAGTGTCATGAGAGAGGATGATGAAAGAAGACCAGGAAGGTATAAAAGCTCAATAAGATTTGCTAATGTGCCTTGCACTCTTGTTTGGGAGAGAGACAAGCTCCATTAATTTCTAAAATTCGCATCATGTTTCACTTATATCCGTTGAGTTGTTATTTTGTTGTTGCCCCTACCTGCGAGGATATAAAAAAAGATGCAAAAATAATTTCATTCAAAAGATGCCAATGGAGGCAAAAAAAAGAGGGGCGACATTACTATCTTTTATCCAAACTTGTGCCATGCATGCATCTGTTTTCATATATAGAGTTTTTGTATGCTTATTGCTTATACTAGATGGGGGATCTTTTACATTATAAAACTTGGTTTTTATATTCTATTGATGAGCTTTCTCAAATGATCTAGATCTTCATGAGCAAGCAAGTTAGATGCACACCTCACTAGTTTCCATTGGAGAGCTTTCATACTCTTATAGTTCGATTATAAGACTTCCTCTTGTATCTGATCACTTGCAGTTGTTGAGCCTTTATTCCTTTCTTCTTTCAAATCTCCATTAATGTTCTATTTTGTCATAACCTCATGGTGACGAAGACCAAGACTCACACATAAGAGTTTCGTGCATATTGAAACAGTTGACGTGGGAGAGTATGTTAGATTCACTTGACTTGATATTGACTTTGGCACAATAAGATTTGCTTGCTGTTTAATATTTGGTCCCGTGTGATTGGAACCATATTTTCCACACTATATGTTGAATATTTGTTTTTAGCAAGACGGGAAGGTTGTTCTGTGTTTTGTGTGCATGCGCTATTAATTTTTCCAGGACTTCATATTCCTACTGGTTAGATAACCTTGGTTCTCATCTATTTGATATGATTGCAAGTGGTGATGCTCTAGTCTGCAACTTCACAGTCAATGGTGATGCATATATAATGGGCTACTATCTAGCCGATGACATTTATCCATCATGGTCAACATTTGCGAAGACTATCTCAAATCCACAAGGCAAAAACAAGCCAATTTGCTGCTTGTCAAGAATCTTGCCGGGAGGATGTTGAGAGAGGTTTTGGCGTGTTGCAAGCTCGGTTTGCTTTTCTCCGAGGTCCTGCTCGTTATTGGGACAAAGAATTTCTCACACATATCATCACTCATTGTGTGATTCTCCACAAACATGAGCAAGTATGAGAGGGGTTTGCACCTAGACTACGACTATGACACTGTTGGTAGCCGTGAAACCTCGCTGAAACTTGGACCGGATCCAAGCACTTTTGTAGGCATGCAACATGATTAAAAACCGGGAGACGCATACCCAACTTCGTGGCGATCCTAGGAATATCAGTGGCAAATTCATGGGAACAATTAGTCTTCCATCATTGTTTTATTTGAATATGTGTGATTTGAACCATTACATGCATTCCGAACCATTCATTATTGTTTCATTGTTGTAATTTGATTATCATTGTAATTCATATTATTTTCGTATTGTGCGATATTAAAAAATTACTTATTTTCATTTATATTTGTGTGAAATTATAGATCAATTTGTGAAGACATGCATATTAACATGTTATGGTGAAACCTCTTTTACGGTACGGGATATGCGGGATCTGTTTTGGCGAAAACCGGCGCCATGTCGCAAATTACGTTTATGGTATGTAGTTTACGGGACCTGGCTAGGTGGGCACCGTCGTATCGCAAAAGACGTTTGCGGCGTGGGATGAAATTTCGGGATTTGCTAAGTTGCTCTTAGATATTTCAAGAGTTATTTGTCATGCTGATGAATAGTTATGTTCTATATCGGTATTGTTTTTTTAAAATTTGTTCTGATCTGCACCTTGCCAACTTAAGTAGGATCTGGAGCTCTGGTCAAAAAAAAGGAAAGGAAAATAGCGGCTATGGAGCTGGTTGATTAATGAAGCAAATGTTCACATGCTCCTTAGGAAAGGAAAAGATACTACTCGCAAAAGACACACCATGGTCGAACCAAGCAATACCATGGGCTCTTTCGAGCCCACAACCTAATTTTTGGCACCCTTGGTTTCCTACTTCTATATAAACTAGCTGAATGCCCGTGCGTTGATAGGGATATAAAAGAATATATGTATACACGATGAAAGAATTATCTTAAGATTATGAAACATAAAATAATATTGACTTAAGAAGTGAAAAATAAATGCTCTCGTAGTTAATACACCTTGTAGAAAACATTCCGTTTTGTTTAAATTGTAGACGTTAGTTAAGCAAAATTTGCTTATATTCCTCTTCCTAACATTGGCTTATATGCCCGTGCGTTGCAACGGTAGTGGAAAAAATACGTTTTACCTCGAAATTAATTGACCTGTATAGAATAAATTTTTTCTATAGGGATGAACATAAAGTTAACACAACAATGAAACTGATTAGACTCATATGGCACACTGGTATACTTTAAATGTAGATGTGCTAACTTCTTGTTCTATTGCGATATATGCAGGGTTTACCATCACATTTTAATATTTGAATGGTATGATGTGTTTTCCAGTTTGGGTTGCTACGTTGTGCCTGCCGCACATGTTGATCGGGTGTGCTCTACTTTTAGTAAATCATTGCACGATTAGCTCATGTTTATTCTAATCCGGATTTTTTTGTTCTGCCTGCAGATTTGCATATTCTGTCTTTTTTTGTGCAATGTTTTGTTCTTTGTTAAGCACTTTGGAAATTAGTCAGCAATTAGTTTCCTAAACTGCCACTGCTAAATTTAATCAGTCTTACAATGTGAACTTTGGAAATCAGTCAGCACGTAGAGCATAAAAATTTCAGCTAGCGCAAGGATGGGCAGCTGCAACTCATATTCAGTAACTCGGTTCAGCTAACACAAATTCAGAGAAGAAGTGCTCCACGGTTCCTACTACGCTCCGCTAACTCAATTCACACATTGAACAAGACCAAACGCATCTAAGAAGAGCCAAAAAAAAAAGCTAGCACCCCGAATGCATCCAAACTAATTCCGAACGAATCATGGAACGAACGCAAGGCGGAGCAGTAGAGGGGCGTGCGGTGCCGGCCGTGGGGCAAGTGGGCGGCGGAGATCCGCGACCCCGTCTGAGGGCCAGCGGTGGTGGTGGTCGCGCTCAGCGAGGGCGAGCGGTGCGCGTCGCTGGCCGAGTTGGATGCGTCCGAGGTGTGGTAGCTATCGGGGAGCGCCGCCACCGTGGTGTGCCACGCCAACGAGACGAGCCTGCTCCCGCGCCTCTGCTTCTCCCTTGGCCTCGAGAGCAAGATGCAGGGCTGCGCCATCCTCGCGCGCACCCCGGCGGCCAACCCGTCTGTCCACTCCACATGCTACCGACGCTGCTGGACGAGCTGGCGTCGAGGGCGTGAACTCACTGCAGGGCGTGCACCCGTCGCATGCATCCGAAGTGTTCTCTGAACCGATGTCAGGTCCTGCTCCGGGCGTGATAGTTGTCGGCCGCTCGCGGGTGTGGTGCAGCGGCGGCGGCGGACGAGCGGGTCCTATCTGGGCGTCGGAGTATGGAGGTGCGTATGGCACAGATGCCGCCATGACTCCTCCCTGCTTGGAGTGCGCCGCCATGCCTTTTCCCTGCGTGTAGGGCGCTGCCGTGCCTCCTAGAAACTGCTTGTCGGTGGCTGCCGGCGTACTCTGCCCCGTGATCATCACCATCTGCCGGCGCCCTCCCCCTGCCACCATCTCAGACCGCGGACCCCTCCGTACAGCCCCCATCTATTCGCCAGAGATCTGCACGATGGGGAAGAGCCAATCAACTTTTTTTTCTTTCGTTCGGAGAAGATGGAGGTATGAATCGGTAAGTGAAGACTGCGGGTTGATTTCCAAATTTTCGAGGGACTAAAGTGAGAAATGGCCGCGACGTACGACGGATTGGGTCGTCCGATTTCGTCCGTCCTGGGCAAGACAGGACAGTTCATTCTTTTGTAGTAGAGATAGATACTACTATCAGTGTGTAACACTAATATAATACAATGAACTCTAATTGTCCTCTTTTGCATGCAAATTTATGGGAACAATTAGTCTTACATCATTGTTTTATTTGAGTATGTGTGAATTGAACCATTATATGCATTCCGAACCATTCATTATTGTTTAATTATTTTTGTCATTTGATTATCATTGTAATTCAGATTATTGTTGTATTGTGTGATAATAAAACATTGTTTATTTTCATTTATATTTGTGTGAAATTATAGATCAATTTGTGAAGACATGCATATTAACATGAAAATAGTGAAACCTCTTTTACAGTACGGGATATGTGGATCCGTTTTGACGAAAATCGGCGCCATATCGCAAATTACGTTTACGGTACATAGTTTGCGGGATCTGGCTGAGCTCGTACTACAAAAGCCGTTTGCCGCTTGGGATGAAATTTCGGGATCTGCTAAGTTGCTCTTAGATATTTCATGAGTTATTTGTCTCGTTGATGAGTAGTTCTGTTCTATATAGATATTGTTTTTGTCAAAAAATTCTGATCTGCACCTTGCCGACTTAAGTAGGATCTGGAGCTCTGTTAAAAAAAAGGAAAGAAAAATAGCAGGCTATGGAGCTGGTTGATCACTGAACCAAATGTTCAGATGCTCCTTAGAAAAGGAAAATATACTACTCGCAAAAGACACAACATGGTCGAAAGAAGCAATACCATGGGCTCTCGAGTCCACAGCCTAATTTTCGGCACCCTTGGTTTGCTACTTCAGTATAGATAGATACTACTATCAGTGTGTAACACTAAGATAATATAATTAACTCCAATTGTCCTCTTTTGCAGACACCCATTTTCCTTTTTAGGTCATCACACTAGCGCACAACACACCCATCACTACTTATATCGCTGTCTTGCTACTTATAGCATCCCAAACTGAAGTCATCCATTCCTCATTTGATTTATCAGTTGCCTATTCTGTCGAGTGTGATGTCTCAACACTGTATTTAGGTCATCGTAATTCAGACACACATAAACCGACCTCTCATCTCTGAAGACTGTTCATTCAGAATGTGGATTCTGTACAGCCTATATGGCGCACATCCCATATTTTCTCTCTTGCTTTGTCATTTGTCAGCTAGCTAGTTCTAGCCTTTACTCCATCATGCGGGACCTACCCATGTGCATGCATGCAGCTGATCGATGGAGTGCTCGCAAGTTTACTCGCTAGCTAGGTGATTTGCATGCAAATCTTTGGACAATCATATCTCATAAACAGTTTGTCAAAATTGTAATTTATTTGCATCATTGTGATGTAGATGGTGAACTCTATAAAATGAGTCCAATATCATATATATTCTTACGTAAATATTGTGTATCTCATTGGACCCACATGTCATAGAATAACTTTGCTACTTAATTATAAATTTGCGGTACAAAATACATCAAGCAAAATTCTTGAAGATAGTTAAACTCAGGATCAAGGCTATCCGGCGATAAGCACCGAAGATATCCACATGTGTCACTATTTCCAGAGGTTCCCCATTATGCGACGAAGACATCGACAAGTTGAAACAAGGATAACCGGTGATGGATAACCCAAAATTCTTGAAGATATCTAAACTCGGGATCAAGTCTATCCGGAGATAAGCACCGAAGATATCCACATGTGTCACTAAGAATATTTTCCCGGTAACCGACGAAGCTATCCACATGTGGGGGCATGTGGATCCATACAATATTTTCAGAGGTTCCCCATTATGCGACGAAGACATCGGCAAGTTAAAACATGGATAACCGGTGATGGATAAACAAAAAATGCATGCTACGTATGTAGAACATTTATATGCGTTCTCCAATTTTTTGTTTGAAAACATTTTACTATTTTTTATTATACCAAGAGTGCCAAAACGCTTTGTGTTGCTTTTATTTCATGGTAACATAGGTCACAAGGTATTTTTTTAAACCTATCAATCGCTAGCTAAGAATTTGGAAAAAAAATAAAATACATATGCTGGTGTGATGTCTTACTACAACTCAAGGGAAAATGGAGGTGAGCAGCTCAATTATTCTGGAGGAGGCAGCACATGCATGGTCCTCTGGTAGGGTCAAAAGGCAATCACATGGATAGCTGGTAGTAGGGTACATGCATAGGGGTCAAAAGGCAAGTGGAGGCTAGCGTGGGGCACGGATTCCAACCATCGAAGGGATGGCTCAGATTGACGTTGTGCGCCATATAGGTTGTACATCTGCATTTCTGGTTCATTCTCTCCTCCAGAGTGCATTGCTTCAGAAGCAGGAGATGATCCACACATCTTAATTTGTGTCTTACATGTAAGTTATCATCTGTATCTCGTCTCTTCGTTATTGTACCATGTGTTTAAGATATTTCTCTTGTTGGGAATCAGTTTGTACCATGTGTTTAAAATCTTGCACAAAGCTAATGTCTTCTGAATGTGCATGTATAGAGAAGAACCCTATACAAATCCTCATAGATAATCCTTGTCGAGAGAATATCTGAGAGCTATTCGCATTGCAAAAATAGTTATAGTAGTACTTCAAGAAAACTTCAAGAAAAACAACATGATAGTGATGCTGATCGTTCGCATTCTTATACCAATCCTGCAATTTCTGTGCCAGAAGATCTCTTGTAGTGAGGGCTGGAGACTCACGTTTCGAAAAAAAGTGAGGGCTGGAGACTCTGCTATGTTCCTTGGGATGTGCATGCAAAATTCTCCCGTGTCCACATACTGGAATACATGTGCAGGTAAGAGAAATAGCGTAAACATACCACTTTTCTAGCTAAATTTACCGATTGGGATCAGTCGTCGTCACAATCGCATTTACATACCACATTTTGCCCAGGTTTTCGCATTTTGCCCAAATCACTCGCTGATTCGATTTAGACAGCAAATCTGACAGCTCTAGCCCACATGTAAGATGACGTGGCTGGCATAATTAGAGTTGAGACCAAACTGACAGTGGGACCCACTTGACAGTCCAATAAAGAAATAAATAAATCTGTAAAAATAAAAAAAATATAAAAAACAAATAATTAAAAAACACAATCTGATTTTTTTTTTAAAAAATCGCCTGGCCGGGCTCGCATGGACGTCGCGCTCCCGGCGGCGCTCCTGGCCGTGCGGCGCTCTTGGACGCCGCGCACTGTGCCCGTGGGCCGCGCCCGGCCGCCGCGCTCCCTTGGCCGCCGCACGCCCGACCGCGCCCAACCGCCGCGCCTCCCCTGGCCGCCGCACGCCCGGCCGCGCCCAACCGCCGCGCCTCCGCCGGCGAGGAGATCGTCCTGGATGTGGCCGCAAAGGGGCGAGCCGGAGGAGGCTGGAGCGCCGGCCCGAGGCCCCGTCCTCAGTGTCAAGGAGGAGGGACTGTAGTGCGTGGGACGGTGGAGCCTGGTTTGCCACGACGAGCATCACGGCGGCCGGGAGCGCAACGTCCAGGCGAACGCGGCCGGGCTTGCCCGGCCAGGAGCACAGGGGTCAGGCGAGCACGGCGGCCGACCGAGCCCTGCCAGGAGCGCGGCGTCCCGGTGCGCCGGGGTGAGCGGTGGCCAGGGCACGTGGCCGTTCAGGCGCGGTGGCCGGGGGGCACGGCGGCCAGGGGTCGCGGTGGCCGGGGCGTCCTTAACCTCCAGCTCGTCGTCCGTCCTCCGACGCGGGCCTCCTCCTTGTCGTCTCGGAGCCCGCCGCGGAGCCCGACTGCAGCCCCTTGGCGGCGTCCCCTGGCGCGGACGGAGGCATCTCCTCCGGCGGCGACCTGACGCGACGGTGGCCGTGCGTGCTCGCGGCTGCAGAGCCGGCCCGAGGCACGTAAGAGAGACGAGCTGAGTTGACTTTTATTTTTTCCTTTTTTCTTTAGATTTTATTTTTATTAGGCTGACAAGTGGGCCCTCAGTCCACCTCACCAAACAATTTCTTTTCTCAGATTTTTTTATTTTTTCTAAATATTTTTGCTATTATTTGACTGACAGGTGGGGCCACCATGTCAGATCTGCTGTCTAAATCGAATCAGCGAGTGATTTGGGCAAAATGTGAAAACCTGGGCAAAATGTGGTACCAAAATACGATTGCGACAACGACTGGTACCAATCGATAAATTTGGCTAGAAAAGTGGTATGTTTTCGCTATTATCTCTGCAGGTAACCATTCTTCTGAAAACTGATACCCCGGAGATTCTTTTTATCAAGAACTATATATGGCTGATCCAATCTCTTTATGAAGAACCGTGAACCCCAAAACCAGTTCATCATGTCGCACGGCATACCGGAATCGGTGCAAGCAGTCGTTTTCTAATAGTAAGGAATAGGTAGCACGAACTATATTTGATTGGTATTCAGCTTGCAGCTAAACAATGCAAAGTACGAAGGCCCTACCAACTTGCATGGTATTTTTAGCTTTGCTTGACAATCCTGTAGCTGCAAGCCAACTTTAAGTGGAGGAGTAAATGACAAAAAACCACCATATTGGGGAAACTGTGACACCCATGTGTAAAAAAACCACCAGATTTAGGGTAAAACGACTGTATTTGTCTCAGTTTCTCCAAATGTGGTGGTTTTTTGTCATTTACTCTTAAGTGGAGCATAGCGAGTCGCTGTCATAGCAACATCGATGCAATAACAATATGAGCAAGTTGTGCAAATTGCAGACTAAGTTTCACCATTTCAGCGGCCCATGGAAACCACATGTAGCCCACCGGATGGAGAGGCGGTTTTCTTGCATTCATTGAACTGGTCCTGGACACTCCTGGACAAAGAAGAAAGAATTGTTTGCAAGCTGCCCCATAGTGCGTGTTGTCTGAACCTCATTAGGTATCACTATATCAGCCACTATTGTCTCATGATTACTATTTTCGAAAACGAAGATTTCTATTGATCTTCGGCATCTGCTGAATCAATCAATTAAATGCACCGAGGCATACTATCGTACTACGTATTACATGGAAAATCCACACAAAAAGAAAATGTGCATCCAAATATTCATAAGCAAGCGATAGAAAATTGAGGCCAGCATCCCCTAAACGTCTGCAGGTGCGCAAACTAGTATGAGCAAATAGTTCCAGGACCAACGCCTCCAATTGTTTGCTCAACGTTGCCATTGACTCCGTAAACTCCACCCTTTACAACTGCACTCAGGAATGATCCAAAAAGTATTGTGGCCTCCTCTTCCATAGATGGAGACAAGGTTTTTTTCATTTTTGTTGCGCACTTTCCTTGTAATGCTACTCCCTCTGGTCCAGATTAAGTGTCGTGAGCAGCTCAGAAACTTGTACGTAGCTAGGTCATTTTTCACGACACATTTTTTTTTGGATCAGAGGGAGTCGTAGTAATGATGTTCTGGAAGAAAGATGATTGTTCCCGAAGTGGGAAACCTCAAATCCATGGTTGCTGACATATGCATCAACCCGATGATTGTTAGTCGCCTTCCCATCGTCATTTAGTATTTTTTTTTGTTCACAAGGGGAACAAAGCCACGGCCTCTGAATCCAAGTGATGCACACACCTTATTTTATTGCATAGTTTTCAAAGTAGAAGCGTTTACAACTCAAGTATCACAGAGGGTGGCAAGATGAACGAGTCAGTGATAAAGAGAAAACAAAGTGTGTCTATGCATCTTGCAATCTCTTAGCATGCCGCTAACCATCCTAAGTGAAGATAACCCGAACGAGTGACATCAATTGAGTGCATCCAGAATCCAAACGACCGTCGTTCAATTGTGACCTGCCATTCTCCATTTTTTCTCTCCTTTTGTCCACCTTTTGTTTTTGATGGGTCACTATGTGTTGAACTTCTTTTCCTTATCTTAATGTACGACCTTTTGTTTCCCCGCAAAATAATTGCACGACGTGTAGCTCTGCAATATCTAGTATGGTTCAAAAGAAAATACATAATTCCTCCTGAAAGAGATAATTGTTCCTTTTTGGGATGGAAGTTTGTGTCTAGAATTGTACAGCCTAACTGAATTCGGCAAACATCGAACTTGAATATATAATCCAACTCAACACGACAACATGAGTAGGTCACAGAACATCACAAACTTATTTGGTATTAGCAATCACAAGCACAAGCACAATAATAGACGGCATCGCCGACATGAAGGAATATTGACTAACATTATGGAATACTACTGTAGATGACAGAGGACAACACAGTTTGATCAGGCGGCCGGCAGTACAGAAACACACTCTGGCGAACAAACTCCAACAGTAGATGAATATATTTCGATCAGCAAGGAAGCAATCATGAAGTAGACCTCAACTGCATCCTACGTTCCTGGGCCAAGAGAAAGAATATTTCCTTAGCAAGGTTTTGAGCACCAACGTTTACAAACTACTAAGAAAAGATGGAACGTAGAGGCCAGATGGAGATCCTTACAACCGATTGGGTGCATCACACGGAAAAAGTCAGAAAATAGCGCCGTCTATTGGCATATTCGGTGATTGTTCCTTTGACGAAATAGGCCGTAGCCCCGCTATAATAATAGCAAACACCCGTACAACCAACTTGAAATGTTGGAGCGGCAGCAAACATACACCCAAAGAAAAGAAGAAGAAACAAAATGGAGACATAGGCGGATCGACTAAACGATGGTGACCCGCAACCGCTGCGCCCTCTCCAACAGAGTACCACCACGCTCCTAGCACCGAATCGACGAGTACCAAGCAGCACTTTCAAGAAGGGACGCCATGCTGCTGCCCGGACCAGGGCACTGGTCCTAGGGTTTCCCCCGGCACGAAGGGAAGCGAAGGGTAGCCTCGACGCCCTTCAGGAAGGAAGGATGCCACCCGGAGGCGGCACCGCGTCGGTGTCGAACTAACCGACAAGGATTTCTCCCGAAACCCCTTCCACAACCCTGAACGATCGGTAACACAGGAGCCCCGCGAGGACGAGCCTCGAAACCACCAGACTAGCCGCCCACCACCATGCGCCAACGAATCCGAAGTCACCACCATCATCTCACGAAGTAGCCATCACGAGGTCCGCAAGACGAATGCGAGGAGAAAGATGAACTGGGGTCAGCAATACCGCAGCCGCGCGGGAGGGAACAACCTCCACCGCCGAGGACGGTAGTCGACCGGACGCGCCGCGAGCACACCAGTCCCCCTCAGGTCCGGTCGGGCCCAGCGGGCCCGTAAAGCCCCTGCGGGGCACACCAGTCCTTATAGGGTCCGACCGGGCCCAAACGGGCCCGTGAAGCTCGCCGCCACGCTGCAACAGGCCGGCCGCCGTCGCTGCTGTCCCCTGCATCCTAGACCTCACCTTCAACTGCAGAACGCACTGCAGGTCATGCCAGCCCGCCCCGACCCAGGGGGCCCGAAGGGCCCAGATCTGGGCCTGATGCACCTAAAATGCATCTACTTTTCCAAGCACTTTGCTTCATAATTTGCTCCAGAATCTTCCCATATTTGAATAAAACTGCTGAATTTGACGCTGTTTTTAGCAAAGTCTCTTTTCTGGTTGTTTTTGCAGGAAATTAAATCGGAGAAAAATACCACATCAATTTTTATGGAAAAGAAGGCATCATGCAAAAGATGGACACGAGGAAGCGTCCGAGGCCAAAAGAGTGGGCCTCACGCGGCCAGATTCCTTGGCTGCATGGGCCCACCCATCTGGAGCTTCGGGCACCGCCTCTACTTCGGCTTTCGCGTACCCCCTCATATATACGAAAAAGTGGCTGACCTAAGAGTAGAGGAGCTTTCGCGAAACAGAGCACCCGCCACCACGATCTTCGTTTTCGGAGACAGATTGATCCAGGATTTCTCCCCCAGAGGAGGGATCCGGAGGCCGTCTTCACCGCCTTCATCTCCATCGACCATGAGCTCCTTCACCATCACCATGTCGGGGGAATACTTTCGGGATTAACCCGCGGCCCAGTGCGACTTAACTTACTCGCACGGATGAAAGCCCACTTGGGAACAAGCCCAATATTGAACCGCCATAAGGAGAAAGATCTAGAAGATAAATCCCGGAGGACGTGAAGACCAAGTAGTCTCCGAGTAGGCCTCTGTGGATGTATTCCTTATGGGGAAGTTTCCTTTTGTAACCTAGCGAGCCTCTGTGCATATAAAGAGGACTCGCAGGACTTAGAGCGGGTCAAGCTATCAAGCCCAAACCCTAGCTCATACGGCGAGTACCAGATCGGATCGCCTCCATTGTAACACCTCGATTATCATATCAATACCAATCTAGGGTAGGCAGGAAGTAGGTCTTTTACCTCACATTGAGGGGGCCGAACCTGGGTAAATCTGTGTTGATCTTTGTTCCTGCGATCCCAAGCTCGGAGATGCTTGACTCGCGTAATCCCACACCTACGAAGTCATCTATGACACCTGACGTGACAAACCCACGACAGTTGGCGCCCACCGTGGGGCCTGCGGTCAAAAGCGTCACGTTCCGCGCAGGATCCATGAAGGGAGCTGAAGATCTTGTTGTTGGCCGTATCATCACGGTCAATGGCACACCCCTCATCGACGATTCAAGCTGGGGACCGGAAGCAGATTACTTGGAGACCGGCCACGTCATCCCCTTTGGATCCATCAACGTCTTCGTCGGCTTCATTGGCGGCGAGTCAGAGGATCCATCGCAGCATGGCGACTCAGAAGAAGGAGTTGCGGTGACAGTGGACCAAGAAGAAGGATCTATCAACCACGAGTCGCTGCCTCTTGAAGACGAAGAAGGCCAATCCATTGAATATGTCCTTGAGGAAAGGCTATGCGGAGGCCCTGTGGACAGTGGCTCGCCCTCTGTAGAAGATCGGCACGTGGAAGGGGTCTACAGGACCACAGAAGCAGACGAAGGGCTGGGCATGCCACCAGGCAGCTTAGCCCCCACACCGCCGGAAGCAGCAGAACAAGCCGCGCTAGATACATCAGGAGTCGCGGCATCCGCTGCGATGACGCCAGGAGTCGCGGCCTCAGGAGTCGCAAACAGAGAAACTCCACCTGGAGTCGCGCCTGTGGAATCAGGGGCAAGGGTAACCCCCAGCGCAGCGGTCACGCCGCCACAGGGAAGTGTGTTGTTTACACCAATATCTGCGGTTAACGCGGCTGCTAGGGTGACAGAATTGGAGGCTACCAGGATTGGGCTATATGATGAAGTCCAGAGAATCGCAGATGAGAGAGCCAGGCTGGCGCGTGAGGAACAGCGCCTCCAACAGGAGCAACTGCGACTCATCGAGGAAACCAATTCTCTGCAAGGAATACAGGCCACCTTGCCACACAGGCGCCACGCGAGTCGCCTGCAGCCAGGAACAGTAAACCCTATGGAGCTGTTCCAATCACCTACCACTGAACCGGCAATTGCGGTCCCGTCAGCCGCCGCCAACACTAACCCATCAGTCGCCACCAACACGGCGCACCCGGTCGCATGGTCAGGGGTCGCACAACCTCAGTCGCGGTACCCGCACGCATGGCACCATCTGCCATGGTTATGCGATCCGCGGCCCCGTTAGCTGCGCCCGCGGTTCAAGCACTCGCTGCACCATCAATCGTACCAGCGGTTCCATCTTTCGCAGCACCAAGAGTAGCAGAGATACCAGGGTCAAGGGCCATAGTACAGGCTAACAACAGGGCCATGATGCCCCCGCCGTTGACGCAGCCAACCTTTGTTCAGCAATCGCCACAGCAGCCTCGAAGGTTCCACACGCCGCAAGGGCATTATGTTAGCCCAGTGGAGAATCTCTTTGCGGCCACAAACATCTTGGCCAGATTAGCGCCAGCAGGAACACGCCGATGGACAGAGAGGCACGGCGCGCCATCGAGATGCTGAGCACAGCAGTAATACAGCAGGCGAATATGTCCGAACACGCAGGACGGCTGCACTCCACCCCTTACAATAGCAGAGCAACGGCGGAGAGAAGCATCCACGCGGAGTCGCCACACGTTGCGACCTCAAGCTCGGCTAGGCGAAAAAGGGAAGATCAACCTGCGGCTCAAAATCAACTTCAGCAGATTCAACCCATAGAGATTGTGCAGCCACGCATGGCGGCCACTCCAACAGGAAGACCAGCTTCGTCCAACCTATCGTCGCGACTCAAAGGCCCAGTCTGTTTTAGCGAAAGAATCAGGTCTGAACCGTTTCCTGCAGATTTCAAAGGACCTCGCAAGGTCGCCAACTACAACGCCAGCATGGACCCTGTTACTTGGCTCAACAATTACGAGATGGGCATGAGCATCCTAAATGCATCCGAAGAGATCTGCGCACGTTATCTAAACATGATGTTAGAAGGCGCAGCCCACATATGGCTACAAAATTTGCCACCAAATTCGATAAACTCTTGGGATGAGATGAAGGAAGCTTTTATCAAGAATTTCCAAGGAACATGCAAGCGACTCTGCAGCATAGAGGACCTAGAGCGTTGTGTACAGAAGGAAGGCGAGTCAAGTCGCCACTGGATGAGAAGGGTCGCAGAGATCATACATTCCTCAGACAATATACCACCCAGTTCAGCAGTCCTTGTCATGGAGAAAAATTGCAAATTTGAGCCGCTAGTCCACAAATTAGGTCGCATGAAGGATAAAGTCAAGAGCCTAAGCGAGGTAATGGCGGCGGCCAACAAGTATGCTAGCTCGGATAAAACCAGGGACGCATCTGATGGAGAGGAAGAGGAAAGCACTGGCAAGGGAAAGAAGGCCAGTAGCAAGCCTCAACAACAGCAAGCTAGCAATGCCAATGCGAGTTATAACAAGCGCAAAAACGAGGAAGGAAATTCTGGTTAGTCGCAAATACGAATACTCGTTACAAACAAAGCAGCGGCAGAGGAAGGAATTTTCATCCAGTTAATTTGGAAGAGGTTTTCAACCGCCCCTGCGACATCCATATAGGAAAAGATGGGAAACCACCCAACCACACGAAGGCACAGTGTTATCATTACAAAAAGTGGAAGGATGGACAGCCACTCAACACAAACTTCAATCATCAAAACGATGAGGAAGGTAAACATGGCGGAGGCAACAACAGCAACAACGCCGTCCCAAATCCGCAGTCAGATCAGCCACAGTTCCCAAAACAGTTGGGTCAGTATCATACCATTGTGGTGAATACTTCAAGGAGGGAACAAAAACTGCGACGACGCAATCAGGCTGTTAATGCCATAGTACCAGCCGTCCCACAATGGCTAAAGTGGTCCGAACAACCAGTAATTTGGAGCCGCGAGGATCACCCAGGAGAAATAAATGAAGAGGGAAAACTCGCGCTGGTGGTTGCCCCTCAAGTCGCAGGGTACAAGTTGAGCAAAGTACTGATGGATGGAGGCAGCAGTATCAACATATTATACTATGAAACTTTCAAAAGAATGAACCTTCAAGAAAAGCAGCTACACCCATCAAGAACAACGTTTCATGGTGTCGTACCAGGCATATCAGCTCAGCCATTGGGGCGAGTTAACTTGGAGGTCGCCTTTGGGACACAAAGCAACTTCAGGAGCGAGTACATTTGGTTCGAGGTTGTAGATTTCCAGAGCCCATATCATGCGCTGTTTGGCAGAGAAGCATTCGCAAAGTTTATGGCTAGGCCGTGCTATGTGTACCTAAAGCTCAAAATACCAGGCCCTAGAGGTGTCATCACCATCAATGGCGATAAAAGAATAGCTCAAGAGTGTGAAGAAGGCGACAAGGCCATAGCCAGAGCAGCTTGCATCGCAGAGAGCGCGACCATGCACGAGTCGCAGGAGAATTTTGATGACATCGTGAAGGCCAAAAGGCACCTGCCTGACTTGCGACTTCAGATTACAGCCGCAAGGGAGGCAAGGAAGTCAAAGGCTACGAGCCATTGCCAATAAGGAGACATCCCAAGCGTCGCGAGTTGTCATCAGCAGCCGCAGCAAAATTATTAAGAGTTTACATCATCAAGCTGGCCACTCAGGGCTAAAAATTCAATTCTGGTCGCCACTCAGGCGCGACCGACCCAATATGACACTTCTGATCGCCACCTAGGCGCGATCGACCCAATTCTGGTTGCCACCTAGGCGCAACCGACCCAATTCTGGTCGCCACTCAGGCGCGACCGACCCATGTAACATCTCTGGTTGCCACCTAGGCGCAACCGACCCAATTCTGGTCGCCACTCAGGCGCGACCGACCCATGTAACATCTCTGGTTGCCACCTAGGCGCAACCGACCCAATTCTGGTCGCCACTCAGGCGCGACCGACCCATGTAACATCTCTGGTTGCCACCTAGGCGCAACCGACCCAATTCTGGTCGCCACTCAGGCGCGACCGACCCATGTAACATCTCTGGTTGCCACCTAGGCGCAACCGACCCAAGCATCACTTCTGGTCGCCACCTAGGCGCGACCGACCCTATGTATCAATATAATGATTCTGAAATAAAGCATCTCAAACTACCAATTGAGTTGTGAGTCTTTTATTTTTTAATCATTGGTCCCTTGGGGGTGCGGCAGCTTTTTAGCGCGGCCTATTCCTTGGGATCGCCAAACAAGTGGCATTTATCGTGATTATACTCAACCTCTCTTGGATGCGACTTGCACTATGCGGCCAAAGTACTGGGGGTGCGGCGTCAATCGAGTTTGATTGCCTATCATGGCCGCTCTCGACCCTGAACACGCACTTTTTACCTGGGAAATACTGAGCCGCGCAAGGGCCTAAGTGAGGAAAAACCGAGACAAATCATAAGGACCAGCCTATTGGTCGAAACATGTACTGCCAAGAGTACTTAAGCAAACCATAATATTGTCTTATGACACATAAACTCTAACAATTATTACAGACCGCTAAGGGCCAAGGCCATCAAACCATTGTTTTCTCTTCTTCACTTGTGCGCAGCTTTTGGCCGGTGGGAAGGAGGAACAGGCGGCTTACCAAGCTTGCCAGAAGGAGCAGTCGCAGGCTCGCTGGAGGGCTCTTCAGTCGCGGGCTTGGGGGCTGCAGAGCTGGATACGCCTGGAGAGGGGTTCTTGTCCTGCGGAATCACCGCGCTGGACGACGGAGCGGGTAACTTCTCCCATCTGCTTCCATCTGCGTTATACTTGCCCATATAGGTCGCAAGATCAATCCCCTCCACCAGTTCAGTCGCATGGCCGCGCATATCCTTCCAAGTTGTCGCATATTCTGAGGCCGTCAGTTCGGTGCCATCCACCTTCTTCGAGGGCCTACCTTTTGCAACCTTGGCAGCATCAAAAGAAGGATAGTACGTCTTGGCCAAAGCAAGAACATGAGCCGCGCCGGTGCGAGCTGAGGACTCTTTCCAGTCCAAAAAGAACTGAGGCGCCCTAAGCAGTCTTTTCAGCAGCCCTTCAGAATCACCGGGGACTGACTTGGTCGGCAGCAGGCACTTAGACAGTGATTTCATGGCGTCACAAGCCCTTCGCGAAAAATCGCGGATATACTCCAGCTGCTCCTGAGTACTGCCGCGCTGCTCCTTGGCATCTTCACCTACATCAAGGCATGTCTCCGTCAGCTCTACAACACACAGGAAAAGATAGTAGAGAAAAAAGATGCAGTTACAAGTCGCAATACATACCAGTCAATTCTTGAGTCATGATGCACACTTTGGCGTGGACGAGGTTATGGGCATCAGAAACTTTCTTCAACTTTTTCTCAAGCTCACCAATGGAAACAGCCTTAAGCCTTGCGTCCTCGTTGACATCAGCAATGGCGTCTTTCTGAGCACTGACTTGGAGCTCCAGCTGCTGGACCCTCTCATGGAATTTCTCTTCAACAGTTTTAAGTCGCAGCTCGGTATTTTTGGCTTGCTCAGAAAACTTGAAGCTTTCATCAGATAGCTCGCCCATCCTGGTTTCCCTCTTCTTTAGCTCAGCGTCACGCTGGCCAAGGAGCTCGCGTAGCCTCTCCAGTTCAGAGGGAGTATCCCCCAGTTGCTTTTCCAAAGCAATTTTGGCAGCTGTTAAAGCTTAGTTCCTCCTATGAAGGGAACATCAGTCAGTAAGTATATATCAACAGCTAAAAGAGAAGCATCAAGTCTCCCTTTACAGTCAAAGAAGAAACTTGATCCTTGGGGGCTAGAGACAGATAACTGGAAATAGAAGTTTACCTTATAAGCCGCAGACAGGTCAGACAATGCCTTGCGGAGTTCCATGGCTTGCTTGTCATTTGAGGCAATGATAGCCTCTGACAGTTTCTCAGCACGGCTTGTGGAGGAGGAAGAAGCAACCTCGGCATGTAGAATTGGCGACCGCAGATTGTCCGCTACTGGCGACTCAACCACTGGCGTATCAGCATCCTTGGCCATTACATCTATGGAGGAGGGGTTGACCTTCTCCACGTCCTGGATCATAAGGGTATCCGTTCTATCCTCCAGAGCCACCTCTTGGGCGGCTGTGTCAAGAACAGGGACCGTGGCCAGGTCATCAGTGGTGGCCACGCCCTCTACCACGGCGGTATGAGCCGCAGGTGATAAATGCGGCTCAACCGCGGCTCCAGGCTCAGTCGCGGGTTCAGCCGCACTTCTGAAAAAAGCAAGGGCATTGTGTGAAGAAGAAGAACATAAGCCAGAATAAAAGTATTGAAAGTACAGGGAAAAGTTACTAACTCTGGAGCCATCTTCACAAAGGCCATAAGTTCACCGCTTGACGGTGAGGACAGGCCTTGGGTCCCAGAATCTACGAGTAGAGTTTTGCATGTCAGTAGAGGAAAAAGAATAAGCATTCAAGATGACAAGACAGCAGAAATTACCAGAGTGGGGACCCATGTCTTCTTCAGCAGAGGCGGTGGCTTTGAAAGCACGCCTGGCAACGAAGGAGATCGCGCCCGTAGCAGGTTTGCGACGCTTCGTGGCCTCGGGGTTTTCCAGAGCATCAACCTCTGGTTCTTCACGAGATAGCCTCTTGGAGGCTCTACGGGGAGTTGGTTCAGCCGCGGCAACAGAACTCGCGGCTGGCACTGGACTCTCGTCCTCGTCCAGTTCGGTCTCTTCATCATCTGAGGCCGCAGAGGCAACAGAAGGGATATCAGCAGTCTCGCTGCCCTCTAAGTGGGCAGCAGCTTCTTTCGTGCGGCACGCTTGGGAGCAGCAGTGCCGGCCACAGTCGCAGGCAGCGACCAGTAGTTCTCGTCAGCCTGGATGAGAGAAATATAAGTTGCAGTATTAAGAAAAGGAATGCGACTCAACTACGAAGGCGAAAAGACAGAGAAGAGGAGTTACCTCAAAAGGCTTGTTGTTAACACTGAAAGGGGCAAGCCCCACCTTATCGAAGGAGATGTCCTTCTCCTCAGTCACGCGGGTGACAAATTCCACCCAATCCTCAGGCCTCCAGTCCGAAGCCTTGATACGATCAACGTCAGCAGAGGTGCCTGTGCACTCAAGGAAAGATCGCTGTCGCGGACTCACGGGCTGAATGCGCCATTTGGTCCAGCAAGAGAGAAGATCAAGGCCAGTAAGACCATGACCTATTAAGGCGCGGACTTTGATCAGCGACTCATTGATGAAGGACATGGATGAGTCGCGGGGTTTTGATTTCAGTGCCTCGGTAGGCACGAAGAGGGTGTTAGACCAGGAGGGAAGGCGAGTTTCGCCCTCCGGTGAAGTATCTTGGCAATAAAAGAAAGATTTTTGCCAAGCCCTGGGTCGATTCGCCAGGGCTAGCTTGGGAAGGCAAGAATTCCTATGGCGCTGAAGAGAGATGGCGCCGACCTGAACGTAGGCGCCACCCTTGGAGACAAGTTGGCTGTTGCAGGTGAAAGAGGCCAGCCACAGATCGATGTTGGGGGCTATGCCAAGGTAATCCTCGCACAGCACGTGAAAATTGCTCACCTGGAGCATTGAGTTGGGCCCGATGTCGTGAAGACGGAGGCCTAGGCGTTTCAGCAAATTGCGGAAGAAGGGAGAACCTGGCGGCGTGAATCCACGCTCCACGTGCTCCACGAACATCACCAGCTCGTTGGGCTTGGGGCGCGGCTCGATTTCATCGCCTGGTGCCCGCCAGACGCCGTCCCCCTTCGGCGGCAAGAAGCCAGCCTCGGCCAGATCCGCAAGAGTTTCCTCTGTTACCCAGGATCCTTCCCAGTTGCAGGAGATCTGGCGCCTATTGTCAGATGGCTTCGCCTTGGGCGCCATTGCGAGGGGGAGATTGAATTGGGGAACTAGGCTCGGGTCGAGGAAGAAGACGGCGCGGCTAGGGATGAGAAGATTGCAAGGGCAAATGGATAATGACCTAGGTGGCCGCAGCTTATAACTGAAGGGCCCCGCAACTAACGGCATTTTCTGTGCTCGCAACCAACGGCACAATTTGCGCCCGCAAAAAGAGTAACGGTCCGCAATTAAAGGAAACAGAATATTTCTAGAAGGAGAGATGAGTCGCGCGGATGAGTCACAGCGATGAATCGCATGAGTCAGGAGATTGGTCAGAACGCTTACAGTGCGGCCCAGAGATCATTTCAGGAGGCCAGAAGATTCTCACCGTAAAGTCCTAACCAATCTTGGGGGCTAATGTCGGGGGAATACTTTCTGGATTAACCCGCGGCCCAGTGCGACTTAACTTACTCGCACGGATGAAAGCCCACTTGGGAACAAGCCCAATATTGAACCGCCATAAGGAGAAAGATCTAGAAGATAAATCCCGGAGGACGTGAAGACCAAGTAGTCTCCGAGTAGGCCTCTGTGGATGTATTCCTTATGGGAAGTTTCCTTTTGTAACCTAGCGAGCCTCTGTGCATATAAAGAGGACTCGCAGGACTTAGAGCGGGTCAAGCTATCAAGCCCCAAACCCTAGCTCATACGGCGAGTACCAGATCGGATCGCCTCCATTGTAACACCTCGATTATCATATCAATACCAATCTAGGGTAGGCAGGAAGTAGGTCTTTTACCTCACATTGAGGGGGCCGAACCTGGGTAAATCTGTGTTGATCTTTGTTCCTGCGATCCCAAGCTCGGAGATGCTTGACTCGCGTAATCCCACACCTACGAAGTCATCTATGACACCTGACGTGACAAACCCACGACAACCATGTGTGAGTAGTCCACTGTAGGCATATGAGGTGGATGGGGATTGGATGAGATTGACCATGTAATGATACCCGTTGTCCGAGATCTTAGGGGTTTATCTTGAGGATATTTTTGTATTGTGTTGATGCACTTATGCTATGTTTAATACTTGCTACTAGGGCCCGAGTGGCATGATTTCAGTTCTGAACTTATTTTGCCCCATCATATATTTGAGTTTGGTATTTATCTGCAAAGTGTATCACCTGCTATTATGTTGAACCTGCGAACCCTAAAAGTGACATATAGGAAAACAAGGGGAGATGTTTTAGTTTGAGGATTCTATGTGTTCATGAAGTGTTAATGTGTTGTTCCGGGCTATTCGAAAGGGTAGAACTTAATTACCTGTAGTTCCAAGTTGGCCCCGGTGAAATGGGCAGGTAGGACAATAGATGTTGTGCAAATTCTCTTGGTTAGTACGCACAACTATTTACGGAACACATACCTACATATACAGGAGTTAGAGATAAGTCCCATTGCTATTTGTATCTTATTATATGATCAATCTTATTCATGCAACACCCCGCTATCACCTCATTCCTACGTTTTAAATCTCTGAGTTACACTTTCACTTTTCCGTGAAAACTGGAAAACCCTTGTTTACTACTGCTGTTTATATTTGCTTGCTTGAATCATCCTACTGCCATAACTATCACTGCTGCAAATTTATTGATATACAAGTGTGGTTGAGAGTGACGCCTCAATTGCTAAAGTCTTATTGGTATTCTTGTGTTTCCCTTGAGTCGAACTATAAATTTGGGTAATACTTCCCAACGAAGATTTCAACGATCCCCTATACTTGTGGGCAGCAAGACATTTTCTGGCGCCGTTGCCGGGGAGCCTAGCTTTATTGGTAAGACAACTTGTTATCATTTATTTGCTGCACTTGCTTGTTCCCGACTATGGGAAAGGAAAAGAATATTCCGAAGGAAGTAAGGCCTTCAACTACTCGTAGAGGTACTGATTTGCCAAGTAGGCCTAACTTTTCACCTAATGTTGCTTCTGCTATTGTTGCTAAGAAGAAAGAAAAAGCTTTATCTAGTTCACCATTGTCTAAGATGTCTACTAGTATTGAAAATAATTTAATATATGGTAGCGTAGACAAAGAAGTGACACCTGAAACATCTGAGATAACTGAAACACCTGAATCTGCTATTGTTCAAGATGTGGAGTCTGAGTTGGAAGATATTGAATATTGTGATGATGAACATGAAACTTCTTCTGGGGAAGAAGATGCATTTACTATGGCTTTTATGGATTCGAATTATGATAAATTGGATAAACTTGATAGCTATAAAAATTCTCCTCTTGATGATTATTTCCCTGTTACTAAGAAAATGAATGCTCCAGCTATTAAAATTAAAGATAAAGATTATGAGTTTAGTGTTGATCCTGAAATAATTGAAAAAGCTGAGAAGTTTAAGTTTTATGGGAGAGATGATGAGTTTCCTTTTGAACACATTGCTGTTTTGCATGATTTATCTGTGCTATTTGGTAAAGATGAAGTCCACCAACGCTATTATTTCTTAAAGTTGTTTTCTTTTACCTTGGGAGGAAATGCCAAAACTTGGTATAATCATTTAGAACCTGGATCTATTACTAGTAAAGAGGAATGCTTGCAGCTATTCTATAATAAATATTTCCCTTCAGATAAGATCCATGGTTTAACTATTGAGATTAGCAACTTTTCACAGAAAGAGAAGGAGGATCTACCCCAAGCTTGGGGGAGATACAGTAAGATGGTTAGGAAATGTCCTACCCATGGCTTCAAGAGTAATGAAATACTTGATATATTTTACAATGGACTAACTGAAAACACTAGAGGCTATCTTGATAGTATTGCAGGTAATGTTTTCAGGGAAAGAACCGTTGATGAAGCAACTGAGTTATTGGAGACTATCTCTAGAAATTATGAAGATTGGAATATTGAAGAGATAGATGGAAATGAGATATTTCCAAAGGAGGCATTCTTAAGTTAAACAAAGAGACAATGAAAGAAGCTTCCAAGGCTATTAAAGAGAAGGGAATTAAAACCTCTCATCTCAAGGAATTATCTGAAATGGGTGTTAAACTTCCTATTGATCAACCATGTTTTCCAATCCAAGTCAATGTTATTAGCTCTATGGAAGGTAATGAAAAGGTAACACCTCCTATTGATGTATCATACGTTAATGATTTTGCTTATCATAACAATCCAGAGGAGCATGGCATTAGAATGAGTATTATGGAAAACTCTCATAAAATTAAATATCTTCGTGAAAATTTAAATGCTAGTGTGGGAGAGGTTAGAAAAATTATTAAACATTGTGAGATGATGAATAATCAAGTTGAACAAATGGTTTCTCTTCAAAATCAATTGTATGTAAATCTTATTGAGAAGAAAGAGGTTTATGGAGTTAATACTAGAGGTGGTGCAAGTACTCAGGATCCTGACTATCCTGAAGACCATCCCAAGAGGAAAGAGCAAGAGGCTCTCAAGAAGAAATCTTCTGCAGGAAAATCTCCCAATGAAAATGAAGACATTGATGATTCTCAAGAACAAGATAAGGATATTTCTACTTCTGATGCTGAGACTGAAGATGATAATAATGAAGAAGAGGAATCATCTCCACCTGAAGAAGAACAACATGAAGCTGAAAATATTGAAGAACCTGAACCTCCTGAAAAAGAAGACCCTCAACCATCTATTGAGAAGAATAAAAAGAAGAAGCATCCAAATCAACAAAAAGGTAAAGAGAGGGATCCATGGGTACAAAGACCCATACCATATCCCCAAGAGGTAATGAAATCTTTGGATGATGCTAGGTTTGAGAAATTTCTTGAGTTGATTAAAACTTTATGTTTGCAAATTCCTCTTGTTGATGCTACTAAAATTCCTCCATATTCAAAATATATGAAAGATATTGTCTCTAATAAAAGGAAGATACCTACTGATGCAATTACTGCTATGCTTGCTAATTATTCATTTGAGGGGAAATTGCCTGAAAAGCGTGGAGATCCTGGTATTCCAACTATTCCTTGTCATATTAAAGAAACTTATGTGAAATATGCATTATGTGATTTAGGAGCTGGTGTTAGTGTTATGCCTTTTTCTTTATATAAGAAACTTAACCTGAATAAATTGGTTCGAACTGAAGTTTCATTGCAAATGACTGATAAATCAACTGCTGTGCCTATAGGTATATGTGAGGATGTTCCTATCTCTATAGCTAATGTGTTAATTCCTACAGACTTTGTTATATTAGAAATGCCTGAGGATGATAATCTATCTATTATTCTTGGAAGGCCCTTTTTAAACATTGCAGGAGCTGTGATAAATTGCACTGAGAGCAAAGTGACATTTAATGTCAAAGGAAATGAGCATACTATCTATTTTCCCAAGAAGAATCCTATTACAATGATAAACAAGAGTGTGAATTCTATTCAAAGAAATACTATTATGATTGGAAGCTTTGAAATTGCACTACCACCTCCTGCACCAAAATATGCTACCTTGATGATTGGAACTATTCCAATCAAATATGAGGTATCTTGAATTTTTTCTTTGTATATATAAAATAAGAATCATGTATTATATCTTTTACATATTATTAATGAGACTTGATCAACCTCATTACTAATGTGGAAATGATGAAAACTTGATTCTCATAAAAAATTGTATTGCATTTTAATTTTATTTATCCTAGAGTTTTGGAGTATATGCATAATCATAATTATTTCAGAGTTCAGAAATTCCAGAATATGAAGTTTGAAAAATTCTCTTCAGAAAATTTTCTCGAAAAATTCCAGAAAATTTTGGAGGTAAGTTATTTTACCAGAGGGACCAACAGCCAAAAGTGGGACACCAGGAGGCCACCAGGGACCAAAAGAGGGTGTCCCACGCGGCCAGATTCCTTGGCCGCGTGGGACCCACTAACTTTGGCCCCAGGTGGAGTTAGGTGAGTGCCCTGTGCCCATCTCCTTCCCCTCGACAGAAAACCAGCTCCAGGTATTTTTCCCAAATTTTCCCGAGCTCCTTCTTCCTGCTATCCTTGGATCTCCAAGTTTAGGGCAGATTTTTCAAATCTGTTTGGCGGATTGCTTCTTGGTATGTGACTCCTCCACCCATCCAATTACTTTTTGTTCTTATGCTTTATGTATGAAGTATTTTGCTGCACTAGGTGTCACCTAATATGCTTGAGAAATCCATGATTTAACTTTTCTAGTTGATATTGATGCATGATATTGATGTGGAGACTAGCTATGGATGGCTCAATGTTGTTTTAGAGTGTTATATCTTAATTTTTGTTGGATATTATTTTAGGACAGCAAGGTTTTATCATGAACAAGGGTAAAGGATTGTTTGGGATGACTTCGAGACCAAAGAGAAGATCATCTAGAGTTTCCGAGAATTATGATGACAACCACCTTTGGGAGGATGGTGCGGTATATGCAGGGGAGGCTTCGGATTCATGCAACAAAATGGCAAGACCCCGTGGTTCTTGATCATTGGGGGATTGATACGTCTCCAACGTATCCATAATTTCTGCTGTTCCATGCTTATATTATACCATTTGCTACATGTTTTATATACACTTCGTATCACTTTTATGCATTTTCTGGGACTAACCTATTAACAAGATGCCACAGTGCCAGTTCCCTGTTTTCTGCTGTTTTTGGTTTCAGAAAGTTACTTCTGGAAATATTCTCGGAATTGCACGAAACAAAAGGCCAGGTCCCTATTTTTCCCAGCACGTACACGGAGTCCGAAGGAGAGACGAAGAAGTGCCAGGAGGTGGCCAAACCACACCTAGGCGCGGCTGGGCCCACAGCCGCGCCACCAGGTGGTTTGGGCCCCTCGGGGGTCCGCCGACATCGCCCCTTCGCCTATTTATTCCCCGAGACGCGAAAACCCTAAAACACCGAGCCTTTCATCCAGAACATATTCGCTGCCGCCGCCGTCGTCAACCCTAACTCGGGGGTTCCTGAAGCTCTTCCCGGCACCCTGCCAGAGAGGGGAATCATCACCGGAGGGCTCTACATCGCCATGCCCGCCTCCGGAGTGATGCGTGAGTAGTTCATCCTTGGACTATGGGTCCATAGCAGTAGCTAGATGGTTGTCTTCTCCACTTGTGCCATCATGTTTAGATCTTGTGAGCTGCCTATCATGATCAAGATCATCTTATTGTAATGCTACATGTTGTGTTTGCTGGGATCTGACTTATATTGATACCTATGTGGAGCTGAATATTATATTATCATGTCTATGTCATTTGTGATCTTGCATGCTCTCCGTTACTTGTTGAAGCCTTGGCCACGTGAATACTTGTAACTCCAAGAGGGGGTATTTATGCATGATAGTTGGGTTCAACCTCTATTTAACCTGGGATAGTGACAGCAAGTTCTAAGGTTGTAGATGTGTTGTTGCCACTAGGGATAAAACATCAATGCTTTATTCAAGGATGAATGTATTGTTTACATTACGCACATTACTTAATGCAATTGTCTGTTGCTTGCAACTTAATACTGGAAGGGGTACAGATGTTAACCGGAAAGTGGACTATTTAGGCATAGATGCATGCTGGATAGCGGTCTATGTACTTTGTCGTAATGCCCAAATGAATCTCATAGTAGACACCATAGCTCACACATGCATGTTATATGCACTTATCGATTGTCAATTGCCCAGCTGTAATTTGTTTACCCAGCATGTTAGTTATCTTATTGGAGAGACACCACTAGTGTCGTGGTGGGATCACGGCAGATGCCATGGGTATGGCTTAGTTGGGGCCGAACGGTCGTTGGGGGAATCCGGGGAGGGTTTATGCACTCAAGACGTGCACAAGCAAGAACATGCAAGAAACCACAAGAACATGAACAAGAAACCAAGAAAGCCAAGAACACAAAAGACACCACGATGTACCCAGGTTCGGGGCCTTCGTGAGGAAGTAAAACCCCTACTCCTGCCTTGCCTCTCTCAATATATCAGTGTGGTTCTCAAGTACAAGGTGCTCCTCGAGCTGTATGTTGCTACCAAAGTGAGAGCTCGAGGTAGAAGGTGAAACTACGAAGGGGGAAATGAGCTAGGGTTTGTCCGTCCTCCTCTCTGGAGGTAGAGAAGCCGCATATATACACAGGCCGAAGTACATTTTTACCCCTGCCTACAACTGACAATGGCATGGCCAAAAGGTAGAAGACAAGCCTCTGCCTCCTGCCAGCCCAACGGCCGGACTGTCAGGCCAGCCAGGCCTAGCTTTCCTCTTCGGTCATACTTCAGTAGCCTGCCGAGGTCTAGCCTGTAGACCTTTCCCGAAATGCCAAGTCAGCTCCTAGGCCCCCGAGCTTCCGGGAATCCCGTGGACGGACCTCGCCGTCCTCTGAAGCCTCGGGCTACGAGCTCTGCGGCACCCGTGACCTCTCTGACATGCCTCGATCCTTGCTGCCAACCTCGGATAACACTCCTGATCATATACCTCGGTAGAGAATATCTTATTCCTGTGGTAGCTAGCTGACTGCCCCGAGGTTGATACCTCGGAGGATATACCTCGGACGTACACCTTACGTCGGATGACGCCTCCTGCGTCCTTGCTCAATCGTTCCCTCGGACAGCTTACTGCCTTAACCTTACATGTCTTTACCTCATCATTACCCTACCCGGGGGTAACCCCCCGACAGTAGTCCCCGAAGCTGATGTGGTCTCGCAGCCTCGGATGAAAGGCCGCATCAGGTTCAACCCGAAACCACATGCGCTACGATGTTTTGCAGGTCACCGAACCAATACCCGAGAAATCCATCGGTCTGTTCCTCGGGCCATACTGCTTTTCCGAAGTATCCGCCGAGATCTCGGACGTCAACCCCTCGATTTCTGCATCCTTACTGACTTCGGTCAGAGAACACTGTTCACGTGTCCCATCCGTCACTTCCTGGTCCACGATAGTCAAAGCACTCGAGTGCTTTCCACCACGCGGCCCACGTCAGCGGAGGTTTCCCGCTTGCGCCGCTTCGCGCTCCAGTAACCGCGCCGCACGACGGTTTGCCTCCTGCAACCGATCCTGTGGCCTGCTCGCCCACCGCTATCTTCGTGCCACGTGGGCCATTGTGCACAAACGATCCCACTCGCCGCTCCGATAACCGCGCGGTAGTGCGCAGTTACCGCCCGCGGTTATAAATACGGGCCCAGGGCAGTGCTTCCCTCTTCTTCCTCATTCACTCGCCGTCTCGCCTCCATCGCCACCAGCGCCGCCGCTTCCGGTTGAGAAGAAACGCGTTCCGCCGCCGCCGACGAGCAGCTCCTTCGTCGCCGCTGCGACCGCGTCACCGGCGCCGCCCTTCAGCACCTCGTTTTCACGGTATGTACTCCCTTTCTTGATACCCTAGGCATTGCTCTAGGTTTCTTCCTCTTCGCGCTTTGGTTCTTCATATGTTCTTGAATAAAATTCTATTTACCTCCTCCGGTAGATCTTACTCGCATACTTTTTTGGGTAGAAATGAGTTTCATACCTCGGACAGACGTTCGCCTAGCATATATGTGCCTCTATGTACATTAGATAGCCGTCCAACTCCTCCTGAGTTAGCCAGATATAGCCTTAGATTCCAGATTTACTTTTTCCTTTGCTAAACTTCTGTGCATTCTCTGCAGATTGATTCTGCCGAGATGTCTCCTCCTGAGACTTCGGAACAAACCGAGGTTCCAGACCTCGAACTGGAGGTCGGAGAACGAGCCGGCTGGGAAGGTTCGGATGTAACTCCGGACGAAATCCAGTGGCTCAGGGCGACTCGGCGGATTCCCGCCGGGGTAGAATGTCGCCTGCCAGAGGGCGAACTCGAGCCTCAAGTCAAGGAAGGGGAACGGGTGGTCTTCGTCGCGCACTTCCAGCGCGGCTTCGGACTGCCCGTTAGTGATTTCTTCCGGAGCTTCCTCGACAAGTTCGGACTCCAGGTTCATCACCTCCCCGCCAACGCCATCACCACTCTCTCCTGCATCGTTTCCTTCTCTGAGGGATACCTCGGCCTCAAAGCCACGGTAGACCTCTTTTCTCGCTACTTCCAACTCAAGCGGCAAGTGATCCCGGATCCAAAGAACAAGGATCTGCCCAAGCAATTAACCGCCTGCGGAGCTGCCACCGTAGCTCCTCGCCGAAACTCCATCTTCCCACGTATCACTACTCCGGACACCGTTCGCAAGTGGCTCCGGACGTGGTTTTACGTGAAGAACTCCGGCGAAGAGGACCTCCTCAACCTGCCGGCGTTTAACCTCAGCCCTCCTACAGAACAGCTCAACTGGGACTACACTCCCCCTCACAGCGGCGAACTCAAGTCCATCCATGAGTACATTGCGAAATGGCAGGACCCCGGAAACGACGGGAAAGTCCTGACGGCTGATGACCTGGCCTGCACATTCGTGAAGCGCAGGGTCTCCCCTCTCCAGGCGAGGTCTCACAAGATCTGCCACATGAGCGGTCTTTATGACCCCACCCGCCATACGCACGTTGCACTGGACAACGCCGCGGTAGCTCGGCGAGTCCGAGCTATCACCAAGTCCAAGATCCCTGACGCTTGGACATGGGGAAGGGAACCCCACTACCGGACCAAGCCAGCGAAACAGGTACGCTATTCCGACGTTTTCTTCGTACTCCTTTACCACCGAGGTCTTGCTACCGACGTTCATCTTGACAATTTTCTTCCTAACTCCTTTTCATATGTCTGCCATACAGCTGTTCTCCCGCCAGACCGCCGAGGATGGAGTCCATCCTGCGGACCACTTCGGCAAGGATCTCCCTGTCGAGGACCCACCATCCAACGTGGACCCTGACAACGAGGATTATATGCCCATTGCCTCGGCCCGCATCACCACCGCGGGTAAGCCTCAAGCACAAGCTTCAGTTCAAGAGATTTCGGATGACGAGGAGGGGTTTCTCGTCATGGAACCAATAAACGCGGTACCTATCTCCTGCCTTCCTCACCTTCCGAACTTTACTCCAGCAACCAGCCGGAAACGCGCTGGTGCCGCAACTTCGGCCGCCGAACCATCCGCCACTGGAGCCTCCGGACCCACTGAGGCTCCGGTCAAGAGACGTCGGCTGAAGAAGTCCGGAAATCCTCCTCATGCCCGAGGGGGCAAGAGGTTTCCTACCTCGGATGGGTAATGCTTTGCTTCTATAGCCAACAATGTTTGTTGCTTAAACATATTACCTCGGTATTAACACTTAACCATCTTCCTTCGTTGCAGTGACCCCATAGACGTGGATCAGGAGGTATCCTCCATGACTGCACCCGTTGGTGCCTCTGAAGCCACGACCACCCCGACGAACTCTCGCCCCGGATCTCCTCCACCGAGGTCTGGCCCGGCCTTGGGGAAATCTGCCCCCACCCGAGGTCAGACTTCTCCGCGTCCTCAAACGGATGCGGGGACCAATCGCGCCAGAACTCCGGCTACCGCCTTGCCGGAGCCTCGACTCTCCCCCCGCAGCCAGACTGCCCGCAACCAACAGCAGCAACAGCAGAAGCATCAGCAGAAGCAACAGCAAAGCAACAGCCCCAAAAACCAGTTCGCCAGACTACCTTGCCGTTGGAGAAGGGCAAGGAGAAAGAGAAAGAGACGGTGAAGTCTAAGGTCACCCCCAAACCAACATCTGGGTCTGGCACCCTGACTATCTCTTCTCCTTCAAGGATGCAACCGAGGTCTCCTCCCCCGGTGACACGCCGAATTCCTCCATTCGCCGCACCCGTTGATGAGACTGCCCCTCCGGCCGAAGAATATGCTCGGAGGGCATCTCTTATATTGGATAACCGGCCTGCTTCAAGCTCCGAGGCTGCTTTGGCCTTGGAGGCCTCGGTTAGGGGCATCGAGCAGGGCGGACCGTGGGGATTTCCTCCTCTGCGCACTGACAGTGACCAGAGCCTCGGCTCCTTGGAACACTACAATGCAGACTGGAATTCTGCAGACGAGGTCTCCTCGGCCTCCCTAGCTGCTCCGGTGGCTGAGCATCCTGCGGGAAACAGCGCCTGCGGCCGAAGCGTATATGATCTACAAACTGCTGCCCTGCGTGCTGCTCAAAACATCGACGTAAGTCCTATTCTCTTTACTTTCATGCAGTATCTCATCTAATATCCACCATTCCCAGTCCCCGAGATTCGAGGTAAACTATTGACGCTCCGCCGGAGTTAAAATTGTTTGGCTTGAATCTCAACTTTCCATTTTCATCCGACGTATCCAAACCATTTTACTTACTTTAGCATGCACCTCGGGTACGAGTCCCCGAGACTCCTGTCGAGGCATACCCCGGCAACATTTTCCCAATGATTTGACTCCGAGTCCCCGAGACTCTTGTCGAGGTATAGCCTTTCTAACCGAGCTATGTTTTTCTTCCTTGCAGAATACTATGAACGTCCGCACGGATATCTTTCATACCCTCTTGTTTGACCACAAGAAACTCCACGACGAGCACAAGGCCGTCCTTGCAGAAAAGAACTCTTTGGACGAGAAGCTACAACAAGAGAAAGCCGAAGTAGCTCGTCTGGTAAAGGAGCTCAAGCGCATCACTGAGCTGCGGACGTCTGAAAAAGAGCAGCTGCAGGCGGAAAAGGCCAGTGTTGTCGAAACAGAGAAGAAACTTCGGGAGGATGCCGCCAAGGATCACCAGGAAGCGCTCCAGTTAGCCGAGACCCGCGCCACCTCGGCCACAGGCTTTGGAAGCTCTGCAAGCGCAGGTCAACCAGTTTCTCCCGACGCTGCAAACTATCAACCGCGAGATGGACGGTAAGTTTCTTGCCCCCTTAGCTTTGCTTTGTCCTCAACAATACCGGCTCTTTGCCGAACTATCTCTTTCATTATTAACATGCTATCCTTCTGCAGAGCATTTCACCTACACCCAAGTCTCGGCCCGCAGTATCACTGCTCGGCACAGGGAGAGGCGTAAGGAGACGAACCCCGTCTGGACCGTTGAGGACCACATCGTGGCCATCAAGGCTCGGATCAATCCCTTGAAAACCATTGGGTCGGAACTTCTTGATGCAGGTGCGTCTGCTTTCCGAGCCTTATGGCCTCTTGCCGACGCTCCCAAATCTACGCCCGAGCTCGCCGCCCAGCTTCGCGACACCGAAAGAAGATTGCGAGAGTGGCGCTCATCTTCAGCTCGCGCTGGAGCTGATGCCGCTCTCAGGTTTATCATGACTTGGTGCGAGAAGATCGACCTCGAGAAGATGAACACTCTCCGGCGAGGCTCACCTTGGTCGTCCGACCCGATCCTTGTCGCGCGCCGCCAAAAGATGGCCAACTACTTTGCTGGATATGCCACCACGAAGAACTTGAGCGAAGGAGACACCTACTCCGACGCCGAGGATTACGAGCCAGAAGACGAGGAATACGAAACAGAATCCGACGTCGAGGCCGAGCAAGGTGACGGCGGTGAAACCCGCGAAGCAGAAACCGAGGCTTCTCCACAACCTGGTGCCGAGGTTACTGCCGACGTTGCCAGCACTTCCCAGGCTACCTCGGCTCCGGACGAAATCCCTGCTACATCGGCTGCTGCCGACGTAATTCCTGATGCCTCGACCTGAACTTATGCTTGGCCAAAAAACTTCATTAAATCCCCGGTATGCCGGGACGCAGATGTAATCAAACTTAAGTAGTTCCTTTGCTACCTCTATTACTATCATGCTCATTCGAACCATGCTTTTCTAAGCTTTATGTCGAATCCTTTTGAATGATTGCTCGAGTTTACTTTCGTGTTTACTATATTTGGCATTCTTTGCTCTTGTCTGCCATTCTGGCGTTCGACAGTCGAGTCACAAGATTGTTGTTCATAGCATACAGTACTTGGTAAATTCCGAGGTATGTTTCAAAGTCATCCGACATAAAAAAGAAGTAAAAACAGGGGTTAGTAAACGACATATGCCGAACTGTCTTTTTGGACCGAGTCCCCGAGTTCATTTTCATGTTTCCCATGTTCTTTCGTCTTTGCTCTTGACTGCCATGCTGGCGTTCGTCAGTCGAGTCACAAGATTAGTTACATAGCATACAGTACTTGAAGTTTGAGACGAGGTTCAAAATAGTTCGGCATACGAACGAAGAAAGAGTACAAACAAAAAGAAACATGCAATCATAAGAGCGAGGCAGTCCCCGAGCTCACTCTCGAGGTGCCGAAGTTTTTATTTAAAGATCAGCCGAGGTACATACATTACTTCCTTCAACAGTAGAAGGGTCGGAGTAGAGCTACATTCCATGGACGCTGAAGCTCCGCATCGGGTCTATCCAGCCCATCTCCCCTTGGCTCCTGTGCATCTATAAGATAGTACGAATCATTGTGCAAAGCTCGGCTCACAATGTATGGTCCCTCCCATGGAGGTGACAACTTGTGCCGACCTTTGCTGCGCTGAACAAGCCTCAGCACTAGATCTCCTTCATTAAACTTTCGGGGTTTTACATGCCGACTTTGATAACGTCGGAGACCCTGCTGATATATTGCTGACCGAGATAAGGCCAATTCTCTTGCTTCCTCGAGCAATCTACAGCATCTTCCCGAGCTTCTTTAGCCTCGGCTTCTGTGTACATTGCCACTCTGGGCGCATCATATTCAATGTCGGTTGGCAGCATTGCCTCGGCCCCATAGACCATGAAAAATGGCGTATAGCCAGTTGATCTGTTCGGTGTGGTCCTTAGACCCCACAGAACTGCTGGTATCTCATCGATCCAACACCCCGGTGTTTTCAACAGTGGTTCTACCAACCGAGCTTTGATTCCGGCCAATACCAATGCATTTGACCTCTCTACTTGCCCATTAGCCTGTGGGTGAGCCACCGAGGCTACGTCAAGTCGAATTCCCTTACTCATGCAGAACCGAGCAAACTCTCCGACAGCAAAGTTCGTGCCGTTGTCTGTAATATACTATGAGGATATCCGTATCTCAGGATTATTTCCTTCAAAAAGGTCACCGCCGTATGACCATCCACTTTTCGGATTGGCTTCACCTCGATCCACTTAGTGAATTTGTCCACCATCACCAGTATGTGAGTCATATTGCCTCGGGCTGGCTTGAATTCTCCCACCATGTCCAGACACCAAACTGCAAAGGGCCACGTGATAGGAATGGTCTTGAGCGCCGAAGCTGGCATGTGCTGCTGCTTGGCGAACCTTTGGCACCCTTCACATTTCCGAACTATATCTTCTGCATCGGCATTGGCGGTGGGCCAATAGAACCCGTGCCGGAACACCTTGGCCACCAGAGCTCTTGTGCTGCAATGATGTCCACATTCTCCTTGGTGGATTTCTAAAAGCATCTCCTTGCCTTCAGCTGGTTCGACACACCTCTGCAACACCTCGGTCACACTTCTCTTGTATAGCTCCTTGTTGATGATGGTGTATCCCTTAGCTCTCCTCTGGATTCTCCTTGCCTCGGTTGTATCACTTGGCAAACTTCCATCGGCTATGAAGTTCATGATCTGCTCCGCCCATTCCGGCACTGGATGCAGAGGAAAAAGCCTCTCATCTATCTCCATTGGTTCGGTCGCCATGATCTCCTTCATGATTTCCTCCACCATTGCTCGGCCAGTCCCCGAGTGTTGGTGCGAAGTCCCCGGGTCAGACCCGAAGTTCCCATCATCTATCTCCATAGGAAAAGCTCCATCAGTCCTCGGATACTGCGAAGCAGTCCCCGAGTCCGGCCAAACGCATCCGACGTCTACCTCCATAGGAATAGGCTCAGACTCCGAACTTGGCGGTAAGAAAATTGACTCGGAGTCAGGCGAGGGCTTGATTGAAGGAGTTCTCAAATGGTTCAGCGCTATCCCCGGTGGCACCGGTTCTTTGGATGAACCGAGCTTGGACAATACGTCGGCGGCTTCATTCTCCCCCCGAGGTATGTGCTTGTACTCACATCCTTCGAAGAACCCAGACACCTTTTGCACATGAAACCGATACAACTCCATGTTCGCATCCAACATCCCAAGTGCCGGTGGATTGATGCACCACCAAAGCTGAATCGCCGAAGCATTCTATACGCCGGACACCTATCTCCTTTGCCACCTTGAGCCCATGGATCAGGGCCTCATACTCCGCCACGTTGTTCGACGCCGAGAAATGGATTTGCAGCACATACTTCAACTGGTCTTGCTTCGGCGAGGTTAGGACTACGCCGGCACCTAATCCGACCTTGGTCTTGGACCCATCAAAGTGCATCTTCCAATAATTATAGTCCGGCAAGGGCGGCTCATATTGCATCTCGGCCCAATCGCATAAAAAGTCCGGCAGCGCCTGCGACTTGATTGCATCTCGCCTTTCATAATGCGGAGTGTATGGAGATACCTCGATCGCCCATTTGGCAACTCGCCCAGTTGCGTCCTTGCATCCGATGATCTCCGAGATTGGAGCATCACATACCACCGTCATGGGATGCTCTTGGAAGTAATGCTTCAGTTTCTTAACCGCCAGGTATACTCCGTACGTCATCTTCTGGTAGTGGGGGTAGTTTTGCTTCGACGTGGATATCACCTCGCTCAGGTAGTAGATTGGTCTCTGCACCGATTTGCCTCCTTCGTCTCGCTCCACCACCACTGCAACACTTACGACCCGGTTTGTAGCCGCAATGTATATCAACATCGGTTCATTCTGCAAAGGGGATGCCAACACCGGAGCAGTGGACAACATCTTCTTCAGCTCATTGAACGCCGCGTCCGCCTGCGGGGTCCAAGTGAAACTGGTACTTTTCTTCATAAGTTGATACAATGGTAAGGCTTTTTCTCCTAGCCGACTTACAAACCGACTTAAAGATGCAAGGCATCCCGTGAACTTCTGCACATCTTTTAAACAGTTCGGCAACTTCATTCTTTCGATAGCTCGGATCTTAGCCGGGTTAACTTCTATACCTCGGCTCGATACGAGGAAACCGAGCAATTTTCCAGCCGGGACACCAAAGGTGCACTTGTCCGGGTTAAGTTTCAACCGATACTTTCTTAAATTTGCAAATGTCTCTTCGAGGTCTTCGATGAGAGTATGCTTCTTTTTAGTTTTGATAACAATGTCATCGACATACACTTGCACATTCTTGCCCATTTGAGAATGTAAGCACTTCTGCATACACCTTTGATAAGTTGCCCCGGCATTTCTCAAACCGAAACACATGACACGATAGCAATACGCCCCGTACGGGGTAATAAAGGCAGTCTTTATTTGATCATCAGTGTTCAGTGGGATCTGGTGAAAACCAGAATATGCATCAATAAAAGACAACAGCTCACATCCAGCCGTAGAATCGATCACTTGATCAATCCGAGGTAAAGGAAAGGGATCCTTCGGGCACGCCTTGTTCAGGTTGGTGAAGTCAATGCACATGCGCCACACCTTGACTACCGCCGGTTCGTCCTTCTTTTTCTCCACGAGGACTGGATTAGATATCCAGTCCGGATGCAGCACTCCATGATGAAGCCTGCAGCCAGTAACTTCGCCAGTTCTTCGAGTACCACCTTTCTTCGGTCATCTGAGAGCCGCCGCGTCGGTTGACGCACTGGTTTCACCTCTGGCCGAACAAACAAAGAGTGCTCTGCCAACTCCCTCGGAACACCTGGCAGGTCTTTAGCCGACCATGCAAAAATGTCCCGATTCTCACGGAGGAAGTGACAGAGCGCGCTTTCCTATTTCTCGTCCATGCCAGTACCAATGATGGCGAAACGCTCCGGGTTCTCCGAGTCCAGCGGGATTTTCTTGGTCTCCTTGGGCACCTCGAATGAAGCGCTCATGTCCGGAGTAATTAGTCCGGACATGCCGAGCTGAGTAGACTGCGCCATTGCCACCACCTTCTGAAGTTGCTTCTTCTCCGCCGCGATCACCAAGGACTCGGCTAAACTGGATCCCGCCGAGGCACATTGCATAGCCTTCTTGTAGTCACCAGAAATGGTTATTATTCCCTTGGGCCCCGGCATTTTCATCTTTAGGTAAGCCACATGAGTGGAGATCATGAACTTGGCCAAGGCTGGCCTTCCCAGCAAGGCATGGTAAGGGCTCTGCAAGTCCACAACCTCGAACTCAAGACTTTCAACTCGGCTGTTATCTCGGGTACCAAAACCCACGTCGACCCAAATCTTTCCCATAGGTGCACAAGAGACCCCGGGCACAATACCGTGAAATGTACAGCTGCTAGGCTGCAACTGGTTCGGTGAGTATCCCAGCTTGACCATTGTGTCTCGGTACATGATATTTATGGCACTCCCATTGTCCACCAAGACTCGGGTGAATCTCACATTGTTGGTCGGCCCACAAAACGTCGGATCCACCACCAGTGCATAGTTTCCAGGGCTCGGCATGATCCGAGGTGTATCTTGCCTGCTCCAAGTGATCTCTTGCTCGGACCAGTTCATGTATTTCACCACCGCCGGAGATACTGCATTCACCTCCTTGGCACGCCTCAGCATACTCTTCTTATCAGTTGACTCAGTCACAAACACCACGTAGCTCTGATGTACTTCCCTATAATCATTACCGGGGTTCTCATACCTCTGATTCTCAAAGGACCACGTTTGGCTTTGGCCGGCACCACCGTTGTTGTTGTTGCCCTGGGCACTCACTGCATTCACCGGTTTCGCCTGCACCGTCTTCTGGTTTTGGGCCGCATGCACCGGGGTTGAATTTGCTCCGGTTAAGCTCTGATTCTGCGCCGCTATGGTCGGCTTATGCTGCTGCTGCTGCGTGTTCGGATATTGAGGTCTACGCCATTGGTTCGGTGGCCCACTCCGGTTTGCCCCAGCTTTCGCCCCTTCTGCAGCGGTTCGGTGATGAAAACTACACTGCAGAGTGGTATGGTTGGGTGTTCTGCCATTCCTGCCATGATAGATACATGGTCCATTCACCAATGACTCGTAAGTCACAGGTGGTCCGGCCTCCTGCCACTGCTTCGCACCACCTCCCTGATTCTGGTTCTGGTTCGGAGTCCACGCCTGACCCTCAGTCTTCGGTCTGGGCGCCTCCAGGTCCGGACTGACTTGGGTTTACAGCATTGACTTGGAAATCTGGTTCTCTCCTCTTCTGCCCGAACTCTTGACGGTTATCAAACCTCGGTCCGTTGTTGCGGTTGTTCATCGGATTCCTCCTGTTCCGGGCATTCCCATCCAGCAGAGGCTGCATCGGATCGCCAAGGGCATAGGAATCAGCTATCCGAATCGTCTCGGCCAGAGTCTTTGGCATATCTCTCTGGAGCCTCTGCCACAACATGCTACCATACCGACATCCATCAGCAAACCACGCTATAGCCTGTGCTTCGATAACTCCCTCACAGGAGTTCCGAACATTGCTCCACCGAGTCAAGAATTCTCGGTCAGTCTCATTGTCCTCCTGCTTGCACGCCTGCAAAAGCTGAGGTCGGTTTGGCCTCCTGTAAGTGCTGGCGAAGTTGCTATTGAATGCCTCCTCTAAATCCAGCCAGCAATCGATGCTATTCTCCGGCAGATTGTTCAGCCAGATCCGAGCAGGACCTTCCAACATGTGCGGGAGATACCGGACCGCCCATCGGCGATTGCCCCCCGCAATGTATACTGCTGAAACATAATCAGCTAGCCAATCTTGCGGCTTGGTGCTCCCATTGTACGGCCTGGTACTCCGACCCAACTGAAACTGAGACACCGGTGGAGGTGGTTCCTTCATGATCCGAGGTCCAAAACACGCCGGACCAGGAGGGCCTTCCTCCTCCAACTCTCGGACATGTAAATCCGATCTAGCTTGTAGCGCGCATCACCTGTAGGCAACGTCCGAGCTCCGATACGTTCTCCCAATGCACCATCCACTCTATAGAATCCAGCCCGCTCCATGGCTGAATTTCCATCATCATATCGGTCGCCACCTCGACCGACGTTCTTCGGCTGCGGAACATACTCCGGCTCTTGCTGATACTGCTCCTGCGGCCGGGGTTGCTGCTGATGCCTCGGGGGCTGAGGTGGTTTACCTCGGCCAGCCGACGCTGCTTGCCCACCGTTCTGATTTCCCTGAGCTGAACGGCCCTTAGCTCGGCTTGCATCACCTGGGCCGGGGTCTCCATTGGCTCGGCTAGCGTTGCCGACCTTTTGCTTCCCAGCTAACACCGGATCGTACACTTGCAGCTGCATCTCCTTGTTCCGACCTGAAGTGACACTCCGGGCACGATCGGCTCCTCCGACGTGTGGAGACGAGGCTTGCCCCTTGGACCCCTGGCTAACTGGCCTAATCGAATGGACCCTGCGAACCGCCAAGCCCGGCCTTGCGGAGGGCTTCATTTTGCTTGCTGGCCACATGCACTAACTCATTGAGCCGCTTCTGCTGCTCACGCCATGCATCTCCGGTCAACTCCGATAGCCCGGCCCTTACTGCTTCGGCTGCTCTAAGGTTCTTAGCTGGTGAACTATACACCGGCCTACCAGTAGCCGACCTGCTACTTGTTGCCTTACTCGAGCCCGAGACTGCAGCCCTAGCCATCTCCCATAGAGGTCCTTGCCTCGGTTGAGCAGAGCAGCTTTCTTACGCCGCACAACCGGAGTAAAACCATCCTCTATACCATGTGCAGCATTGTACTCCTTCTGCTCCATATCGAACTGCTGCTTAGCCTCGGCCAGCAACCGAGCTTCTCTCAGCACCCTCTGGCGCTCTGCCTCTAACCCGGCCACCGTATGCTCCACACTTGCCTCTACTGCGAGTGGCCGAGCTAACCTATCAACGATAGCTTCTAAGGGAACTTCTTCCCTTGGCATGCCCAACTGCTCATTCTGACTAGGTTTCTCGTACGGAAACTTCGCCGTCCGACCTGATTTCTCAGGCAGCGCGGTTGGCGTCGCCTCCACCTCGGCTAGCGCGACCTTGCCAGCATCTGCCTTGCTAGCTGCAGGCCTGGTACCAGCCATCATCACCTCCACACACCTCGGAGGGCGAGTGACACGCCGACCCAAAGCCGCCAGGAGAGGAGTTTCGTCGTCCACGAGCACCTGCTCCGGGTACTCGCGAACCACCTCGACAGCAACGTAATGGGGAAGCTGCCGAGCATCATGAGGAAGCCATCGGTGGGGAAAGGCTTGCCGGCGAAGCACCCCGCATTGTCGCTCACAAAGGCGAACTCGCCGATCTTGGTAACAAGGCCAGAAAGAACACACCAGAGGAGCCCGTCCGGATGGAAACTCCACCCAACGCCTCAATCTGCCCCACGGTGGGCGCCAACTGTCGTGGTGGGATCACGGCAGATGCCATGGGTATGGCTTAGTTGGGGCCGAACGGTCGTTGGGGGAATCCGGGGAGGGTTTATGCACTCAAGACGTGCACAAGCAAGAACATGCAAGAAACCACAAGAACATGAACAAGAAACCAAGAAAGCCAAGAACACAAAAGACACCACGATGTACCCAGGTTCGGGGCCTTCGTGAGGAAGTAAAACCCCTACTCCTGCCTTGCCTCTCTCAATATATCAGTGTGGTTCTCAGGTACAAGGTGCTCCTCGAGCTGTATGCTGCCCAAAGTGAGAGCTCGAGGTAGAAGGTGAAACTACGAAGGGGGAAATGAGCTAGGGTTTGTCCGTCCTCCCTCTCTGGAGGTAGAGATGCCGCATATATACACAGGCCGAAGTACATTTTTACCCCTGCCTACAACTGACAATGGCATGGCCAAAAGGTAGAAGACAAGCCTCTGCCTCCTGCCAGCCCAACGGCCGGACTGTCAGGCCAGCCAGGCCTAGCTTTCCTCTTCGGTCATACTTCAGTAGCCTGCCGAGGTCTAGCCTGTAGACCTTTCCCGAAATGCCGAGTCAGCTCCTAGGCCCCCGAGCTTCCGGGAAACCCGTGGACGGACCTCGCCGTCCTCTGAAGCCTCGGGCTACGAGCTCTGCGGCACCCGTGACCTCTCTGACATGCCTCGATCCTTGCTGCCAACCTCGGATAACACTCCTGATCATATACCTCGGTAGAGAATATCTTATTCCTGTGGTAGCTAGCTGACTGCCCCGAGGTTGATACCTCGGAGGATATACCTCGGAAAGTATACCTCGGACGTACACCTTACGTCGGATGACGCCTCCTGCGTCCTTGCTCAATCGTTCCCTCGGACAGCTTACTGCCTTAACCTTACATGTCTTTACCTCATCATTACCCTACCCGGGGTAACC